>JAMXBB010000004.1:11111319-11206146 GCA_024138015.1 Lumnitzera littorea
CAAGACCAATACCTTACTTGACAAAGACTTGCTAGGCCCTAACCTACCCACCTGAGCTAGATTTAAGCTCAACTAGCAACTTTATATATGGACTAGTAAGGTACGTAGGGTGGAACCTAAAAAAAGACTTTTTGAATAGATTATAGATGATTTAAACAATTTACTGCACTTGCATTGGGTTTTTCTTGTATTAACCCTAAACTTACTTAAGCATTGAGTTAGTCTCGTTATAGAAAATTTTGGTAGCCATTGTAATGTGTTTATTGTTTTGCAAGTACAGAGAAGACCAATACAAATTAGATGAAGAATCACCAACAACACAAATTAGACTCCTAAATGTAGAGTAAATGGATAAACCTACACTAAGGATTGATTTTCCATTTAATTAGAAGTTTAAAGGGGCCATTATAACCTTATAGTGGATCAGTTGATCAACCTCGGGCTTAAAAAATGTCGATAGAGCATATATAACCAAGGGAAGCATCAATTGCATCAAGGAGGGTGTTTGATTGGCTTTCTATGGAGGTCCGTAGTCAATTGAGATGCATGCACCAGTCGACTTGCTCCTTTATCCAGCCGCCCCTCAAGAAAAATACAACTCAGTCCGTTGAGGCATTTTTCTGGGGCATTTCAGTACATTAAGTAATATGATTTATTATTTACTAATGCTTTATCATGACAGGTAAAATTTTATAGTACTGGCGATTACAATTTGAGATGCAACTTTTAATAAATATCATCTTGAAATAATTCATTTAGTTAGCTATAAATTTTTTTTTTTCTGATTATATAATACAACTTTGGAGATAGAAGAATTAGACTTAATCCATCCCATTGTAAGACTATAAATACTATTATATTATAATGGCCTTAATTGTTAGTCAACCATTAATTTTAATTAATAGAATTTTGATTTTATTAATCATTACAGAAAAAGTGAAAAGTCGCTCCTAAGAAATGAACCTAAATGGAAATGTAAATTAAAATGACTTTAATGGAAATGGAACTCTTGATTGCATTATTATCATTAAATTTTTCCTTTCCAATATATATATATATATATATATATATATATATATATATACAATAATTTTCTTTAATAAAATTTAATGATTAATTATTAGAGTCCTTCCCGGTATAAAACAAATGAACTTTCATCCAACAAAGCAATGGTGTTAGCAAGTGAATGCAACTTTCTTCTTTTTTTGATACTATTCAACAAATACACATAACATAATCCATAATAATATAACTCATTTAACCAGACGGAGAACTTGCTCCTGATCCGGTGATATGTACGATGATACCAGTTACCAAAATATTATGAACACATATACTTGACGGTTATTTTCACATCATTTCTGGATTCTACTTGCTAGTTTTGACGATTAATACTATTTTTAATCAAGAATTGATTAATTCACTAATCAGAAATAGTCTGTACCCTGCACGTTGCTTTATAAAACAACAGCTTACAATTCATTCAACCAGAACAAAATAATTATTTAATGCATGGTTGAAGTTTAAGCAAATGAGCTTCGTACTTATTAAAAAAAAAAAAAGAAAAAGGTCTCTGGTTATTTTCTCCCACTATTAATTCATTGTGTAACTTCGATAGTTTCATCTTTCATTTTGTTGGAACAGTCCAGTCAATTTTCATCCTATATTTATTTAGACTTTTTAAAATATATACTGTTGAATTTACAATTTATTCGATGGTTCGGATTTAAATGAATATAAATTAAGAGTGAAATAGATGATGAAATATGTTTAGTAAAAAATAATGACGAGATCATAGAAAAATCTATATCTTTAACTTATTATTTAGGATAAATTGCTAATACTACCATCATATTTATTTATATGCACTTAAATTCTTATCTTTGAAATTAAAGACTAGGACCTCAAATGTTCAAGTAACGTGTTTATAGACCATGTTTTATTACTACGTCTTTGGGTAAAATACCAAGAAAAAGAATACCAAAATCATTTTATATTAATCTTTAAGGGAAAAATGGTTATTATGGGACCAAAAAGTATTCATTTCAAAGATATGATAGTCTAAATGCTTAATTTTAAAAGATAAAAATTAAATGCATATATAGAAAATATAAGTATCGAATTGCAATTGATTTTTGTTGATAAGATATTTTGGATTTGGATCACTCAGTCTCATGCCAACTTGCTTAGGCTTGTGCTTTAGCCCAATTTGTTAATATACAGTCTAGTTGCCTTTATAGCTGACCTCAACCTAAGCCTATCGGACGACTTGCTCGACTGTAATAGCCCATAATGGCTAGAAGACATAGGATAAAGCTTGGAGACTAGGTTGACCACCACAATCCCACAAATCCGAAGTATGTCAAGCTACACACTCCTACTTCTTAGGTTACGTGATTGTGCTGAAGTGTTGCTACTGCTTCCTTAACCTTCGGTAATCCTCCTCTATTAATACCAAGTAGCACCTCGACGGTAACTGACTTGTACTTTTTGTGCACTCGAACTATATTTGAGCATCTTTACTCTCTCTCTCTATACACTATATACAAATTTAAGCATCTTACTGATCACATCAGATAATACCTTAGTGACCCTTTGTATATGTTCTTTTATAGGTTCTTAATTAAACACAAAGCTCAATCTCTTAAGTAGTATTTAGTTGTGCAATTTTCGTAGCATTGGACTGAATAAAAAATTTTGTTCTATATTTGGTTTATAAATTTTTTTGGTGATTGAATAAAAACTAAGTTGATGGACTAGACAAAATATCTAAATATTCTATTTGAATTATGGTACAAAAATGAAATTTATTGGATAAAAACAAAAAATATTTTATATTTTCAAAAATACCATTCCATGTTAAAATATTAAGTTAATAAATTTATTTTTATTAAATATTAAAAAAATATTTATTTTATAATATAAATAATTAATTTTTTAATATAAATTTTATATCCAATACTATACAAATCAAATATAATATAATTAGCTTATACTACCTAATCTTTTTTATATTTATTTTATCTAATTTTTTTATTCGATTATATCCTTATAGCTAAATGCTATCTTATACTCTATCAATATAATCTTACGGACGAAAATCTTATTATACGGTATTTAACGTTGGATGCGACTTTTACCGATTAATTGACGCGTAACATGCATGTCCTGATGCAATTACCGAAGTATGTGCAGTTTCACAATTATTTAGTTAAGCCCAACATGGTATCATGCTTAGCATTATGAAGACACGGCAATTTTATTATATATTCTTAACATGATAAGAATGTGTAAACCTATAAAATTTTGTTTACTGAAATCCATAAATATAAATAATAAATCGTAAATTTTTTTATAAAAATTCATAAATCCTAATTTATATCCACCTTAGAATCACCTTCTAAACAAGTAAAAATAAAGCCTACTAAACTATTAATCATGTGCGATGGACTCCTTAACCTCTTAAGATTAACTTCAGTTCTTTATGACATCCGAAAATGTGCGCATATGCCCTAAATTATCGTTAAGGAAGCAAAGGCATTACTATTTGTCATTCTTTTAATAGTGTTATTTGCATGTATTTAAACCTTATGGGAAGGCGATATAATAATTGGGAAGTTTTGTGAAATTTATTCATACCTAACTAATAATTTAGGGATGTATTTGCAATTGTCTCATAAAAAAATCTTTTAAACATTTAAAAGCTACACATAAATCTCAAATAAAAGTAAACTAAATCTAGAAGTGATTATTCTTACCATGATCATTCCTATACCGCCAATCCAAACATCATTTCCCAACCCATCATAACCGTCAACACTATAAGATAATAAAAATTCCAGTCAATGGACTTGGCTCTCTCATGCCAGGTCCTGGCTCGGAAAAAAAACAGGAAAAAAGAAAAAACCAAAAGCAATGTACCCATGAGTAAATGTTAGACATCGCAGTTTGATTTTTTACTTTCCAATTTAAACATTACCAAATCAACGTTGTCCAACATTCCTTGAGTTGCAATATAAATAGCAACTCAACTATACTTCAGTCACTAAAAAATAAATAATCTCTATATATGTACTACCCTATCAACTATTTTGTATTCTACTATTTGCTATCCATCGTGATGTATTGTATACTTCCTCTTAGTATCTCTTTCTGTAGTTTAAATATTTTATTTTTTGCATTTGTAATTGCGAACTTTTTTGGGCTAACTTTTCTCTCTCTCTCTTAGATTTTAAAGTAATTTCATCCATTTGATTATGGAAATTTTGCTTAAGAAAAGTATTATCAACTTTTAATTTTATATATACTATGACAATTTTTTTCTATTGTGCATTTAGCTCCCGTAAGCAGGGATGCTCCGACAAAGGTAAGGAAAAAATCTTCCCAACCCAGCCACCTATGACATTAATCAGTAGTCGTACTTCTATAGAGTGGCAGATGGAATGGACTATTCTCCATCGAGCTTCCAATATATGTAACCTTCTTTTGACCACCCCTCATAAATTTTGGAGCACAACTTAGAAGGATTGCAATGTTTTCTACAAGAGGTTGAGAGAAGGGGCATTTTCAACAAGAATCGTGAGATAGAGGAAGAAGGACAATAAAATGATGAAACCTAGGTTGGTGGTAAGCCACCAAAACCACTTGATTCACAATTTTATACTATAGACCGACTATATTATGCATTTTCATAAAATTATAGGTTAAATAAGAAGATACAAGGCTATGTAACTACAATTCCACAAGCTACTGATAGAAGACAGGTTATGGTTATGGATTTTTCCTAAAGCACATGATTGAGGTACCTAAATGCGTGTAGACTGGAAAATGGACAAACAAACTTTTAGGTTTAGTGCTTTAAGCCTTCGATATTATTTCATTATTATGTGGAGTAGAAAAAATTGGATTATGCAAAATGATAATAGATATTGCTTTTATCATATGCTACATATAAGAGTCTTGACTTTTTAAAGTATAAACATACGTGTTCAAATCCCAGTCTCTAGCCATATTCCAATAGAACTATGTGTAGAACAAATATTTAGCTTTACCACAAAGAGAAGAAAGATAACTTATGGCTAAATTTCATTCACTTAGTACATATGTTTCCATTTACGCTAATCTTTAGATGAACAGGTAGAATAAAAGCACATACATGGGAGTTACTTGCCATTAGATAGATAATAACTTGATAGCGATCATGGACCGATCACTTGCTTTTGAGCCTAAAGATTCACCAACTTAGTTTGCCAAGCTATCTTAAGGGAGTTACACCTTGAAGAGCAACACCTTCTCTACTTTGACCTGTCGAGCTGTTACATTCCGATCTCTCTCTATCTCATCATGGAGTCCTCTAAAGTGGCTCACCTATTGCTAAGCCGTTCTCTTGAGGCTAAATAAGTCCAAGATCGAACAATGAACCCACCTACTACCGAGCTAATAAATGATCGAGGTCGAGCTACCTTGCTTTGGAGCCAACTAGTCGATGCTAAGTAGAAGGGTAATCGCTTGTCAAGTCAACATTTCCTTGACCTCAATCTACCAAGCCGCCAACCTGACCAGCTTTGCTCGACATATGGTACCATTTGGACCATTGCACTAAGAAGTGGACACATGTCCTATTTCTTGACATCTGTACTGTCTTTGTAGACATATATTCCTTTTTATGTTGATTACCGAATTGCCCCTGTAGACCATGTATTTTTCTTTTTCCAGTAAGAATCTTTTTGGTCATTTGTAGTAACTTAGGACTTGCCTTAATTGGGCCATATAAATACTTGTAATTTGTAGTTGCCACAACATCATTAAATATCATAATACAAAATTTTGTCCTTTATGAGCTAAATATCTTTTGCTTGCTTACTACTCCTTACTCTTATCTATGACATTTGAGCGTGGACTCGTTGCAAGTGACCTCCAACCATACTTGTACATCATATTAAGTATAACTTGAGCTTGTATGAGGCATTGGTGCATAATATTAATTGTCGGTGCACGGGAAACCCTTACTCAACCTTCGTATCTCATTTATCTTTCAAGCCAATTTGTGGTTCAGACTTACCTTTGGTTTGTATGATATCGATTGTTGTGTGTCACCATTCTTGGCAATCCGTATTATCTTAGTGTTAGAGCTTGGCTATGTTCGAGTAAGTTTTTGGTACTTTGTACTTTGAGTGACTTGCTGTAAGTATGTTGTATGTGAAGTTAGTAGGTTGAGGTTTGAGAAGTGCCGACGAAGCTGTACGACGTCGTAGTAAGTATTGAAGAAGTTTAGTGCTCTATTTCCCCCTCTTTTGTGTTTGCAAAACAAAATGCATGTATTCAGTTGGTTTATTGTTATGCTGGGTATTATTGTCGTTGTTGTAGTAGTTATTGTTGGTGTGTAAGTGTTGTGTTGTTGTTCAAAGTGAGATTTAGTTGTTAACTTATTGAAGTAAATGATAATGTCTAATTCTAGTGTTCAAGAAACCCTAGGTAACCAAGAGAATGGCGCTTGTGATGGCCATGGTCAACAAGGGAGTTTCACACCCTAGTCTATAAATGAATGATTGAACAAGCTTACCTACTTAGTGATTAGCCTGGTGACTATCATAAATGAAGATAGGCAGTGAACTAGAAATGACCTATATAGTAGCTGAGCCAATAAATTACCTGAGAGAGGTAATAGTCGACCTAGCTAAGTTAATTTCCTAATCCAACCACCTCGAGCTGGAGGAGTGGATAGATTTGCTTGATGAAGACTTATGTTGGAGGAAATAGAAGAAGAGGGTGAAGAGACAAGTGATGAAGAAGAAGAGTAGTATTAACCTGAGGAGAGAAATGTTTGAGCTCCCAGCATTGAAGGACTGAAGCTATAGATTCTAAGCTTTTCTAGTAGTAGTGATGCTGAGGACTATCTTGACTAGGTTGATAAGATAGAAAAGCAATTTGAGTGTTATGAAGTACTTGAAAAAGCCAAAGTGAGACTCACTATTTTGGAGTTCACAGCTTATGTTGCCTTGTGGTGAAAAAAATTTGTAAGCTACGTAAAGAAGAGAAGGAAAAAGAGAGATTAGAGACTGGGATGAGATGAAGAGAGTGAAGAAAAGGAGATTTGAGCTGAGCTAATATTTGTAAGATGCCTTTAAAAGGTTACAAGAGCTGAGGCAAGGATGATCTAGTGTTGATGCCTACGTGCGAGAGTTCCAAACATTGATGATCTAATACAAAGTCATAAAGTTAGAAGACTGAACTATTTCTAGGTTTATAGTGGGTTGAAGTATGAAATAGGCGATACTCTTAAGACTAGAGATATTAGGTCCTTGGATGAGGAAATCCAAGCTACTCAAGGAATTGAGTGACACCGAGTGAGGAGATTCCAAGCTCCTGTTAGTCGGGGGACCTTTAGCCAATCTATTCCAAGAAGACTTATGCAAATGGAACTAAGTAAGACTAGTGATATTCGACCTATTCTAAGTGTCAAAATTGAGGAGAAGGAGCCCTTGAGGAGGTTTGAGAAAAGGTAGCACTCAGGAAGGAGGACTAATGAGATTAAGTCCTTTAAGTGCCAAGGATTTGAACATATGGTAACACAATGTCTAATTAAACATGTGATGGTGACAAAGGGTGAAATGCCGATCATTGAGGTCGATAGTAATGATGAGGAGGTTGAAGAACCAAAGGAATCTGGACTAGCTAATCAGTCCGATGAAGAAGAGGTTATCTATAGTGAAGAGGGTAACATCATGCTTGCAACCATGGTGCTAAGGTGAGTAATGAGCATAAGTCCGATACCTGAGGATGACCAGCATGAGAACTTATTTTACATTGGTTGCAAGGTTAATGAGACGTTATGTGCTCTCATTGTAGATAGCGGTAGCGGTAGCAGTATAGCACTAATGCAACATTTGCTTTCATGGTCTAACAGTTAAAGTTGCCAACCAAATCTCACCCTAAACCTTACAAATTACACTAGCTCAGTGATAAAGGAGCCTTGCAAGTGACTAAGCAAGTGGCTATGCCGATCTACATTGGTAAATATCAAGATGAAGTTTTTTATGATGTGTTGCCCATAGGTGCTTCACATATTCTTTTGAGAAGACCTTGGATTTTGATTACAAGTGATGTATAATGGGAAGAGAAATACTTGTTCATTTAAGCAAAACGGAAGAAAGGTAAGATTGAGTCTCTTGATTGCTGAGCAAGTTCATTCGCTTAAAATATATATATATAAATGAATCGTGAATACTCTAGCAAGTATCCTAAGTTAGAATTAAGTAATACAAAGAAAGTAAGGTTGTTGATCCCTTGAGGATTAAGAAATTAATAATCTTATACTAATTCTTATCAATATTCAAATAATCAAAATTAAAATAATTAATCAAATAATTACTCTAAAACTATTGAAAAGAAAATAACTATGAAAAATCTAAAATTAAGCAATCAATTAAGAATTGTGGAAAAACAGAATTCACCCTAGATTATGCTAATTAAATTGTCATTTTGTTATATAAATTAATAGCTATATGGTTATTCAAACGAAATTATTATACCTTAAAACCTAAGGATTTAAACTCTTAATTAATTAGTTAGCTCCTATATCTTCCAATTAACAGTAAACTCTAAATTATAATCATATATCTCCCAATACTATGATTGTCTAATGTTCTAAATCAATTATCCTTAATGTCTTAATGAATAATTAATAATCGAACATCGCATTAATTTCTAGATAATTTCTAATTAATTCAATTAATTCTACTTTCACATTGATTAATCAAATCAACTAAAAATTTCTAATAAACCTTATATTAACTCCCGTATCATTAGGGTTTCTGACAATTATAATCGATTGAACAACTATAATCGAAATCATAGAAATTGCAATCATGAATAATCCATATATCTCCTAATCCTATAACATGAACACAATCATCATTTTAGCTATCTAGGGTTTTATCAATTCCCACAAATAAATTTAACCAGTTATGGATTTGGAAATAAAAACACAAATACTAATTGAAATTGCAAAGAAATTTATAATTGAAAGTATAAGTAATTCACAGAATTGCATAAGAATAGTTGAAATGGATGTCACTAATTTTGTATTAAAAAAAAAATTAATCCTCAATTGTAACTTCAACTTGGTCTCCACAGCAAAAGCAAATTCTTCTCAATGATCTAAGCAATTCTCTCGAAGTGTTCTTCAAGAACTAACTAAAGACTATTTTACGACTCTCTAAGTCTATGGAAAGTGTGTTCAAAAGTCCCTTAAACAATGAAATATAAGTTATTTATAAGAAAAATTAAGGTTGACATGCGTAACGCTCTTTTTTCATGAAGGTCGGCGGTATAAGTGCAAGGCCGGCTTGTAGGTAGGCGGTGTAGACATTAAGGGCCGGTGGCGTAGACATCAAAGGCCGCTAGTGTAAGTTATAGTTTGGCTGCCTTCATTTTCAACTTGCATGTATTGATTCAGATTTCATTCTTTTGCTTAAAATTCCTCTAAATTGTCCGTAATTCCACTCTTGAATTCTTTAATTTCTAAAATGTTTAAATGAAAATAATTAAGTATCATTAAAATCAATAATAGTTCTTATAAAATCAATAATAATTCTATCTTAATTTGCACTTAAAAACATGAAAAATATGCCTTTATCATAAGTCAAGACTATGTAGGCTCAACTTAGCTGATTCCTAAAGAAGGAAACCTTAGTGGTGACGCATGTAAAGCTGTCAAGAGAGATGAAACATGAAAAGCCAACCTTTGTGTTGGTTAGAAAATTGCTTAAAGTGAGGATTCTCAATGTTAAACTACCACTTGAGGTGAATGACATGTTAAAGGAGTTTGCCGACTTGTTCCTTAATGAGTTGCTAAAAGGTCTACCTCCTATAAGAGGGATTGAGCATGTTATATCTTCGAGTTGTATTGCTGAATAAACCGGCATGTAAGTTGAGCCCTGAATATGTTATCGACCTACAGGGGTAGGTTGATGAATTGATGAAAAGAGGTTATGTTCAAGGATCCTTAAGCTTATATGTTGTACTCACTCTATTGGTATCGAAGAAGGATATCATGTGGAGAATGTATGCAGACAGTCGAGCTATCAATCGTATCACCATCAAGTGCATGTATCCCATACTTAGGCTTGATGACATGCTCCATGAACTACATGGAGAGAGGATATTCTTGAAGATTAATCTTAAGTCAAGATGCCACCATATCAAAATGCGGGAAGACGACGAGTGGAAGATTACATTCAAGACTTGACATAGGTTATATGAGTGGCTAGTGATGCCATTCGGATTTTCAAATACACTGAGTATGTTCATGCGACTAATGAACCATGTGCTCCGAGAATTGATTGGAAACTTTGTTGTTCTTTACTTTGATGATATTTTTGTATACAAATCTGACTTGGAGACTTATTGTGAGCATCTTTAAGCTGTTTTCTCAAAACTCTGAACAGACAAGCTTTATGCAAACTTAAAGAAGTGCCATTTCTACCGACCTGAAGTAATCTTTCTAAGGTTCATTGTAAGTGGAGGTGGTATATGAATAGATGGGGAGAAGGTGAAAGCAATTACAGAGTAGCCTATGCTAACCTATTTTGTTGATGTGAGAAGTTTCCATAGCTTAGGCATCATTCTATCACTGATTCATAAGGAACTTCAATACTATTGTAGCCTCACTTATTAAGCTATTAAAGAAAAACGTTGAATTCAAGTGAGGGGAGAAAGAGCAAAAAATTTTTTAGGAGGTAAAGAAGATGTTAACCATTGCCCCCATCTTAGCTCTTTTAAACTTTGACAAAGTGTTTGAAGTAGAGTGTGATGCATTTAGATTGAGCATAGGTGTTATGCTGATGCAAGAAGGTTGACCTATTTTTAACTTAAGTTAAAAGCTTCAAGGAGCGACACTTAACTATTCAATATATGACAAGGAGTTTTACTCTTTGATTTGAGCTCTTATCATTTAGCAATATTATTTGTTACCTAAGGAATTTATGAGTTATACTAATCATGAGTCACCAAGGTACTAGAAGAACCAACTTAAGTTATCTAAGAGTCAAGCTAAGTAGGTTAAGTTTATGAAGGGATTCTCATATATCGTTAAGCACAAGAATGGCAAGAATAATATAGTTGGCAACACCCTATTGCAATGATATACCCTCTTAATTGAACTGTAGACCATATTACTTTGATTTTCTATCAAGAATTTGTATGCTAAGGATCCGCACTTTGGTTCGATTTATGCAAGGTGCAAGGATGGCCAAACTATTGATGATAATCACAAGGAGGATAGATACATATTTAGGAAGAGAAGGTTGTGTATCCTGACTTGTTTATTGCGAGAGTTGTTAGTATACGAGGTGCATGGAGGAGGAATGTCTGGATATTTCAGCAAACATTGAAACCATGAAGTATTACCTTCAAGATTTTTTTGGTCGAGGATGATGAAGGATGTTTAAGCTGTACTAGAAAGGTATATTACCTATAGAAGGGCTAATAGTTGAATTGAGTAAGGATGATGTATACCATTACTAATCCCGACTAAGCCATGCTTCGAACTAAGTATGGATTTTGCATTTGATTTACTGAGGGCATCCTAAGGGAAGGACTCTATTATGTTAGTTGTGGACCAATTCAATAAGATGGCACACTTCATGCCATGTCATTGAACTAATGATACTTTGACTATCTCTTTTTTTTTTTTTTTTTTTTTGTAGGAGGTCGTTAAGCTCCATGGAGTGCTTAGAACCATCACATCAAATCAAAACCCGAAGTTCATGAGCCACTTCCAGAGAGCAGTGTGGAAGCGAATGGGAACTAAGTTGTTATTCAGTACGTTTTGCCATTCTTAGATGGACGGACAGACCAAGGTTGTCAATAGAATGTGGGGGCTTTACTTTGAGTTGCTGTTGGTTGGAAGCTAATTGATTGGGATCTATGTCTGCCTATAATCGAGTTTTCCAACAACAGGACTGTATACAGTGTCATGAGCATGTCACCATTTAAGGTTGCTTATGGTTTCAACCTTGAGCTTTCAATACACTAGATGCCCCTTCTAAGTTAGAATGAAGATCAATTAGCTATCGAGAGATCAAAGGCCATTAAAGCAATGAACCTGAAAGTCGTAGCGCATCTTACCCAAGCAATTTCCAAGCTCAAGAAATGAGACCAAGGACGAAAGGTTAGAGAATTCCAGCTGAGAGATTTGGTTTGGTTTGGATCCATCTAAGTAAAGATCGGTTTCCAAGTCTAAGGAAGGGCAAGTTGTCTCTAAGAGCCGATGGACTACTTAAAGTGCTCGAAAAGATCAATCTTAATGCCTACAGATTTGATCTATCCAAAGAGTATGGAGTCTTAGACTCCTTCAGATGCATATTGTAGCCAAGAACAGATAAGGCCAGTCGTAAGGGTGGGTTTAAGCTTACCGAAAGCTTGAAAAGGGTGATGGGAAACGTGTGAACGAGCGAAAATGAATGAATAGTATGCAAAACTCAAGAATAGCTCTAAAGGATATGACGCACTGATGGAACTTCCGAGAACTCACGGTACAGCTTGATATGACGCATGAGTTGGTCCAGTGAGGTTATTCGCTACCTAGCCTTACTTGAGGGTTAGGATAAGAGTGAAATGAGAATAAATAATCAGTGTTTATGGGAGGAAAAATATCCAGTGTATTAATGATAATCTGATGTGTCTGCAGCTACATGTATAAGGGGTATTTATACTTGAGAATTTAGGGAAACCTACCTAAAAAGGAAAAGACACAAAGGGTATTGTCCTAAAGAAGCAATGTATAAAGAATACCAAAGGATAAAAGTGAATATTCAAGAAAAATAATGATTAGTGCAGTAGATTTTATATGTGGTCCTGTATACGTGGCAGAGATGCATTAATGATGACGTTGGAGGATGTAGAAAAAATAATACAAGCTAATCGAGTAGTCGAATAGGGGTATCGAGCAGGAGTAGCTAAGGATTAGTCTAGGGTTGCTTTCTTGGCTTTTCGGCAAGAGTGATGCCAAATAAGTGGTTGACTCAAACATGATCAAGCAAGCGCAAGAGGTTTGACTACGGTCAGGGCATTCTTTAAGTCGGCACATAATTTTCGAGAAGTGGATAGTCATACAGTTTGACATATAGAGTTAATCAGTAGCAAAGAGTAACTCAGCTTTGGTAAGATTCAGTTAGAGCAAGTAGACTCACCTCATAAGTCCTTCTAGTCCTCGGGCTTGGCTGTGGGTTAAAAGCCCAGCAGCTTGATTCTTATCATGCCCTTTGGGTTGATTTGGATTTGGGATCAAATCCGACCGTTCTTTGCTCAGTTCTTTGTCAAGGTGATATGGACTAAGGTTGATAATGTTGAAGGTTTTTGAAACCCCATAATCTTCGAGAAGCTCCAATTTGTAAATGTTGCCGTTAATCTTCAAGAAGATTCTGAAGGGTCCTTTAGCCTGTACAAATAGCTTGTTTCTCCTTTTGTTCAGAAACCTTTCCTTGCTCAGGTATAGCCATATCAAGTCTCTTAGCTAAAATTGTTTCATTATTCTACCCTTGGTCTTCTTACACATTTGTCTGGCGGCTTAGTTACTTTGTCGAGTAACTTTGTTGTAGATGTGTTGTAGGAATTGGGCTTAGGCACTCGCGTCAGGGTCTTCTTGCTTGAATATAGGTATAAGGATATGATTGAGAGGCAACTCAGGATTAAAACCATAGACAACTTCAGAGGGGGTTTGTTTGGTAGTATCATGTATTGTTTGGTTGTAAGCGAATTTGACCATGGAAAAATAGATGTCCTAATCGGCCAAGTTCTTACCTACTGTAGCTCGAAGTAGCGATCCTAAAGTACGATTGACTACCTTTGTTTGGCTATCCATTTGGGGGTGATAGGAAGTGCTGAATAGTAGTTTAGTCCTGATCCGTTGCTACAGAGTTCTCTAGAAATGTCTTAATAACTTTGGGTCTCTATCTGATACTACACTTCTCGGTACGTCGTGTAACCGAACAATTTTCTGTGAGAAAAGAGAAGCGATAACTGAAGCATCATTAGTCCTGGAGCAAGGCATAAAGTGTGCCATCTTATTGAATTTATTGATGACAATCATTACGGAATCTTTGCCTTGAGAAGTTCGTGGTACTTTGAGAACAAAGTCCATACTCAACTTAGTCCATAGTCTTATTGAGACAAGAAAAGGCATTGCTTTCCCTTGTTCGGCTCGTCATTTAGTCTTCTTGCACACGGTATAGCCTTGAACAACTCTGTATACATCTTACCTCATTCTCAACTAGAAGAAATGCCCATTCAACAACTCATACATCTTTCTCTCCCCAAAATGTCTGGACAGTCCTTCATTATAGGCTTCCTTAATCAGTAACTCCCTTAATGAATACGTCGACATGTACAATTTCCCTCTTCGGAACAAATATCTATCTTCCATATGATACTCGTTCATTATCCTTCCATCGGCACAACACCCAAATATAGGCTCGAAGTATGGATCCTTGGAGTATTATTCCTTGATACTCGCAAACCCAAACAATCTAGTTTGCAGTTTGGTCATGAACACATGTCTCCTTAAAAGAGTATTTACAACCATGTTTCTCTTTCTTTGCTTGTACTTAATGACAAAATTGAATCATTTGAGAAATTTAACCCACCTTGCTTACTGCTTCAACAACTTGGTTTGACTTTGAAGATACCTCAAAGACTCATGGTTAGTATAGATGACAAATTTTCTTGGCAGTAGATAATGCTACCATACTTAAAGTGCTCAGAAGAGTACTAAGAGTTTTTTGTCATACACAAAGTAGTTCAGTTGAGGTCCCCTGAGCTTTTCATTATGGTAAGCGATTGGTCGACTTTTCTGCATTAGGACAGCACTTATCCCAATGCCTGATATGTTACATTTTAGCTCAAATACTTTCTTGAAGTCAAGTAAAGATAGTACATGTGCAGAAGTCAATCTTTCCTTCACCTTGGTAAAAATTCTCTCCTCCTTTTCTCCCTATCTGAAGTAAGAGTTCTTCGTTAGCTCAGTTGTAGAAGAATGTCCGTCAATGGAAACTTCTCACCTTAGCACAAGTAGTTGGAATTAGCCACTCGACTATTGCCCGGATTTTCTCATCATCCACTCATAAGCCTCCCTTACTTACTACATAGCTTAGGAACATCACTTTCTCTTGGCAAAAGCAGCATTTCTTAAGATTGCTGAATAACCTCTTGGCATGAAGAACATTCAATACGGCTCGAAGTACACCAGGATGTCATTGAAGTACACTACGACACTTTCCTATAAGATTTCTTAAGACATCATTCATCAGTTACATAAAAGTGCTCAGGGCATTTGACAAGTCGAGTGGCATAACCATCCACTTACATGTTGAGTTTTGAATATAGTCCTCCACTCATCTCTTGATCTCATGTGAATTTAATGGTAACTAAACTTCAAATCAATCTTGTTGAAGATCTTAGCTCCACTCAATTCATCTAGCATATCTTCCAACCTAGGAATACGATACTTATATTTGATCATGATCTTGTTCATGGCTCGGCTGTTAATATAGATCCACCATTTACCATCCTTTTTTGGCAATAGGAGTGCTGAAACAACATAAGGGCTAAGACTTTCCCTTACTTACCCTCTCTTTAGTAGCTCATTAACTTGTTGTTGTAGTTCAGAAGCTTGTTTGGGACTCATCTAATAAGCTCGCTTATTCGGTAGGGTAGTGCCGAATATTAAGTCAATGCAATACTCTATACCTCTAACAAGGGGTAACCCCTCGAGTAATTCTTCAGGAAACAAATCGGCATATTCATTCAACAACTCTCTTACTTCTAAGGGTGGTTCACCTCACTCCCTCAACTCTAAGAGTTGCCTGATTAATATGAAGGTCGGCACGTCGGCTTGAATATCCTCTTAGAGCTTGGTTCTACTCATTATCAAAGTATTTTTCGATCCTTGAGCAAGTTTTTCCTACAGTTTGTTACCTTAACACGGTGACATTGGCTTTATCGTGATCTTCATTCCATCTTCTTGAACATGTAGGTATTCCTGTGTTCATCATGTATAACTCTTCTATCATAAAGCCATCATAAAGCCATGGTTGGCCTAGTAACACGTTTGATGCGCACATGGGCAGCACATGGCAAAGGATCTCATTGGAGTAATTTCTAATTGTAATCGGTAGTAGTACTTACCGAGTAACAAGTAATGCTCTCTTCTCATTTAGCCAATGAAACTTGTACGACTTTAGATGAGCAATAGTTGGCAACTTTAACTTTGTGACTAGATTGGCTAATGCTACATTAGTGCAACTACCACTATCTACAATTAGTGTGCATAGTTGGTCATTCACCTTACAAGGGATATGAAATAAGTTCTCCCTCTACTCTTCCTCGTGCAAGGGTTCCAAGCTCATTATACGTTGGACAACTAAGATCAACTGATCTAAGTCCTCGGTAAATACATTCTCTTCAATAGTTCATTCTTCTGAGAAGTTTATTTCTTGGCAATGCACTCTTCTTTTGGTTCCTCATCGGTACTTTCCACTTTTTGCTTTAGAGCGTCTCCTTTAATGACTATAGTCCTTCGGTTTGGATACTAGGCAGCCATATGTCCAAACCCTTGGCACTTGAAGCACTTAGTACGGCTCATCTTCTTACCAGATCCTTGCCCTTTCTTGTAAGTTCGAGTCAGTACGTCATCTTCTATTTAGCCCTTTTGCTTAGTCTTGACATCTGCTTATCTGGTTGCCTCGATACTTGACTAACCTTGGCAGCTTCCTTGAACTGGTCATCTTGGCTAAACAGGTCGGATAGTCGGCGGTTTGGTTAGCATTTGGCCCCTTCTTTGCCTCTCTACTCGTTAGGCTATCCACATAGCTTAATCCATTGTAGTAAACTGTTGAAATTCCACAACGTTTCGTATGTCACTCCTTAGTCCAATTAGGAAACTAGAAACTGTTCACACTGATGGTTCCTCTACCTTACGGTGAATCATAAGTATTTGGAACTCTTAGATATACTCTTCAACAGTTCGGCTTCCTTACCTTAGCTCTTGAAATTAAGCGAAAGTGTCTTGTAGATATGTATCCGGCACAAACCTGTTTTGTAGCACTTTCTTCATCCGGGCCAAGTACTAATCTTTCATTAGCCTTCTCGTCTTCTCATGGCTTGGAAATTCTTCCACCATATAGTGGTATATCTAGAGAACTCAACAACAACAGTTCTCACTTTGTTGTAATCTTCATATTAGTAATAATAAAAAACTCGCTCCACCTTCTCTTCCTAATCTAAGTAATCATCTGCACTTTTAAACCCTTTGAAGCTTAGAATTTGAAGTTTCATATGATCAGATGCTCAAGGTGCTCAAGCTCATTCTTCTTCTTCATAATACTCTTCCTCATCCTCTTCTCCCAAGTCTTTTAAGCCAATCCTTCTCCTCACTTGTCTACCTACTCCTCCACCTCAAACTTATTGAGCTGGGTTTTGATCTTTAGTAGGTTAGGCAACTTGTGGAGTGTTATGCACAGCTTCAATAAGTTTATAAGCTAATGCATGAACAGCTTGAGTTAAATCTACAAGGAGGTTAGCTACCTCATCAAGTCTTTTGTCCATACTTCTTGGAGTACCTAGAGATTGTCGGCTATGGTGGACAACACCATTGTTGTCATCTTTAGCACCAACATTATCACTTAGGTTTGTCATTTTCCTCAGCAAACTCAATTTTAGTCTTCAAGTTTGAACTACGACTAACACTATTTCTCTAAATTTGACAACACAACATACTCTCCAAACTATTGGTTAGTTATGTTGTAATACAGTAACAACACCAATGAACAACTTGCTAACAATAAACCTGCTTTGTTTTTGAATGTTAGAAACAGGGTAAAACAGAGTAACACTAAACAACTACTTTCACCGAATCTCCAAACAACTTACCTAGAGAAACCTTTGTTTTGATATCAAGATGATGTGTACCGCAGCTGAGAGTAGATAAGGCCAGTTGCAGGGGTAGGCTCAAGCTTATTGAAAGCTTGAAAAGGGTGATGGGAAATGCGCGAACAAATGAAAATGAATGAATAGTAAGTAAAATCCATGAACAACTCTAAAGGATATGACGTACCAATGGAACTTTTAAGGACTCACGGTACAACTCGATATGATGCATGAGTTAGTCTAGTGAGGTTATTCGTTACCTAGCCTTACTTAAGGGTTAAGATAAAACTGAAATGAGAGTAAACAATTAGTGTTTACGAGAAGAAAAATATCTAATGTATTAATGATAATCTGATGTGTTTGTAGCTACATGTGCAAGGATATTTATACTTGAGAATTTAGGATAATTTGCCCAACAAGGAAAAGACAAAAGGGGTATTGTCCCAAAGAAGTAATGTACAAAGAGTACAAAAGGATAAAAGTGAATATTTAAGAAAAACAATGATTAGTCAGTAGATTCTACACGTGCTCTTATATATGTGGCAGAGATACATTGGTGATGCTGTTGGAGGATGTAGATAAAACAGTACGAGATAATTGGGTAGCCGAGTAGGCATGTACTCGTCTGAGCAAGAGTTGCTAAGGATTAGTCTAGGGTAGCTCTTTCAGCCTCTCAGCAAGAGTGATGCAGAGCAAGTGGTTGGCTTATACACAACCGAGTAGGTGTATGAGGTTTGGTTACTATCAAGGCATTCTTCAAGTTGGCACATAATTTTTGAGAAGTAGGCAATCATACGATTTAGCATATAGAGTTGATTGGTAGTAAGGAGTAACTCAGTCTCGACAGAAGTTGGTTGGAGTAGGAGGATTCGCCTCGCAAATCCTTCTAGTCCTTGGGCTCGGTTACGAGTTAAAGGCCCAGTAACCTGATTCTTATCACTTTCAACATTGCCAACCTCCATCAGTATGTCCTTGATGATAAGCAACAAGAAGCTAAGCTAAATTTGATCTCAAATCTCAAATATCTTGGAAGGGATTATAAGGATCATGAACCGATCACTTGTTTACAAGCTTGAGGACTCACCAACTTAGTTCGTTGAGCTATCCTAAGGGAGTTGAGCCCTTGAGAGCAATACTTTTTCCACCTTAACCTACCGAGCTATTCCATTCCAATCACTCTCTATCTCATTGCGGAGTCCTTCGAAGCAGCCAAACTATTGCCGAGCTGTTCTCTTGAGGCCAAATCAGTTTAAGACCAAACGATTAACCTACTTGCTACAAAGCTAATAGAAAACTAAGGCTAAACTGCCCTACTTCTGAGTTGACCAACGAATGCCAAGCAAAAGGGTGACCACTTACCGAGCTAGCATTTCCCCTAGCCCACTTTATCGAGTTGTCGAATTGCTAATCTGACCAGCTTTGCTCAGCATACAGTTTTGTTTGGACCACTGTATTAAGAAACGAACGCATATCTTATTTCCTAACATTCGTATTGTCCTTATAAAGGGATATTCCTTTCTAGTAAGAATCTTTTTGGTCATTTATAGTAACCTAGGACTTTCCTTAATTAGGCCATTGAAATACTTGTAATTTGTAGTAGCTGTAACATCATTGAATATCAGAACACAAAATTTTATCCTATATGAGCTAAGTATTGTTACAACTTGAGAGTGCTAGTTGTAACAGGTATCGTATATTGTACAATGGATTGTAGATTGACTTCCCTTTTCAATCGATAACCCTTTATGCGATATACAAGGTTACTACTACAACTAACAACTTAGAGTTAGGCAGGCGCAAGTAATATCATTACATAGTTATGATAACAATACTATTGATTTATAAATAATACAATTATAGATAATAAATCTGTAATACATTAGATTGTAAACTAGTAATGCATTATATTATACAATAGGCTTCAAGACCTATTTATAACAATGTAAGTTCACTCTTATCACTAATCTCATACTCATAATAATCCATTGATAGTTCACTAACCTCGGGCATCTTATGGCCTGGATCTACGAACAAGTCACCCTGTGCAAGTAAACTATGGGGGTATAAGCTAACTAATTTAGTGAGATATTCCCTCACTCATACAACAAACAAGTTATACAACAATTAATTTTGAACAAATGAATGCATGAACAATTAGTATGCTATATTAATATATGCAAGTGACTAAGTACTGCATGCAACTTAGATTTAACACTCTACGAAGTCAAGTTTAGAGTATACACGGCACCAATCAAATCCGGATATCATATTAGAACTTATATAATAACGAAACTTTACGTTTTGTATTCGAAAACACAATGGTATATTCATTTTCAGTTTTAGTCAAAACTTAGTTCTAAGTATGATTATTAGTAGGTTTACACAGCCTTCACTCACCCTTAAATGAAGGCTTCTAGACTCGATTTTTAGCCAGGCAGTTGCCACCTCTAACGCCTAGTGTTCTTGTGGGCCATGGTACGGTTATATCGCACATATGTACCATAAGAAAACACTATAATCATAATTAATCAACCTACATATGGCTTCGTGTTACCTCTGTGTGATGTGACGGTTAGAATCAGTTATGTAATGCATGATTATGTATATTTCGATTTAGTTAATTTAAGTCTAATAATGTTAAGTTCCTTTATTAAGTGATCAAACAAATTTACATACAGATTAATTCTTATTGAATTTACTATGTTGCGAACAGTGCATTATTATATTTTTAAAGTAAATTCACTATTGACAAGTAGTATTATACATAAGTATAACCCAGCCCCACATAACATTTAGTTATTAATAACAATTAATATTCACTATCTATATATACAAGCATGTACGTAATCAATACTCACTCGGCCATCCTCAAAGTCAAGGATCATAATAATCAGTCGGTAGGTTAGTATTGATCTTGTGATCACTCGACATTAAGGAAATATGAAAAGTAATAAATGTTAAAATTAAATAGTTAAACTATTATTATACTTACTACCATTTACTTAAATTAGCTATTTGATTATATGGAATTATCGATTTGAGCTTTTTAGCTAATCGCATATAAAATTTTCAATTTAGTTCGGATTTTTATAAATTTATAGTTCATTTTGATTGTTTTCGAACGTAATTTCTAATAGTAGGGTCCATTGTGAACGTTATAACCTGCAGTTCCGACTATGATATAAAAATATTATGAAATTTATTATTTGACTTAAATAATTATAAAATATTATTTTAAGCTTTTCTTATTATAATTATGATTTAATAATTATGTAATAAAAATTATGTAAACCACAATATACATATAGTATACCATATGATAAAAATACCAATTATATATATATATATATATATATATACTATTAACGCATACATATGTATACTATATAATAAAAATACAAAATATATGTTTAGATATCTACTATACACGCATACATACATATATTATATAATAAAAATACTATGTATAATTATATATATATCTATACATACATATGTATATATGTACATGAGTAAGAAAAATACATACTATATGTATATTACTATTTGCACATACATATATGTACATATACATAAGTTCCTATACAAATATTTTGTAAAATCAAAATTACATGTATATAGACATATATGAGTATACATACACAAGAAAATACTAAAGCTATATATATAAACTCTAAGATACATGTATGTATAAGAATATATATAAATAATTATTACAAAATACATATAATGTACAAATTAAATATCATACTTGTGTAATATTCTTTGATATAATTCCTTAAGCTTCGCCTCCTTTTTCTTGGTTTGTCCTTAAAAAAAATTTCCAAAAAATAAAAGGAAGAGGGGAGAGTGTACAATTTAAAAGAGAATAGAATGAAAGGATTTTGTGTATGTCTTTTGTTTGCAAATTTCCAGATGTGGAGAGCTCCCAACATAGTCAACAATTGGAGTGTTTTAAAGATGAAAAAGAGAGAGGAAATCCAATGTAAGATAATACATTAATATTGACGGGACAAAGTAATCATTTCTCTTATTTTTCCCTTCTTATTGTAACACTTGGAGATGGAGAAAAAAAAAAACACATGGGCAGCTACATTTAATATCTATAGACCAACATGGAGAGTAGGAAAAAAATAGAAGAAAGAAAAAGTAAACGAAAAAGAAAGAAATAAAGGAGGAAAAAGAAAATAAAGATAAAAACATGTAATTTTTCCAAACACAAAAATTATATAATTAGTATTTATAAAATAATTTTGAGATTTTATAAAAATTTATTAATTTAATTGTTACCCATTATTTTTATAATATTTATGAGTTATTTCAACGCGTTTACTAAAATTTATATGCGATTACGCGTAATAGTCGATAATTACAATCGAATCGACTATGGTTTTATTACTATTAAATTATATTTATTCATTTTATAAGTTTAAAGTTATAGTTTTAGGGTTTTCATCAAGTTCGAATTCGATTTTAAGTATTTACGTATATATAAGGTTTAGGGTTTTTATATGCGATTTAAGTTTCGATCGAATTTCTAGGATTATTATTACTGATACTATATTTGGTTTCATAATTTAATAAAATTTTTATTTTACCTAGTTTTATTGACCTATGATATCATCTAGAGTACTAAGATTTAAATTAGGGCTTCTATTAGTGACTGTATGGGGTTTACAAGTATCTTTTACTTTCTTACTACCCCTTACTCTTATATAGGTCATTTTAGCGTAAATTAGTGGCAAGTGACCTCTAGCCATACTTACGTATCATATTAAGTATCACTTAAGCTTGTGTGAAACATTAGTGCGTTATATTCATCATCAGTGCACAAGAAACCCCTACTTAACCTTCATCTCTCATTTATCTTTTAAGTCATCTTGTAGTTCGAACGTACCCTTGGTTCATGTGATATCAATAGCCATATGTCAACACTCTAGGCAATCCATATCAATAATTGGTTTCTATATAAAAGAATGCTAACATTTAGAAAATTCAATGAATGACATACTGCAAAAGGTACTTTCAGAATCGTAAGCATTATTTTGGATGAATATGCACTAATTGAAAAATTTTTCTCAATTGATTTCTTCTATGAAATGATAATTACTATATCTATTCATGGACTATTTTGCAAGCCCACATTGAGGGAACCATTTTCCGCATCCATTATACTTGTGACATATTGAATTTGTGTGTTAAAGAAAGTATGCCCATGTTAAATTTCAAAATGTCACCTATTAAAATGTTAATTGATTGGAAATTCAACTATCTATCTTATAATAATATCGTTGATTCATTTTCTTTCATAATCAAACTTCCAACTTCTGTTTAAAGAGATTTAAATGCTTATGAAACAACCATAAATAGATAACAATCAACCCACTCCACAACTCTTGATTGTTACTACGATCCGTTCGTTATCACTTTTTGAAGATCTCATTTCTAAGTATTCTCATACCAAGAAATCATAATAACAAAGCAACAACACATTTACCCTTCTCTTGGAGAATGATTAGGCATTTGATGTGTCCATCGCTTTTGTTTTGAAGACCACTTCTCACAATCCTTCAGTGCACATACACTTAACTCTCATAAATCCTCCTTAATAAAAACCTTACCTTAAAATTTCTTACATCATAATTTTCTTAAAGCAATAATTTATCCAAAATTTCATTAGGACTTGACATATAAAGTGTTGGTCTCACTTAAGTAATCAAGAGGGAGGAGGGAGGGGGGTTTGAATTGATTATTAACAAAATTAAAAGTTTTTTTTACAAGAAAAAACTCTTGATTACTTATTATAATGATTGAAATTTGGATTATGTAGACAAATCAATAAAATAATAATGATTTGGAATAAAGAGATGAGAGATAAGAAGAGCTTGAACACGAGAAATTATAGTGGATCAACCTTGTGTCTATGTTTATTCTTCTAACTCCACTGCTAGGATTGGTCTTCCATACCGGATGATCTACTAATATAAAATAAGAGAGTACAATTTGCTTTTGCAAGCCTTAGTCACACTGTTCTACCTTTAAGCTCCTAACAAGCTATACAAATCTATTGTGAATTACTCTCCTATTACAAACACTTGAAGTATCAAAATAGAGCTAAACAATGACAGACAATTAGCTTGTAACAATTTTGAGCATAAACTGTATGTAAATTCTCCAATTGATTTTGTAGATATGTCTCTGTATGGTTGTAGTTATTTATCTTTAGTGAAGCCTTCCTGTTATTTTTAAACTTCAACTATAATAGCCAGATTTGGATTGATTTAAATATTTAGTCCTTATCTAGGTTGTTAATATGTGAAAATATAACTATTGTTACTCCTCAATATCTAGCCACTTCAATGTTTACATCTCTTGATATTTTAGATTGCTTCTAGCTATTAATACTTAATTAGTAAAGAGGATAAGAGTTGGTTATAGTTTGTTACGTAAAATCCGATTATCCTTAAAATATTTTCTAACTATTATTTTCAAACAAATTAACCATCTTTCTTAATGGAGCTAGACATTGCATTACCCAAATACATGAGTTAAGTTGAGCTGAGCCTTAACTTACAAGAAAATAAGTAAAATATTTGAAATTTGTTAAGCTTTATCTTGATTTGTAGTTCTTATGTCATAGCTTCTAAGTCTTACTATTCTTCATTCTTTATTGCAGAAGACCTTCTAAGTTTGCTTTTAAGTGGTTTGTGCCTTATAGAAGCCTTAGCTCATCCATTTTCTTACTCGTTAGTGCTTTACTAAGAACATGGAAAGGGTTCTAACCAAAGCCTATTCTTAACAAGTTATTAAGTTCGACTTTCAGGATTATTTAGGGCTTATATAATATATAAAGAAGAGCCTTGGCCATCTTGTTTAAGTTAAGGGCTGTTTGCCTTTTTGAATAGAAGGAAGTGGTATAGTAGATCTGAGTAGTTCTCACTGATCTATTTGTCCTTTGCACCTTTATATATATATATGTGCTTGAGCCTTAATTACTTGAGTATAGAAAGAAAAATCAATTTATCTTGCTTATTTGCTTGATCATTGAATTGAGTGTGGTGCATGGTAAGATTGAACCTCCCATTGCTCTATCTCCGATTGAATGCAATTGAAAATAAATATATATAGAAAGTATGTACTACTAACTTTGTTTGATCTTCTAAACTATCTTTTATATTTTAAAAAACATTATTTTCACTTCATTTAACTTCTTCTAAAATTTCTTGTAACTCGTATCTTCATTCATGAATAGCTTCTAACTTTCCTTTTTAAACTAAATCAGCATGTAGTTATAGCTTCTAAATTATTAAAGCATCGAATGTCTTGGCCATCGCATTTTCCCTATTAAAATAATTAAAATTAAAAACCTCCACGTTAATCTGAAAATACATGTCCAACTGTCGTGGCACACTCAGCTTGACCAAATTGCACTAAAAAAAATTATTAAATTTTATTTCGGGAAATATGTTAAAAAAATACATCATCATTTGATCATTAAATTAAGATTTCATAAAGTCTTCCTTTCCTTTCCCGTCTTATCTCTCTCTCTCTCTTGCTTATATAAATCAAGCTCACCTTGGGGTTTGGGCACAATATCCCATTCATATTTTCACATTCGTTAACCTTAAACTTTGGTCACACGTATTACATTTTTACATATTACATTTCATCTTTTTAAGTTTCGACTCTTCAAATGGCCACCTTCACGTGTGACGCCACCGACCTGGCGCCACTCCTCGGTGGTGCCTCCACCAACGCCACCGCAGCCGCCGACTTCCTATGCGCCCGCTTCGCCACCATCTCCGATAAGTTCACCGACACCTCCCATGCAGTTGACAACACGTACCTTCTCTTCTCGGCATACCTTGTATTCGCCATGCAGCTCGGTTTTGCTATGCTGTGTGCCGGCTCAGTCCGAGCCAAGAATACAATGAATATAATGCTCACCAATGTCCTCGATGCCGCAGCTGGTGGCTTGTCGTATTACTTGTTTGGCTTCGCTTTTGCCTTCGGCGGCCCATCCAATGGCTTCATTGGACGCCACTTCTTCGGCTTGAAGGAGTATCCTTCGCCGGCCGGTGATTACAGCTTGTTCTTGTACCAGTGGGCTTTTGCTATAGCCGCGGCTGGGATCACAAGTGGCTCGATAGCCGAGCGGACCCAATTCGTGGCTTATCTGATCTATTCATCTTTTCTGACCGGTTTCGTGTACCCAGTCGTTTCTCATTGGTTTTGGTCTACTGACGGTTGGGCCAGCCCGTTCAAGCCGAGCAACTTGCTTTTTGGATCCGGTTCGATCGATTTTGCAGGCTCCGGAGTGGTCCACATGGTTGGTGGCATCGCTGGCCTCTGGGGGGCCCTGATTGAAGGCCCACGTATTGGCCGGTTCGATCAAGCTGGCCGTTCGGTTGCTTTACGTGGCCATAGCGCATCGCTTGTGGTTCTCGGTTCTTTCCTATTATGGTTTGGTTGGTACGGTTTTAACCCAGGTTCGTTTTTAACTATTTCCAAGGCTTATGGAACCGGTGGGGACTATTATGGGCAATGGACCTCTGTGGGAAGGACAGCTGTCACCACGACATTGGCTGGCTGCACCGCGGCTCTAACTACTTTGTTTAGCAAAAGATTGTTGGTCGGCCATTGGAACGTGACTGATGTGTGCAACGGTTTATTGGGTGGTTTTGCGGCCATCACATCGGGTTGCTCGGTTGTTGAACCGTGGGCCGCCATTATATGCGGGTTCGTGGCGGCTTGGGTTTTAATTGGTTGCAACAAATTGGCAGAAAAATTTAACTATGATGACCCACTGGAGGCGGCCCAACTCCATGGCGGGTGTGGGGCGTGGGGGTTGCTCTTCACTGGGCTTTTCGCACGAGGGGCCTATATCGACGAGGTGTATGGTGTCTCCGGACGGCCCCATGGGCTTTTCATGGGCGGAGGGGGGAAGCTGCTGGCAGCCCAAATTATTCAGATTCTGGTGGTGACTGGGTGGGTCACGGCAACCATGGGCCCACTGTTCCTTGCCCTCCGTAAGCTGAAGTTGTTGAGGATTTCAAGTGAAGATGAAATGCAAGGAATGGATCTGACTAGACATGGTGGTTTTGCTTATGCATATAATGATGATGATGAGCAATCTTTTAAGCGTAGTTTTATGATGGGAAAGATTGAACCATCCAACACAAGCCCATCTTACAATCAGAATTCACCATCAACCGTGTGATGAATCAGAAAATCTTAGTCTGGAAGGGGTTTAGAAAGACTCAGTCCTAAACTGCATTAATACTTTTAGAGTATTTTTCATGTGTTTGAACACTTTCATGTGTAATGTAGCTTGTGATCTCATCTTTAAAGATAGAGTCCATATAGATAATTTTCCACAATCTATGTATGGAAGATTGATAAGTAAGTTTTATTAGTCAATGAACCATCACCATCCTAATAGAGGCTAAATAAGGAATTAGATATTTTTAGTTATTAGAATTTTTAGTATAAATTGAAAAGAAAAAGAATTTAAAAGCAAAGAAAAGATAATAGTGTGGTATTTTCAGTCGTGTATATTTATGGGAGTGGCATAAGGTGTTCCCTTTCGTCTTTAATTGTACATGGGAAAGAAATCATAGTTCTCTCTTTTGATACCCTCTTTTTGATGATGTTGTAATGTAAAATAAGGGTTTTTACATCTTTTGACAATTGAGAAGAGAAGCAATATGTGCTCTCAATACTTGGGAAACGCCATGAATGGAATAGTTTTCTTAAACAATACTGCTAATTAATGATATAATTGGAATCATGGAGGACAAAATTCCATATTTTCATCATTATTTATGTTAATATCCTTGTGAAGAAATACAATATAAATCACCTTGCATAATTATCAGATTTAATTTATTATTTCTTTGTCTTGTTCTCTATTTAAATTGTCTTGATTCATACTCGAGGATGAGTAAGGATTGATAAAAAAAAAATAAGCAGTCTAAAAATAGTTCTATTCCTATCCATCACGATATTAAGAAATATAACCTTCACATACTTCTAATATCCTATATATAAGACAAAAAATTAGACCCGGTCATTGATTCCAATGAAAGGCAACGAATAAAAATAGTGGACGTTTACTTTTCTTCCTACTTTCATAGTGATTTTAACCAACAAGGAATGCTAATTATATATTTTATTTGTTATGAGAAGAAGCTATCTTTCTATTTCTTGTGAATGATTAGTTTATGTATAGGAATCTAACCGTGAAATGATTAGCAAATATTCTATTAGTGCGTGTTTGCTTATGTATGCATGATATGGACTGTCTGGTTAATTTTGTATTTCCTACTAAGAATGTCAAATGAATGTTATTGGTAAATACTATACTATATCATTCTCATAATCGTTTACTTCCTCCTCCATTCGATGGATTAAAATAGCTTGAATATGTGTATGGTGGTATAATATATATAAATAAATATATGAATTTTCATACTTTATATTTTATGTACTTTTTTTTTTTCAATATAACCTGAGTTTTTTTTTTAATTAATTTTTCACTTTAATAACCATGTCATTTTTTTTTCCAAATCACATAACCAAATGGTTTATCATCTTTATAAAACTAATCAAATCAAAACTTTGTTAGACCGAACTTGTTTTGATGTTTTTAGTTTTTACTCTCTCTCTTTTAATGATGCAAAGTATATTTTTACTAATAAAGACGAGATGCAATTGTAAAAGGAAATATAGAAATATCGAGGGCGTTATAATTTAGTGGTGTAAATGCTAGCTTAGGTTCAAAGCCTCTCTTTCTCATTTTAAAAAATAAAAAGTAAAAAAGGAAATAAGAAATGATAATGATGCAAGCATATAAAGTAAAATTGTGTGGAAATTTACTTTATATGACTAAAAAGATAATAGTATGGCAATAATAAATAGATAGATAAGGGGTCTATTGATTTTGGGCTACATATTTTGATGAATAATGTACATGTATTGATAGTAGTGTATAGTTTTTAAAAAATTATTAATTATATTTTTTACTACTACTTACATACCACTAATTTATACATATGACTTGTTAGTGTTATTGAAACTTTATTTTAACTGAAGGTTTTAGCTATAAGAAATTGGATTACCATACATGACTGTAACTATGACCACTTTCTTATGTGACTATCTTAGAGGATAAAATAAGTAGACCTAATCTACCTATATTTTTAAATATCCACAATAAAGATCTATATGAACTCATAGAATGTGACAGAATAATGATTGTTATTTCAAAAATAAAATGAATCATTTGAGTTGGGGTGCTCTCAAGGAAACATAAATCTCTGATCACAATATTGCACGACCGCAAAGAAAAATGAGCTCAAAAAGAAGGTATGATATATGATTTATTCATTTTACAAACTCCAATCTTTTCCATAGAGAGTACCCAAGGTCACTTTGTGATTTGCAAATAGAACCTAGTGATGATGCACTTTGTCTCGATTAGACGAGAATTTAATGCCTAGCTGTGGATATTGGTTGGTCTAGACAGAAATACGACCAGTAGGAGAATCAAAAGAATTTCAACCATATGTTTTAAAATTGTAGAAAAATTCTCATTCCTAATAATATCTGCCATCAATTTTTGGCATATTGTCAGTTATAAGATTAGATTCCTACTATTACTATTATCTTTTCTATGGAGACACGAGTCAATTTGCTATCAATTTCTTGAAATGTAAAGTTGAACGACAAATTGTGTAAGGAATAAATACGTTCTTAGCCTAATTTATCAGTGCCCATTACTTTTAAGGATAAAAAAAAAAAAGGATATTGATAATATTTGACATGGACATAGACCAAAGATGTCGTAGACAGTAATTGACGTGCAATTATAACTAATGGATTGTATTCGATCCGTTTAAGGAAAACATAGCTAGTGCACCGTTAGAATAAAATCAGTTTAATTCTTAATACTCAGCCTTCCACTCCTCAAGGATATGATTTTCATTTCCATGCAGAGTTGTGCGCATATGCATGTGTTCATTTAGAAGGATGAATGGGGTTCTATCACCATCTACGTCAGATGGTCTTGACAATTTTGCTTATGGTAGCGAAGCTTTCGAAGCCTACTAAATATGGCAAAGATCCAAACCACATACGTATTATTAGTGAAAAGCCAAAATGAGGGATAAATTAAACAAGGAATAGGTAAAATAATTGACAAACAGGTTTCATATGAAAAACACTATATATCGTGGTGAAATATTAAAAGCAAGATCGAATAAATCTATTAAAGCATAATGGTATAGATATAGAGTTCTATTGTGACCATAAAGTGTTTCTTTCAAAATGGAGTCCTGCTATAATTATAGATAGCTCACCAATGCACTATAATAAAAGTATACATAATTGCATGAGCTAAACTCTAGTGACATAATATGGAGAAAATTTGGCATCATGCCACTCAAGAAGAAGAAATTGCAATAAAATAAAATAAAATAGTACCAAACTCATCCAAGATTACCCACCATGGAACTTGGCTAGCCATAATTAAGCACTTGACTAATCAAGCCACACAAGTTGACCTAACAGTACCAATCAACCTACTAATATGCACCAATTTGATCAGTTCCAAACTCTTCCTTCATCATGCTTTCATATGCTCTAATATTCTTGAGGATCAAGTAAATTAAATATAAGCTGTAAAAAGTTTTTACCTTAGATTTGTCCAACCCAATATAGTCATATGCCTACGTTTCATATGCTTTGTGCTCTTCTATTCAATCTTGCTAGCCTCATACCTCTAGTTACCTAGTGGCTAGTGCACCTCACCAATAAGCAAGTTATCATCCTATGCTAATAAGACATTGCCTGTTTACTTAATCTTATGCCTAGCTATTAGCTCATTACACTTGTAACACTTTAATCATGTCGATTAGCTTGTATTAGGTCATATGTAACTTCTTTGACCTCTTAGGCTTTATTTTCCTTGTGAATCTCTTTATCGAATGACTCCATGTAACACCTGAGTAATATGAAATAAACTTCCACATAATATTTGGCAAAATGCACTTTTCTTCCATTGTTACTAGAATCTGCAATCTTATATTGCTATCCTTAATAAAACCATTAGGATTCAAAATCCATTACAATCAAGACAAGTTTTAAACTTAACTGCTTTAAAAAAACCATGAGATACCACCATACAATGGAAACGAGCAACAACATCATATAATTTAATTGATAAATAATAAGGGAAAATCTTGATACATACCTTGATCATCATGTAGTTTGACCCTAACTCCACCTAAACCAGCAATTTATAGCCTCTTACAAATGCCCCTTTGCATATAACTACTTCAAGCTTTTATTTTCTAGAAGTCAGTAAAACCATATTGTCATTTGACTTCACTAATGCTACATCAACAAGTTTATTTTATTTTTAACCCTTCAATTCCAATTATACCGCTTAAGACACTCTACCCTTTGTTTGTAGAGAAGGCGTATTATACCTTAGTAGATAGACTTCCCTTTATAACTAAAACTTCTATTGAATATTTGTTGATTTATAGCAACTAAATTGTCTGCAATCTCATTAATTGCAAAACCCATGCCATAGTCTAATTAGTCTTTACTTAATAGATTGTAGTTAACCTTTTACATTAAGATGCTATCATTTCCATAGATCAAGTTCTCATTGAACTCATAGTACAAAGATGCTAAAGAGTACGAGAAGATCATCACTAGATCCTTAGTCTCATCCCTCACATCGATATTTTTTAGATCATTAAATGACATCAATTACGAATTATGTCCTCTTATCCGTAACTCCAAACTCTTTTGGAGTCATTTTGAACACTAGTCGATTTGCATGAGATTTAGTCATGTACAATATTTTCAATTTTTTCCATAAATTTGTCACCTCTAATCTACCAATACTTAATTTAATACATCATTGGTAAAATAAAGTCACTTGCCATTAGAGACTTCATATGGAGTTCTACCCACTTTTCTTCATTCATAAATTCCGGTTGCTTATCTAGCACCTTCTTGAAGTTTTAGTACTCCTAGATTCCTCAAATTGTCACTTGCGATAAAATAAATTTCACGTATCTATCGAGTTTCTCAATATCTTGCTTAGACATGCAAATCACAAATCTTGAATCTAAATGATGTGTTATTCACTTAACCTTGCTTCTTCTTTTTCTTCTTTGCTTTGATGCCAAATCATCATGCACTTAGAAGCTTTTTGAGTTTAACCGTTGTTGTAAAGATCAAAAAGTGGTCATAGATTAATGAATTCAAGGAGCATGATATAAAGTATGCCAAATATAAAAAAATTGATACACATTTTATGTTGAAAACTCTAAATAGTAGAATAAAATACCAATTGTAAGACTAGAGACTGAAGTAAATCATTAAAGTATAGTGACATAACTAAAGAATTCTTTCACAAAAACATGGTACTTCTTTTCTAATCTTAAACCACCACCATATAACTCACAAATATGATATACTAGAGTATATATAGAGAGTCAATGTAAGCCAAATTCTAATGACTTAATACGGACAATAAATTGGGCAACAGTAACTCCAAAAGAGTCGAGTACCCAAAAAATTTAAGAAATAAAAAAAACAAAAAAAATAGCCGACCATTATTAAATGACCAACCGACAAATGATGGTCCATCCAAATGCACTAGTCGGCTCATAACTCTTCCCGTGTAAACTTATGACTAACTCTAACAGTACAGCTTGTTGTGCTTCCTTTGGAATATCATCAATTTCACCTTGATATGTTTTTGATGCTATAAAAGAAAATTCACATCACCTTGCAGCTTAGAAAAGGAAAAAAAGAAAAGGAAATTCCCTGTAGATGTACTTAGAGCATCGCCATCGCTTATTGCCTCGCACTTGTTTTCAGGCAAAGTTACAGATGGAGAGTTTTTTCAGTGTTAAATACATCTGAGCTGGCGTTGTTTTAAGTCATAGCAGCAACTTCAAAAAGTTTTTCTTTTTTTTTTTCTTCCCTTTTCTTTAAATTTGATTGGTTCAAAATATATGTTAGGTCCCACAAAAGCCTTTAAAAATTATTAAAAATGTTTTGTGAAATAAGTTAGTGATAAAGTTATAAATTTTTTAAGAATAGGATTATTTAATATATTGATGTAATATTTAAAAATACAAAATAAACATTATGAATTGCAGATGATCTTATAAAATTATTCTATAGTCTCTCCATAACAAAATAGCATGTGGTGTTTCTCTCTGGAACATAGCTCACGAAAGAATTTATGCAAAGCCAGCGATTAAAATTGACATGTCATAATGACTGATGAAGACTAGTTTGATTCAATAATGCATTGACATAATAGACCTTTTTGTCTTGTTCTCACAATCAATGTGATCCAACTTGGCCTTATCAAGTTCTACTCAACTTGCAGTTATCATTCAAAATCTTGACCTAAAGAAGCTCCCACCACATATGCATAAAAATTAGGCAGACATCAAGATCCATGTATATGTGCGAATAATAGTTCAAAGAACTGCTTCAACTGATCAGCCAAATTCAGTTATACACCGCGACTGTCTCATTTATCTCTTCAATAAAGGAAATAAGCTAATGCGGTTCCACTTTGCAATTCGTGTACCCATTTATATATTCACCATTTACATAATAACGTTGTCATGATATAGTTATCAAAATCATAAGTAAAAAATATAATTATATGAGTTTATAATTTTATAATTTTTTAGTTAAAATGGATATAAAATTATTTATGTACAAATTTTTTATGAAATTATAAATTTTCTTGCATGATTCTATTAATTTTTTATTTTATCAATTTTGTACGATTTTATACATTTTTACCGATTTTATATATTCAAATAAATAGTAAAATCATGATTTTAATAATCATACGTATTAACAAAATATAACTAAAATAGTCATTATTAATTGATTGATACATGTTGAATGGAATTAGAACAATAATAGTATGTTATAACAAATAGAGAACATAGAGAGGTGGATTCTCAAGGGTTGTCTCCCCTATTTGACTTGTTCTTTTTTTTTTTTTAAATGGCCTTAGAAATTTGAATCTTTTGGTTTTTCTTTGCCATTTCAAAAAATTTGTTGATTTTCGTAGTTTTGGCTAACCCAAATATTAAAATATGCAACCTAAATTATGGGTTTACTATCTTTTTGGTACAATTGGTTTTTCCCTACACCTAAACTTAGGCATCGAGCTGAATCGGTCCTGAACTGTCGGTTCACGAGTTGGTGATATGATAAACCGTGACCAGTTCGTAAGTTGACAATTTCGAGTCGGTTCATTTGACTCAATGGTTCAAGACTCTTGAATAAGTTTTTTATTCTAAATATTTAAAAAATTTTATTTTATTAATTTCTTTTTTTATATATATTAGTAATTTCTAATAATATGATCTCCTTTTTCTTTTTTTTTTTTAAGTGTATTAATTAATTAATAATTTTTACTTTTTTTATTAATTTTCAATTTAGTGTGATTCCAAAATTTTTTATTATTTCTCCTCAAATTTTTTTTTTCATATTCAAATCCTTAGTATTTGATAAGTTTTACAAAAAAGACTTGTATTAACTGAAATTGAATTTTTTATTTATTTTTAACACAAATTAACTTATAATTAGCCATCTATTATTAGTTTGATGATATTATTTAAAAAACATTATGTTTTACTATCGCAAATAAAATAGTTTTAATACGCAGCGATTTATTGGATATTATCTAATTATTTTTTCTGACTTAATAGTCTCTCTTTTTTCTTTTTCTTTCTTTTTTCTTTTTTTAAAGAGGTGAACCGACTAGACCAATCCATTAGTTCAATGGCAGATTGACCCAATGATTCGACCTGACTACTACTGGACAGGGCCGGGATGGTTTAAAATCGGCTTTTACTTAGATCTACTTACACCATTTAAAAGTTTGCATGTTTTTCGACGAAAGAAAATATTTTCAAACGCATTTACTATCCTTTACAGATGGGGTGACATACGTTCAAAGAAAAAAGATATACAAATAGAATAAGGTTTTCAAATAAGGTTTCAAAACGATATGCATGTTATTGAAAATTCATTACATGTAAAGAAAAAGGCACGTGACGAAAGTGAATTAGCTGTTATAGGAAATTGCATATGTTTCAGAGGTTTATGTTGGGCAGATTTTGTGGTAAAGGCTGTCATTAACTTTTAGTTAAATGTTCCATTGATCCATACTCCTCCTTTTATCTTTCTCTTTTCTTTCAACTTGGACTTTGGAGGCACACCATGCTTAATTATTAGAAAATAAATGGTAATGCGAAGTTACATAGATAAAAGATTCCCGAATTTACGTCTACAAAGCTTATAGGTTCCAACATTTCTCCACAATTTGATCATCGAAAGGATAAATTCTAGCCATAATGACATGAGTTTTTACGTACTGTATTGAAATTGTTGTCAGAACACTTAAAAGGGACGATGTTAAAAACATAATACAATGCTTATGAGTTTTTTTCTTTTTTAATTTACATTCAATTGAACTTTTATTTATCAAATGTACCATTCACTTCTTATTATTTGTACTTGTACTTTTAAGCTAACAAGCTTAACCTTGATAATTTTTTGAAGATGACATTGATAGTATGTTTTATAGATAACTTTTTAATCGAGTATAAGATTATTGAATCCAAATTTTAGTTTTAAATTAGATAAGCAAAAGTCAATATAATTAACAATTTGAAACTTCATAAAGTTTGGTAAGTTCCTTTCACTAGTGAATATAGAGTTGTATAGTATTAATATATTATGTGTTATGAAAAAATATATATTTAAATATCATTTTACAAAGAAAAATAATTAATATTTGCTTACCACTTATGCTATGTAAAAATATATATATATTTATATTTGATGATATAAGAAGTCACGTGTCTTTAAATACTATCAACTGATTTAATCCAATTTTGGCTTCACAGCATCAATAATGTTCTCAAATATGAAAAGATAGACGATTTGGGTACGGTATATGGACGTTATCGATGCGCCGCGTCATGCACGTGGAAAAATGGTCCACGCGCACAAGGGAGAAATGTGGTGATTATTGAGTCAGACCATATGCAATTTACCGCATAAATGGAAAAGAAATAAATGACAATTGGATCACACAGGCCTATTTTCTGGCATCCCAAAGGGAATTTTAGAAATTCAATCAACCCGGAAGGGTTTGGCTTGGTCCAAAATTTTGGGGGAAAGGGAAAAAAAGAAAAATTGTAATTGCCCTAATTCGTAATTTCCTTAGAAAACCAGAACTTTTCATATAAAGCTTGTAAAATATCCACTTTCTTTTTGCTATTAAGTCAGACTACATGCTTATTGGATACCTATCCAAATTAAGTATGGGAAGAACCATAGTTTTTGGGTCCTTCGACCGTCACCTCAATTGTCTCCTTTGCTTTTTGTTGACTTTCCATCAAGACGTTCAAATGTGTAACTCTTTCAATTTTTTTTATGAAATTTACATCGGAAAAAAGGAAAAAAAAAAAAAAAGGCACTTTCTTTCACAATGATCTTATAAAAATATAACAAGTCATTACGTATTTGAATAATCCTTTAAATTTTGTGATTCACCTTTATCCATTTCCATTATTTTTTTCTTAATAATATTTTAGCTTTGTAATTCTTCGGCTAATGTCGCTCTCATCTTTTTTTTTTGGTCCGCATGATTCATGACAGTTAATTACCTAGCACATCATTCTACTGGTTGTAATTCCTCTCACTTTTTAAATTTTATTTTCTTTTATTTACGATGATCCTGAACAGCTGCACTTTTTATTACTACCACAATTTTGTCGAACTCTCTTTGTTATGAGTGTAGGGATAAATTAGTCCGGAGCTATTCACAGATTATCGTAATTTACCTAGATTTTCATTGTTTACCACAAATCTTCTTAATAATCTGCGTAAATTTTCTAATTTTCCTTTGTATTCCAAGAACATATTAAAATTAAATTCAAACAAAGCAGGTCTTTAAAAAAAGAAGTAGATTAATCGATACTAATACGCCATATTTTTTAGTAAATGACGTATAAGTACCAATGATAACGTATAGTTTTTCCTAAAATAAAAAAGGAGATTTGGATTTTCATAATTTACTTTCCTTCAATTTTTCTTATTTTCACAAACCAATTGTTGAGTTTTCTTAATTTTTTGAATACTTCGTGATATCATCAAGATATTATTATCTTTCTTGTGATATTAAAAGGACAAATTAAGAAAAATTGAAGAAAGTAGATAGTAGCATTTTACTTCCAAAACTAATATTTATATTTCACATGTTAGAATTTATTAATAGTTGTATACCATTTATCTATTTACGTATTATATTAGTATAATGGAAGCTTTTCTTAGGTCCTAAAACCTCAAAAGGTTCCTTCCCTGCTCCTCCTCCTCATGAAAATATTCCGCCCCATAATTCATAATGGAAATATGGTTTTAGGGTTCATTTTGGGCACTAATTAATTGAGAGGCCGGAAGAAATGATTTTTCTTAAAGATAATTACACATAGGGACAGACCTAAGCAGGCGTTGAAAGAGGCTTCTGCTCCTAAGTTCGAAAAAGAAAATTAATTGTAAAGGAAAAATAAACATATCGTGTATATTTTATGAAATAAATTAAGGAGATTATACGGTCTTATCTTTCATTTTAACAATATCGATTCTATTCTCTATCGCATCATTAAAAAAGCGCATATGAAAAATGTAATAAAGAACTGAATTGATTATCTAAAATATAAGAATGGAACGATTTAAAAATTCAATAATTATAAAATAATTCTAAATCAGACCGGCGTAGATACATGCATCTGGGCCCATCCCGGATAAAGGAATGAATAGAAAGAAGGGACAAAGGGATTTCTCTTAATATTTTCAATAGAAATAATGCAAGAGTAGTCAACATGAAGTGGGGTAGAAAAACAAAAAGGCGACAGCCGAAGTTATTATGTCTCAAGAGAAGTTAGATTCAATAACAAACAGAAATAAAAAAGTCGTTGTGTTGTCCTCAAATTTAATGCCATCCCACTTGGCCTATTGCGGTTCCATGCAACTTTCATTCAATATATCTTATCCTAAAGAACAGTGTTTGTAGAAAATAAACAAAACGTGAATATCTATGTATAAATGTGAACTAAAAGCGGAAACAACTGCTTTAATTGTTCAACCGAATTCAATTAACCTATGGAAGGTATGGTGAGTAGGATTCTATTGGTAGAGTTAAATTGGATTGGACCTTAAAATGAGTAATAAATAGGTCTGTGAAATAATACATAGCGAGGGGTGTTGGAGTGTTGTTCAACACGATTATTTCAATACTTAAGTTAATAAATATTAGAAAAAGAGAATAAAAGAATAAAGGTGTAAGAGAGCTTCTATGTAGTGTACACAAGGGAGTCAAAGTGTCTTTATCATTGGTGAGTCTCGTCTATTTACAGAGTAGAGCTAGTGAGAATTTAGGAGCTCGTTTTGCACATTAACATGTCCACTTACTTTAGGAAATGGAGATCGTGTTAATTGTTGTGTTCCTAAGATGTAGGGATCCTATTGTTGATGGAGTCTTGGATCCTTATTCATCAGCTTATGCTTGTTATGGCTGTCCTAATTTGACTACCCTTAGGTCTAAAGGAGGATTGGGTGACGTCTAATATGAACTTGCTGACTTCAAGTGTAAGTCGACCATGGGCAGTAATAGGTCGGTTGGTAAAAGTATCACTATTGTCATAAGTCTAAATATATTGACTTAAGTCTTAGGGAGGTTGGTATAAACTTAAGTGACCTAAATCTAAAATCTCCTATCAATAGAAGGTAATTCCATCTTCAGATTAAAGAGATCAGATTAAAGATATAGAGACCATACTTAAGAGGATCACTGTATAATTTGCTCACAATAAAAAAGTCAAGAGATCAAATTAAAGAAAATTCAAATTGGAACGAAACACTTTCAATCACATCTACAATACATTGAATTGTGTTGTCGTATCTAATATATTAAAATTAATAGATACTTCCTAGATTTCTATGTTTCCTTACACTCTAAATACTCCACTCAAAAAGGATTGAAGCATGCAAGGATGCAATTAAATGAGTTGTTATAGGGTACTAGACCTGCCCAACTTAATAAAAACTTTATAAGATTTAACATTAGGTTTTGGGATTAAAAAAATACCCAATGAGAAACCTAATTCGGTAAAAATTGTATAAATTTATAAAGATATTAACTCTTAACCTACAATGTATGCATGCTGTTGTCTTAAGATCATTATAGGTATGGATTTGAGAGTAATTAGGCTTTGCAATAATACAAGAACCTGCAAAAGAGAATATAATGTGGGGTCGCCAGGGTGTTGTCTAGCATGACGACTCTAATATTTAAGTTAGTCAAGAATTTGGGGAGCAAGAGTGCTTAAGAGTAGCATATAAGCTCTAGTACACCATGTATCAAGTGGGTTACTCTTAGGTGTTACCCTTGTATTTATAGAGGAGTTGAGTAGGTGGTTGGGGAGGAGTTAGTGAGTAGAACCATATTTGCAAGTGTTGGAGAGTAGGGTTATAACGTCTGATGTGGTCCACAAGTATAGGAATCCATTAAATGGCTCTCATAATTGGATAAGCCATGTTCGAGGCTTAGACTGAAGGCAGCTTGTCATAGGCCATAAGATTTATCAGATTGGAATGGGCTTGAAGAGCTTATGTTCAAAAGGCCCTATCAACACATGCTTACACTAATTTTACATTATGTAGAACATTTAATTTTCAAATTTCATTTATGTACAAGTTAGTAAGTATGGCCTTAACTCTATCTAATTGCTTTTAAATTTACTCTCTCCATCATTTTGTTTGAGTCTTATGCAAATCTAAAAACTTACCCCTATGAGGTTAAGAGGCTGGTTTTAGGAATATAAGGTAAAATCTTATGATTTTTATACGATTTTGAGAAATATTACCCCATAAGGATGAGTTTAGGTTTTATAAAACTTGTTCAAAACTTGCCACGTTGGCATCCTTATTAGAATTAAATTAAATGTTTATGAATCTAAACTTAAGAACTTCCATCGCTTGAATATAAGAATCAGTTTCACACTTATCCTCAATGGATAAAAGTATATTAAAATAACAATTCAACTAATTACAATAATGAATAAGAGTAGGAGAAGGAGAAAACCGAGAGAAATGGTTTTTATGGACATTTGTAGTAAACATAAACTTAAGATGCATGTTGAATTGGGTCAAGCCTATCGGTTTGTAGGTCACCAAAGTGGTTAATCGCAACCAGCCTAGGAGAGACCGATTTTGGCTTATCGATATTTCAATTTTTTTTTTCTTATGATTAAGTAAAATGTGATAGTTTTGGAACATTGTATAAAATATGTCTGGAGGAAATGCAATATTTATGTTTATGTATTATAATATGTTTGTATTTACATTATATAAAAATACTTCGAAATTCTAATGGTCTAATGTTCAAAGATTGGAAAGCCCATATTATGTTACAGAATATATTACTGATGGTAGATTACTCTAATCATGCCTATAAACTTTTGAAATTGTTGCTAAAACACTCACTTTTTGAAATTGAACACTTCCTCCCTTTAACATGTCATGTTATGCATATATAGATAAACAAATGGCAAAAAAAAAAAAAAAAAAAGATATGGCATTCTAGGCTAAATAAATAAATAGAAAACAAAAATGAAAATCAAGAAAAAATTGGGCGAAAGACAAGGAAAAAATAGAAAAGAATATGAACTCGGCCTCTCTCTTCCATTAAATCAAAAAGAAGAAATTGAGATGCCTTTGTTTTGGATCTCCCGCTAGTTCTACAGAATATCGACAACTAATAAAGTGGAAAAGTTGCAGAACTGGAAGATGTAGCGGATCTTGAATCTGGCATATGATCCGGCTTCTTGAGATACGTTTGCCTCTTGGCCCATAACTTCTAAAATGGTTCTTGGACTTGCCCAATTGGACGAAAGGGGAACACTGATAACCATAATGATAAGAGCAATGATAAAAGGGACCGGGAGTTATGAAAGTGGCTGCGACGTTACATGTTTGATTATTGGTATGCACTAGATTATTATCACTCCTAATTTTAAATAATGATGCCAATATGATCATCTAACAATTATGGCCATATGTTGACAAACGACTTGTTTCCCCTCCCGATCCATTCCAGATGCTCAGTTTTTGCGTTAATCCGTTCTTTTTCATGAAATTCTTATACTTAATGTTTCATACATATATTTTTCGAATCTGTAAAATTTTTTCTTTAGTAAATAGAATCTATATATTTTTCCTATAAAAGATTTAAAAATATACGTATGAAAAGTGTTTTGTACCGTCTCTAACCTTTCGTCCTTAAATTTGTATTCTTTAATTCACAATATTTAGTAGTTCAGATTCTCGTTTTTATTTTGTATCTTCTAAGTCCCAATTCAATATTATGAATTTGTGCAGGTAATTCTAAACCTTCTTTTTGATTTAACCCCCAACAGAAAAAAACCCTGTTATTTTGCTTTTGATGGATGTGGCTCTTGTCAGTTCCCATAACCAGGAGAAGGTTCTAATTATAGGATAATTGAGTTAGGTTTACTGAATGTCGAGCATTTCTAGTGACATATTGAAATTTCCACGGTCTATATATTTTCTTTGATCTTTCCGTTTTCTTTCAACTGGACTTGGAAGCACGGTCCCACCATCTTTCGATTTTTCTTAATTTTTTTTTTCAATTACATTATAACTTAAGAGGTAAAGAATTTGAATTTCGATTTCTCCTAACAAAAAACTAATAGTAATGCTACTGAATTACTACAGTATTAACTATCTTCTTTAGAATATTAAAGGAAATACTAGTTTGGATAGATGTAAAATATATTCCATGTTTAATTGAGTTTATAAGAATAGAATTGTGTGGTTATTCCTCACCTACTATCTATTTTTAGTTTGATTGGTAAAATAACTATTTAAATAAAATTCTATTATTGAAAAATAAAGAATTGCAATTCTTTTATATGATTAAGAGATTAGCCATTCCTTCTTTTTCTTTCTTTCTAATATTATATCTTCATATTTATTTGTGATACTCAAGACAACTGTAAGCTCTAATAATAACTTTTTTATTCTATTTTTAAGAAATTACAATTCTATTCTTATTTCATTCCACTCAACAAACCAAATATGCTTAGAGGTTTGGACTTAGTGGGCAAATAACTTCCAACGATTTTCTATCTAGACACCACACAGTAAGGATATGTGTACTATTTGATTATTATGGAAATTATTGCATTCATCGAAAAGAAATAAATAAAAACTTCGAGACTTGCTTAGTTGGTAAGAAATTTTTCAATTTTTGGTTTTCATGTAGAGATGAAAATAATTTAAAATATGATTAACTTATGGACGGACGAAGGATTATAAGATGGGGATGTCAACACTAATATCATTAACAATACCAAATTCGTAACATATGTTAAAGAATATAATATTAAAATGCATTTTGCTTTTTTTTTTTTTATGTCAATAATTCATATATAATATAATCCATTTCACTTTTTTGAAGCAATATATTTTTCTACATAAATTAGAAAACAATTAGCGGGAAATTCTTCCTCTAACTTATTTCTTAATACTAGGACATAGTTCATGCATTACTTAGTAAATTATAATTTCCTAATGCAAATTAAGTTTTAAAAAAGAGTTTACAAAATTAAAAAAGTATTTGATTGGACAAATAATTATATCTAGTCAAAACTCGAACGAACATGAAACGATATTTTATTTACTAGTTTCCTTAATTATGATATATGATCAATGCAAAAACACATGCCATGTTATAAATAGATATATATAATGTATATCATATAGGAGTCACATTACAAATTGTATATACCATACACATATATAACTTTGAATGTGGTTTATAATATAGTTTACTATATAGCTTAACTTATATGAAGTATAATTGCTAACTATGTAATATTATATAAAGTTAAAGGGATATTTGATTATAAGAATCACATAGTATTTATCATTTTTAGTTTTTATAATAATTGGTATGTGAAAGAATACAAGAAAACAATCATAAATACTAAAATAAAAAATAAAATAAAGAAACAATGAAAACAACTCAATATATCAATGGTTATAACATAAAAATAAGTTATCCAATAAAAAGAAAAGTTGCAAGAGAAAGAATGCCTAATACATTATAAAATGTAAAGTTTCTAACCTAGGGAGCAATAATGGTACTCTATAACAATATGCATGTGTTACGGACCTCCCGAAGTGGGCCATTCTTAAGAGGTTCCTAAGGCCCAAAGACGAAAGCCCAAGCCCACTAAAAGCTTATAGATGATGAAAAGCTCTAGAAGGTTCCAGAAGAGTCCAGAATCTTGTATAGTAGTAGGTGGAGGTAGGTAAAGGTAGTAGTTGGGAATCAATTGTAACCATTAGATCGAATTGATCTTAACCATTAGATTGTAAAGGCTTTCTGTATATATAGGGGTATTCCCCTCAGATGTAAGAAGAAAGGGATTTGAGTGAATACAATATACTATCAGAGTTTCTCTCTCTACTTTCTCTCTCTAACATTGTGAGTGTGTTATAGGCTGACTTAGCCTTCCTTAGTGAGGTCAGGAACGCTAAGTGCCGCACGGGGTCGAGCGACGGAATCCGCCCGTGACAAGTGGTATCAGAGCCTGAAAAAGAAGCTGTTTGTGGAGAAAATGTCATCCGGAGGAGACAACAACACTTCAATGGTCAATGAGTTGGCTGACCATGATGATCGCTGTGTTACTAGGCAAAGGACTAGGTCCCGGGACTTGCTGAACTCCCTCCTTAATAGGATGGATAGAGCGGAGTTGAGCATTGCTGAAGCGAAGGAACAATTTGATGAATTACAGGGCAACCTTGAAGAGATGGAGGAAGAACTTCAAGGCAAGTTGCAAGGAGCATTGAATCAAGCCATTGATGAGCTCAAGCAGCGTGACGAGATGATTGAGGGGAAGAATGAAGTACTCCAAGCTCGAGTCATTGCTTTGGAAACTAAGGAGGAAGGTTATGAAGCCAAGATGGATGCTATAATGGCGGCCATGCGCCAGGAGATTGAAGAACTTAAGAACCAACTAGCAGCATGTCGGGCGGTAATGGTAAGTGGAGTGACCATCCAGTCTGCTCATAGGATCGATGTCCCCAAGCCCGAACCTTTCAATGGGATACGATCCGCCCGGGAGGTAGACAACTTCCTTTGGGGAATGGAACAATATTTCAATGCTGTAAGAATCCTGGATGACCTCGAAAAGGTACGTACTGCTGCTATGTATTTGAAAGATTCTGCTATGGTATGGTGGCGTAAGAGGGCAAACGAAATCAATACTTGGGCTAGCTTTGTACATGAGATCAAGGGGCAGTTCTCTCCCCAAAATGCTGCTAAAGAAGCGAAGGTGAAGTTGCGTCACCTAACTCATAGGGGTGACATCAAGCAATATGTGAAGGAATTCTCAGAACTAATGTTGGAGATCCCAGACCTTAACCAGGATGATGCTTTAGTGATGTTTTTAGATAGTCTAGAACCTTGGGCAAAGTTAGAGCTAGATCGAAGGGGAATAGAAGACATCTCTAAGGCTATAGCAGTTGCTGAAGGCCTAACGGAGTTCAAGAAGACAGAACATAAGATCCCAATAGGAAGGTGGAAGGGGGGAGTTGAGAAGGAAAGGAATGGGAGTTCCTTAAGAGGGAAGCCTAAGATGGAAGAGCAGAATAATGATCGGGGAAGGACTCATGAAGGAAAAGATGGGGAACGATGGAAGCCTCGAGAATTGAAGTGCTATTTTTGCAATGGGCCCCATTATGCTAGGGAATGCCCAAAGAAAGAGCGGTTGGCAGCAATTATGGCAGGTGAAAGCTCTAGTGAAGAGGATGAGGCCAAACTGAGTTCGGTACGACTACTTAGTGCTATGAAAATGCAGGAGAAGCGAAAGGGGTTGATGTACACTGAGGTAATAGTTGCTGGCAAGAAGTTAAATGCCCTTATTGATACAGGGGCATCTCATCTGTTCATCTCCGATGTAGCAGCAAGAAAGATTGGAATAGAGGTGGAGAAAACCAAGACATGGCTCAAGACGGTAAACTCAAAGGAAGTCCTTACTACTGGAGTCGCCAGGGAGATAGAGCTCCATATGGGAGGGTGGAAAGGGAAGGAAACCATCGAAGTAGTACCTATGGATGACTTCGAATTTGTGATTGGGATGAAATTCTTAGATCGTATAGATGCACTTATTGTTTCTCGTGCAAACTGTATATGTATTCTCGAGACCAACTCTCAATGTGTGGTGCCCGTTACGAGGAAAGCTGGTCAAGCCACAAAATTCCTTTTCGCTATGCAACTAGCGAAGGATTTAAAGAAGAATGAAGCTACGTACCTAACTACATTAAAGGGGGAAGAAGAGACAGGGGATCAAGAGGTAATTCCACATCAAGTGGGGGAGTTGCTAGAAGAATTCAAAGACATCATGCTTAAAGAGTTGCCAAAGAAGCTATCACAAAGAAGGGAAGAGGATCATGCGATTGAGCTAAAACCAGGTACAAAGGCCCTTGCTACTGTTCCTTATTGCATGCCCCCAAAAGAATTAAAAGAATTGAGGTGGCAATTGAAGGAGTTGTTGGAAGCTGGATTCTTCCAACCGTCAAAAGCACCTTTTAGAGTTTCAGTTCTCTTTCAGAAGAAACACAATAGGCCCCTCCAGGTGTATATTGACTATAGGGCCTTAGATAAGGTCACTAAGAAGAATAAGTATCCTATTCCTTTGGTATTAGACTTATTCGATCGAAGGGGAGAGGCAAGATACTTTTCAAAATTGGAGCTACAACTGAGATATGGAGATGAGTCCAAAAACACTTACGTTACAAGGTATGGTGCATTTAAGGTTCTTGTTATGCCAATGGGGCTCACAAACGCCCCGGCTACTTTTTGTAGTCTTATGAATAGGGTATTAGCACCATTCTTGGATCATTTTGTTAAGGTTTACTTGGATGACAGCATGAATTATAGCAAGCCTATGGAAAAGCCCTTAGAGCATCTTCATATAAATTGCTTAGCCTTGAGGGAAAACGAGTCATATGTAAAGCTGGAAAACTGTACCTCTGCAAAGAAAGAAGTGACCCTTTTAGGGCATGTAGTAGGAAAGGGGAAGATCAAAATGGACGAAGAGAAGATACAGGCCATTCGAGAATGGAAAGAACCTACTAAGCCTACCGAATTGAAGGCATTTCTTGGCTTAGTAAGTTATTACAAAAATTTCATATGTGGATACTCTCGAATGGTTACCTCCTTAATGGATTTACTCAAGAAAGATGTCTTATGGGTATGGAAGGAAGATCGACAGAAGGCATTCAATACCCTGAAGGAAGCAGTCATTAAAGAGCGAGTTCTTACGCCCTCTAATTTTGGTGAAGTATTTGAAGTAGGCATGGATGATGGTGATTATGCCATTAGTGAGGTTTTGATGCAGGAAAACCATCCAATGGCATTTAAGAAGCGAACGTTGAACAATACAGAGAGGCGATACCCAGGAGATGAGAAGGAAAAGATAGCTGTAGTATATTGCCTTCAAGTTTGGAGGCACCTTGTAAGTACAAGTCAGTGGGGCTGGTCTAAGTTATTGGATGTCATACAGCTCTCTTTCAATCTACAGAAGAATGAGTCCATCGAACAGAGTCCTTTCGAGATCGTCCTAGGAAGGCAACCCTTAACTCTTCATACAGTGGCAATAGGATATACGAGGTCCAGCCCTCCTGCCTATAAATTTGCAAGGGAATGGCGGGAAAATCATGACTTAGGTCGGACATACTTAGGCCGAGCTATCAAGGGAATGAAGAAGATGGCAGACAAGAAGGGGAGGTCGATGGAATATCAGGTAAGTGACCAAGTGCTTGTTAAGTTACATTTGATACAATGTGCGAAGGGACAACTACATAAAGGTTTAATGACTCGCTACGAGGGTTCATTCTCAATTGTGAAACGAGTGGGGCGAGTATCTTACAAGTTGGAACTTCCATCCAAACTGAAATCCCACCCGGTTTTCCATATGAGCATGCTAGAACCATCCCACAAAGATGAGGAAGACCCTATAAGAGCCATATCACAAAGGGCCCCAATAGGAGTACGGGATTCATTTGATAAGGAAGTGGAAGGGATCGTAGCTGATAGGCATGTGAAAAGACGTGGACAAACTTCCAGATATGAGTATATGGTAAGATGGAAGGGAAGACCAAAGAGTAAGGCCAGTTGGGTACTAGCCGAAACACTGTGGCAATTTATAAACAAGATTCGACAATTCTACGATGAAGGAGTGACGAGGGCGTCGCCGGATTGAGCGGGGGAGAATGTTACGGACCTCCCGAAGTGGGCCATTCTTAAGAGGTTCCTAAGGCCCAAAGACGAAAGCCCAAGCCCACTAAAAGCTTATAGATGATGAAAAGCTCTAGAAGGTTCCAGAAGAGTCCAGAATCTTGTATAGTAGTAGGTGGAGGTAGGTAAAGGTAGTAGTTGGGAATCAATTGTAACCATTAGATCGAATTGATCTTAACCATTAGATTGTAAAAGCTTTCTGTATATATAGGGGTATTCCCCTCAGATGTAAGAAGAAAGGGATTTGAGTGAATACAATATACTATCAGAGTTTCTCTCTCTACTTTCTCTCTCTAACATTGTGAGTGTGTTATAGGTTGACTTAGCCTTCCTTAGTGAGGTCAGGAACGCTAAGTGCCGCACGGGGTCGAGCGACGGAATCCACCCGTGACACATGCATGTGATAACAAAGTAAAAATTTGTATTCCAATATTAGAAAACATATGATATTTGATTGTGCCTTTTGGTCTTGAAATATACTTTTGTACATATGAATGGCGATATTAATTAATCAATTCTTTCCACATATAAATATAAAGGGGAGAGTAAATTAATAAAAACATTTTCTTTTCTATCCCAACAAATTATTCAATAAATTATTGATAAATCTAAAACAAATTACAAATATAGTAGGTTTTACTTTTTTAAATGATATTTGAATCGATTAAATAAAACTTTTTCTTTTTTTTGCCTTATCAATAGAAAAGATAAATTTGTTTTTATTGTCATCTTAGGATAAAATAATCTATAGAAAATACTCAAAAGCTATTTTTTCAAGAATGAATCATTGATATGTTTTTTTTTTTTTTGTTAACCTTTTAAAACCTATGGGAATAAATAATTATAACTACATTAATAAGAAATTAAGTAAAATACTTGTCAGTAGTTGGAAAAAGGAAAAAAAAAAAGTACTTATCAGCCTTTTTCTTTTATTTCATACTGACATCTACATGCAAGATGCACGACAAAATTAATACGCTGTCAGCGGTTTCCAAGGCTACAACAATAGTAAACATATAAGAAAGTAATAAAAAATCAGGCTCTTACGTCGGGGGTCCATGGAAAAGGAAAAGAAAAAGTCCAGCCCAAAATTTATTTAACAAAATCGCCCCTCTGGACCCGTCATTAGCTCAACTCTTGAGAAATTTTCGAATAAGAATAAAAGCATGAAAGTCGTATTCACATTTGCTAGAAGAAGACCATTTTCAAAAGAAATCAAAGCATATTAAATTTTAATTTATCAAATCTATAACCTATTGTGCTCTCTCTCTCTCTCTCTCTCTCTCATGGAAGCTCTCCATCCCCTCATGGGATACCACTATACTTCCAGTGTCACGATCTAAGGTAAGTTTCAGTTGCTTTTATAAGTTTCTCTCTACGTTCTTTTTGTAGATTTTTGTGTCCTCATACTTTCTTTCTCTTGTCTTATTTCGCTTCACATATTCTGACGTACTTCTTGTTTTCCTTCAAATTTGCAAATGAGTACTAAAGATAAAGTGCTTCTTACATTTGCTACAACTGTAGAAGAGGACGAGGACATCCTGATTCTTGAATAGAGAAGCCGCAGGATGGTTATTAGTAGGTAAGGTTGTAACTGTCAAGCAGCCAAACAAAAGAGCAGTTTGTACTTCGTAATCTATTGAAGAATTCATGGTCTAGGTATGGCGAAGTTGATATTTCCATCTGTAGAATGATTTGTTCTCATGTAAGATGAGTTCTCGTTTAACTCTAGAGAAGATTCTTGATCTATAGCCCTGGTTTGTCATAGGGAATCCATTTGTCATCATGGAATGGGTCAGTGCAAAAATGGTCGAGGAGTTAAATTTCAACTCCATTAATTTTTGGATACAGATGGCGAGCCTTCCCCTTAAAATGATGACAATGGATAATGCGAGAAGATTAGCATTCTGTGTTGGAAAAGTGATTTCTGTTGAAGATTGTATAGCCCTCAAAAGGGACTTCCCGAGGGATAAAGTAGCCATTGAAGTATCAAAGCCATTGATCATTGGAAAATGGGTTAAAAACAATAAAAACCAAAGCCTTTGGTTCGGTTTGCGTATGAACGATTGTCAAGCTTTTGTTATAATTACGGACTGTTGGGCCATTCTTAAGATAGTTGTCATAATAATTTGAATGATGAGGGTAAATAAAAAAGATTTGGGTCATGGATGAGAGTGCCACCATGCCGTCGGATTAAGAATACACCTACTAAGCAAGAAAACAATAACAAGAACGATTTGCCTTAATTTGCTGATGAGAAACTATCCCAGGTAATCGTTTGCTCAATAGATATGGCTGTAACTACTAAGGCCCTCGAGGATTCGGTAGAGGAGCTATACGTGGACTTGACTTCCACAAAACAAGGAGAGGATGAGGGAAAATCAATCGTTGAAACCACGCACATAAGAGGAATAGTCGCGAGGAAGTATTTTATGATTTTCACTCAGCTAACTTTAAACTCTTATGTCTAAACTTACTTAAGGAGAAATTGTATAAAACCCTCCCTTAACTTTTACATTGGCGTGAATTTACTCCTCAACTTTAAGTGTGGTTTTCACCTCCACTAACTTTTTAGAATTAGCATCATTAGACAACTTAACAATTTTTGTCTTAATTGAATGACATGTGCTTTGCACATGTCTTTTATTTGTAATGAAAACCCCATTTTAAACCCCTCCGCTTATTTCTTTACTCCATCAATTGTAGAGCCAACATAATCGTAACTTAGGAGAGAGAAAGGACGTTCATGTAGTGAATGGAAAACCTTAGTTTCTTCATCCACAAAAATTGAACAAGCATAAAATCAAAGACATGGTAAAGTCATAATACATAGAAGCTTCATCTCTTGTGTGGATCGTGTATGTTACCGTGGGATACATTTACCCATTAAAATCACTTAGACATAGGATAACTTTGGTGGACGATTTTACATATGATTGAATTATAAGGTACGTAAAATAACTCTTTTCCCTCTATTGTTCATTTGAAATAGTGTTAGTAGGCCTAGGAAAAGTGTAAATGGTGTTTCTTGTTTGTTGTTTGTAGAAATTGCAAATCTTCTCATATTGTTGAGGATTTCGTTACACAATTTAACCAACATATATATTGTAATCATGAAAGAAATCTAAAGATGAGTGGAAGTATATTAGAATTATCGATGTCATGTATAAGTAATTGCAATCATGAACCTAGGATTTTTCCTAATTGGTCAGAATTTTTTTTTTAATCTGTAATGTTGGCTTTAAATATTGAAAATTGATGAATTTAAGATAGCTTAAATGCTGTAATTCTAGAATTATCAATTCCATTAGGGCTTTTAAAATATTGAGGATTTCATTGTACAATTGAACCAACATGTACATCATGTGCATGTATTTTCTGCTACTAGATCTAATTGGTTAGAAACAAGAATATGATGGGTATGTGTTGCTTTATTTGCAGCTATATGATGTAAATATTGATGTACTACTAGAGTGCAATGTGAAGTCCTCCCCACATTTCTCCCATTGATGTTAGTAGATTGTCCTTTACTGAGGAATTAAAGATGATGTTTATCCTATTTCGCAGGTGGGAAAGAGTTGTCGTTATTTTGAGTGGCATGATCAACGAATGTCTGATAATGGTTGAAGAGTCGTGAGGAAGATGAAAGAAATGCAAATGAAATGTTCGAAAGATGTAGGTAGGCATAAAGCAAGGGGGAAAGTTTTCTTCTGACGAGTTCTTATTTCTTGGATATTGGTATTTGTACTTGGAACGATTTTGATATCTGAGAATAAGAGAAAGAAATGTTGCTAGCCATATCATGCAATTACTCTCTTTTTTGCTTTGTCGTAGTTAAAGAAGAAAGTTCTTGCTATAGCTATTGTAATGCTTGTGAATTCAACACAATGATTTGATATTTGCTCCAATATTTAATAGCTAAAGTTATCTATATATGTATTAGAATCGAAGGAGAATGTAATTCCATATTAATAGTCACCCATTAAATATATGGTGTTTATGATTTTGAATCCATTTGGTGGAAGAAAGGCTATAGGAACTTTTATATGTATATGGCACTTTATGTTGTGAAAGCTGCTATAGTTGCAAGTGTGAACGGATTTATGAACTTTTAGAAATGTTTCAAATGACTTAATGAAGCTTAAAATATTGTTAATGATTCATGGGTTAATAATGCTCCCTTTTTGGTTGTTACTATGCTTGAGGTAATTATTTAGAGAATTTTTTAAGCAACTAGTATTTTTGAAGGATCTGTTGGTCTTAGAAAGGATAACATAACTTTTGCTTTGTTGAGTTTTGAAGTATACTTCCACCTTGAAAAATTAAAAGAGCTCATCTAATGGGTTAGAAAGAAAATAACATTGATTTTCCATTCTATAGATTTGAGTTTGTGAGATATGATAAAATGAATTCTAGAGAAGGTGTCACGATCTTGTTTTGTTGATAACAGAAGAAAGACTTATGTTAATAGCAATCGGCTATCTTATGAAACATATTCTTGATAAATTCTACGAAACTGCATAACCTATGTTAATGAGATCTGCAATATTATATGAACGAAGACCAGATTTTTTGCTATTGTCTACAATACCTACACTTAGAATTGAGCTGTTGTGTGCATATTAACAAATGAAGGTTGTAGTTTTCCTGACAAAATAAAACTTTAGTTATAGATATAGGCTAGTGGTTACCTCATATTAACAAAAAAAAAAAACAAACAAACTATGATGCACATGTGGTCCATGGACTTCATTCCGCTAAGACAATGGGATCATTTATTATATTGCTTAACCTATGATGGAGTGACTTCCATGACACAATTAGTCGCTCGCTACTCCGAATACGTTGTTGCGATGGATCGAGTGGCTTCTTCTTTACACATCCCTATGGCATAATGAAAGAGAATTACAATATAATAGTTGATGCATTTTCTCGAGTATCAATCTCAACTCTTAAATTAAGCATACACAAAACCTTCTTGATTTTGAAAGAATGTGACTGCGATGTTTGTGCCTTTTCTCCTGTTTCCTTGTCATCAAATGGTGATTTTTCAATATTTACAGCTGTCTGCAAAGTTGACTATCCCTGATTTATGCCACATGACTTAAATATGAGTCACATGGTTAACAAGAATGGGTAAATATGATTTAAATGATGAGCTAAATACAATTAGGGTGTCATAGTGGTTAACAAGAATGGGCAACTATGATTCTTACTTATCCAGCTTCACTATCTTGACCACCAGCAATTAAAACATTCCTTGAAGGAGATTCTTTGACACTAAGAGCCGTTTGCCAAATGGTTTTAACGTCTCATCGGGTTTTCGATTTCTTTTCTTCCTTGGCCTACCAACAACTTTGGTACATTTTGGAGGCTTTATTTTCCCTTTCCCATTATTTAACCATTGATCTTTATTAGGAATTGTGTATATAATGCCCTCATATGCGATACGGAATGTGGAGCTATGAAAATAAGCATTACAGTGGGCTTTTAAATTTCCATTATTAGCTAATATTGCACTAGTTGCATGAACACATGGCACTCTACATAATTGTCAGGCTTGATAACTACACTCGCTTTCCCATAAGCTAACAGTTCACACAAAGGTTATGGTCTCAACCTCAAAGTGTTCATCCTTAACATATCTAGTAATGGCATGGCTGTTGTCCCACCTCAATCTTTCTAAGGTTTCCAATACTTATGGACAGACTAAGCTAGTAAATCCCTTCGCCTCCTCCTGCTTAGACTGAAATCGCAACATAAGCTTCTTTCTAATGCACTCTAGCATAGATAACACAGGTAGATTTCTTCCATCAAGGATGTAGGAGTTAAAGCTTTTATACACATTGTTCACTAACATATTGCATCTTGAAACCAAGCTGAAATGACTCCTATTCTAAGCCCTCAGATCTAGCTACTCAAATACATAAATGCCTCATTGTCCAGCATTTGGATTCTTTTCATGTGGTGATTGAACTTATTCATTGTTTCAATTGTAGTTGCTCCCCAAAGATCATCCTTCAAAGGCCTAATTTTGACGCCAACATCCTTCATGTTTCCATAAAGATGCTAAACATAGATTTAATGTTCACATCCCAGAGCGACACCCTTTAGGGCTTCCATAAGTCCCTACAAAACAACAATAGGTTAGCAATGCAACATTTTATGTTATTACTGAGGTCAAATCGTAATAAATAACTCCTTTCTTATGTTCGTAATGAGGGTACAACTATTCATAATACCTTTTGCCTGTTTGACATGAAAGTCCAACTAATATACCGTCTACAATCAATATCATCTAGCAAAAGCTATAGATAAAATAATAGCATATCACATATAAGAAATTATAACTACACCAATATTCATCGCTTGTTAAAAGATAAATACAAACAAACATATGTTACCTGTAAAAACCATTGCCAGGCATCTAAGTTCTCTTCCTTAACTACTACTATGGCTATAGGGAACACGTAGCTATTGCCATTGAGGCCAACAGCTACTAATAATTGCCCTCTATATAGGCCTTTTAGGTATGTCCCATCAAGCCCTACGAAGGGTCTACAATGGCATACAAAGCTAGCTTTCATTGCATCCATGGAAACATGTATTCTTTGGAATATAAGATCCGGACTAAGAATGTCACTCCTCAATTTTAACTTGATGGTACTATTTTTATTCAACACAAGCATCGTATGGTAATAATCATACCATATATTGTATTGCTCCTCATAATCACCATGTGGTGTCTTCATAGCAATATGCTTCATCCTATACACAACCTATTGAGAAATGTCGATGTTGTAATCTCTCATGACTTGATTTCGTAATGTGTGGATTGTGATGTCTGGCTAAACCCCAATCAAAGCAATATATCATGTTGCTAAAGATTGTGCATTCAAACAACTTGTCTTGTGGGAAACAAGACATCTATGATTCATGTCAAGTCTCCTTAGCATGTATGTGTTCTCCTCCTCGAGAACAGGTTTTTCGTAACAACTCCAACCACAATCTGATTTACACACAACAACAACCCTCCTTCTCTCATTCTTGATAAACTTCACATCTCATCCTTGCTTTGCATTATACACATGTACAGCTCTTCTAAACATCTTGATGTCTGTAAATCTCATTCCTACGAGTAGAGTAGGATGGTCCCAGTTACTTTGATAAAAGAAAATCATCTTGGATTTTGAACTCTCCATATCATTATCCGAGGTGGATGGGGATCTTAGTACTTCACTTCCAGCATATACATTACATTCAGAAGTGTCACTATCACATTTAAATTCAGCACTTCCATCAACACCTATGTCAATCAATTGTTCATGCTCAGTAACTTGTTTCTAAAATAGATAATTGCTCGCTTTGTTGTTGCCAAGGTATCGGGTAGAGAATCGTAATCTCCAACGTATAAACATATTGTCAACATCTAAATCTTTGTTAAGCAATATTAAACCTCCTTCCTCATCGATTGTTTTCTCGGGACATTAATAGAACAACAACTTCTCATACAAATTGCCACATCTAACTAATTGTTCCGTTAAAGCATTCAAAGTTGACCTTGTTGAGTCGATTTCTTCTACCCTCTTTAAGCTCCCACATTCATACATGGTTGCTAGAGCTTGAGTGAAATATTGACCATAGTGCATGTTGAAGTTGTACAGTATGTTTCTTATCATTTTTGCAATATGAAAAAGGAAAAACACTGTCATAACATCAATTCAACTAATACCACATGTGCTTTTTAATATGGGAAATAAAACATAAGGATCACAAAACCCTAGAATTTTTATTACAAAAAGTAGAAGACCGTCAAAGTCAAACTACCAAAAGTGAACAGCATATACTAGACAATCAAACCTTGTAATAAAAAAACCCTAACTCTATATCAGTATATACTACAATAACATAGGGACCACTTCTATTATAGAAATAATAAAACAACCATGGCCTTACATAAAAAACCTAACTTTCACTTGCACTTTTTACGAATGATGACAAACTTACATACTAACATGATGAAAAAGTTAATGAAATTAAAGAAACTATAGGATCATAGTGATGATACATACTATAATTTAATATATAATGACAATATTAACAACAAACTCCAACGCACTAGTGATAATAAACGGAATAACTTACTAGAGACAACAAAAACATATGACCCAACAACACTTGTGACACCGAAAGTAAGAAAACATAAAAGACCACAACAATGCAAAAATAAACGATAATAATAAGCTTGAAACTATACCTAAAAAGGACACACCTTTTTCACTTTTTTTGCAAAAGGAAACACTTGATGATTATGCATTGTAATCTATTTTTCTATCTTCTTAGTGTTGATTCCACGACTTAAATTAATCCTGAAACACATGTTGAAGGCCAAACCCCTTTTACCCAAGCAAGGCCGATCTTCAAATCCTTCTATTTCCTTCTCTCGATCCCCTAAAACCATTGATCATACATTTTACTCTTTTACTATAGACTCACCTCTTACTAATACCACACAGGATGTCTTACCTCAACCCTTCCATCCCAAACCTACTTCGCCCTAAACTAAGATTGTCCATCTCCCTCTTCAAACTTCACAGACCCTCCTTAGCCCTATTTTGGCCTCGCCAACCCCTCCAAAACCACTTCCAGTTACCCCTAATGAATATTCTTCTACTCAACGTACTCCTTTAACTAGAGCTCTGAGTTGTCTACATTTAAAATGTGAAAGAGATGAAGAAGTTACTTTGCAGTAGATCATTTGTTCACTAAACGAGGAGGGGAGTGTACTTTGCCTAAAGGGGATGCTTATAAGAAGAAAGGCGAAGTGTATAAACATAGGGATGGAGCTCATATTGAAAGGCAATGAACTGTCAAAAAGAAGCTGTTTACGGGACTGGTGGAAGTAAAGGTGGAGAAGGATTATGTTGACTTTAACGGTTACAGGGCTTGCCAAAATTAGCCACCCAATGGCTATGAGTTTCATAAGTTGAAACTGTCAAGGACTTGGTCAATCCTTGATGGTGAAGGCCCTAACAAGGGTATGGTGAAGCCAGTTTGTTGTCTATGTGCGTAAAAGGTTGCATTTTAAACATGCTCATTATGTTAAACCACAAGGAATTGGGGGTGGAACGGCAATATGGTGGAGACTAGATGTGGATGTTAAGGTGTAACTGTCTATTGACAATATTATTGACTTGTTGGTGAAATTTGAGGGTATGAATGATCAAGTAATGTTTTCTTGGGTGTATGCCCCACCGATAGTGAGCAACCGCCTTCGCTTTTGGCAAAAAAAATTAATGATTTGGCTGCTGGTAGGTCTGATCCATGGCTTTGTGTAGGGGACTGGAATGAAATAGTCTCTCAAGAAGAGAAGAGTGGTGGCGCGAGGAGGTCAATTTCTCAAATTATTGCTTTTCAGTAAATGATCTCCTAGTCCAATTTGATCGATGTTGGTTGTCAAGGCTCGACCTTTACTTGGAACAAAGGTTGTAAGAGGGGAATCACTAAAAAGGAGAGGCTTGATAAGGGAATGGTTAATAATGCCTGGCTACTTAAGTGGCAGCATACTTAGATATCTACCTTACCATGTACTACATCAGATCACTTACCTCTGTTAGTGAAGATGGATTGTTATGACAATAGGGGTCTAAGGTTGTTCTGTTTTGATCAAAACTGGTGCTCAAGAAAGATTTTAGGCAAATCATTGAAGAAGTTTGGGCTGACAGTAATCTGAATGACAGTGCACCGATGTCACTACCACGATTGAGGAGATGCCGGCAAGATCTTAAGCAATGGAGCAAGTTGTCGATTCCAAATTATGCCAAGGAAGTTGACCATCTATTGTAGATTTTAGCTGATGAATAGAGTAAAATGGTGGAGGACATGGATTTTATGAAGGGAAAAGAGATCAGACTAGTGTTAAGTGAAGCACTGTCATGGGAAGAAACTTATTGGAGGCAGAAATCCCGAGTGAATCGGATCTAGAATGGTGATAGAAACACTCAGTTTTTTTCATCGGGTAACTATTAACCAGCGTGCGAGAAATAAGATCCTTCATATTAAAGATCAAACTGGAGTATGGCGTGAATAGGAAGATGAGTTGGGACCCATTTTCACATAGTTCTATACTAAGATATACCAACCACAAAGCTCTTGCCTAGACTTGATAGTTCTTGAAGATATGCCGGTTAAAGTAACAGATGACATGAATGCTGCTCTAATAGAGGAGGTTTCTTTGGATGAAGTGAAGGAGGTGGCATTTCAGTTGGGAGCTGATAAAGCTCCAGGTTCGGACGATTTCAATGGCCTCTTCCTTTAGTCATACTGGAATGTTGTCAGCCCTTCAATCTTTGGTGTAATCTATGATATTATGAACTCAAGTATAATCCCTCACTACCTAAATGGAACTGATCTGGTTTTGATCCCGAAAGTTAAAAACCCTTAGGAACTGGGTCAGTTTTGACCCATAAGTCTATGTAATTTCAGTTTCAAAATTTTCTCTGAGGTTCTTATAAATAGGTTTAAATCGTTTCTTAATACTTCAATCTCCCCTTATCATCAAAGTGCTTTCATCTTAGATCAAATGACCAAGGATAATATAGTGGTAGCATGAGGTGTTTCATGAGCTCAAACTAAAAAATACCTTCGTGCAATTAAAATAGATTTGATGAAGGCATATGATGGAGTGGATTGGTATTTCCTTGAACAAGTCCTTAGAAGATTTGGTTTTCATGAAAAGTGGATTAATTGGATTAGAATTAGCATCTGTTTAGTCTTTTATAATCTTATGCTAAATGGCAAAAGAGTTGGTCGTATCTTTACCATATGAAGTATAAGATAAGGCGATCCATTGTCCCCATATCTTTTCCTCTTTGTTGTTGATGTACTATCATATTTAGTGATTAAAGCGAGGGCTTCAAATCAACTCCAAGAGATCAAAATTCGTAATTCCTATCCAGAACTCACCTACCTTCTTTTTGCGGATGATTTGCTATTTTTTGTGAAGGCTGATTACTTCAACATCACAAAACTCAAGAATATTTTGGAAGTATATTGTAATATTTCAGGTCAGGCGATCAATTTACAAAAGTGGGCTATTGAATTCAGCAAAAATGTGCCTTAGGACGTCAGAGAAAGAGACTACAGCTTGCTTGGTATTCCTCTCTGAAATACAATTGAGATGTATCTTGGCATTCCAACTGTTTGGGGACGTCGAAAGCTATTGCACTAGCATATGTAAAGGAGAAGATTGGTTTGAAAATTCAAGGATGGAAGGGTGCTCTTTTATCACAAGCAAGTAAGGAAATTCTCCTTAAGTCTGGCAATGGTGGTTGCCACTTTCTCTATGGCTGTATTTAAGTTCCCAAGACGATGGTGTAAAGAAGTGGAAGCCTTGCTTAGCAATTTCTGGTAGGGAAGAGATGGAGGTGGAAAGGGGATCCATTGGCAAAGTTGGAGAAGGATGAGTATGGCTAAGGACTGGGGGGGGGGGGGGGGGGGTGCTTAGGATTTCCTGGCCTTGAAGCGTTTAATGATGCCATGCTAGGTAAGTTAGCTAGGAGATTGCTGAATTATCCTAATCAATTATGGGTACAAGTGCTGAAAGGCATTTATTTCCCCAGTGGGGATTTCATGACAACAAGAATAGGTGGACAGGCATAGTCGATATGGAGGAGTGTTCTAGTAGGGTGAGATGTGATCAATAGACATTATTGCTGGCTAATTGGAGGTAGAGAAAAGGTTAATATATGGTCTCATCCATTGATAGTGAGACAGGATATTAAAACTGTTGAAAGATTCAGAGAATCAAGAGATGAGAGATACACCACTGTTAACCAACTGATTGAATTTGATAGTGACAACTACACCAAATTCTGGAAAAGAGGAATTGTAGAGGAGCTGTTTCTGTAAGACTTGGTAGAGCTGAAATTGAAAATACCTTTAAGGAATTCTCGAACAGAGGATAGAATCATTTGGCTACTGGAGAAGAATGGTTTATACTGAGTTAAGTCGGCTTACCATGCAGTGATGAACTCTTTAAATCTGCGGGACGTGGACAAGCCTTCATGCTTGCACTCTATTGATGTTGGTTTCTAGCATTTGATTTGGAATGTAGGGTGTATGCCAAAAATTAAACACTTTATGTGGCGCCTTTTTACTAATTCCCTGAGTTCGTATATTAACCTACAAAGAAGGCATATAGGATGTTCAGCTAGATGTACCTTTCGTGGATAGGAAGAAACTATGGAGCATATTCTGTTGTGTTGTAGTTGGACCAAACTAATGTGGATGGAACTGTTTGGTGCTCTAATTGACATAGGCAGTATTACTACGATTGATAGATGGCTAGAATCTGTAACTCGGAATCACAATGGTAATAAAAATCAGTTTAAACTTAGGATTGGAAAAATTTGTAATTATTTGCAGCACATTTGGAAGCACAGTTGCGATTATGTTTTCAATCATAAGCTACCAAACCCCGAGCATTTGATAGTGATCATAAAATTTTGCATGATGGAATTTTGGCAGTTGCATAAAGTTGGTGTTGGTTTGCAGCGAAATGCTTTTCCTGCTAATAGCCATGAGTTATCGGCTCAAACATGTTTGCAGGATTGTGCTATGTGGACGCCTCCTCCTACAGGGGTTTGTTAAGTTGAACTGCGATGGAGCTTGCAGTACGAAGCAAGATACAGCAGGGTATGAGATTGTCCATCACGACCATGAGGGGAAATTTCTTGAAGCGGCCTGTGATTCGGTTGAGATTAGAAGGCCCCTTTTCGCTAAAGCTTCTATTGTTTTGGAATCTCTTCTAATGGCTAGAAGAAGGAGATGGAGAAAGGTGATAATTGAATTCGACTCTTCCATTGTCGGACGATGTGTGTGGAGTAAGGAGACAAGATGGAGCATTTCACATGTGGTTGTTGATATCAATGAACTGAAACAATCTTTTGAGTTGTGTAAGTTTGTCTTGATAAATGGAAAGGCTAATTTATGTGCCAATTGGGTAGCTTCTTTAGGCAAAAAAGGGTTTGAACATGTGTATTAGGAAATGTAATCCTCCAAGCCCTTTGGCTAGTTGTTACATTGTGATCATGTACCCCATCCCCTGAAAACTCTATAATTTGCTACTCTTTTTCAGTATTAGATTGGCAAAAAAAAAAAAAAAAAAAAAGGAAAAAAATAATAAAGTTGCTTTGTATTTTTAAACAAAAACGTGGTGTCATTTTCATAAATAAATTGAATGCATTTAGTAACATTCTTGTAAATAGACTGCACTCTTTAATGGTATTTTGTTATTAAGTTGAACGTGTTTAATAGCATTGTTGTAATTTAACTAACATAGTTCCTTCTCTTCTCTCCTTCCTTCATATTTTTGTAGACAATAACATTCATATGTTCTCTATTTTGTCAAGAGGTGCTCATGTTTCGATTTGATTTAGTTTAGAACCAAATTAGATGAACCACGTTTGAAACGAATTGGTTTAGACTCCTAATAAACTAGATTGATTTCAATGGTTTAGAATTTCAAACTAAACTATTTCAAATGCGATTCGACCAGTCTAATTTAATTTGAATCATTTTCAAAAATATTTAGATGTTTGCGTTTCATTATTTACAATACATATCTATTATTGTATTTTCTTAGTACAATTTGAGGCAAGATTTCAAGTTTAAAAAAGAAAAAAACAATGCACATAAAAGTAAATGGATTTTTGAAAATGATTCCTTATAAACAAGCTCAACTTATAACCTAAAACTATATTGTAAATTCCTTGCTAGATGGATGATTTGTATTAGCAACAAGCAAGTTAAGAGGAGATAAGAACTAGATACTTACAAAAAACCAGGTTTGTTGTTCTATGAATTAAGGAGAGACTAAGAGATGAGAGTGAGATTGTGAGAGTTTTAAGAACTATGATAGAGATAAGAGATAAGTGAGCTCGGTGAAAGTGTTAACAAGACTGACGTAGAAATAGATTACCAATTATGTGTTTAAAATGTGTAATATATTTGTTTAGAGTACTAAATAATTAATTAAGTGGTATTCGTGTTAAACATGAACAAAGGGAAAGATTTCTAGTGTTCAATAAGGTTTATGGTTAGGAGTACAACTATGATCATTATTAAGGAATTGAAAAACGTATATGAAAGGTTCACTGTCAAAGTTCATGGATGTGAACATGAATGTGATCTCCAAGAGGAAATGAAAATTGAATATGAAAGGTTCACACCTAGAAATTATGCTTATAAACCTTGTTAGTAAACTTTATGTTATGTCCCAAAGTGGCAGAATTGTAATAAGCCATGTAAATTATCTTAAGATAGAAATTAACCTTGTAGTCACTACTATAAACTTGATTTTCATAAGACGTTTACCACTAATCTGCTTTAAAGTAAATAGTTCTACAAAAGATGGTAAATTTTTCCATGCGGAAGTCTTGAGACATACATTAAAATTCAGAAATTCGATCTTATTTATAAAATTCCATAACCTAAAATGTTGTGAAGCATTGATCCCATTTACTTGTACTGGAACTCACTCCGACAAATCTGGAAAGTCAGGACTTTACCCACTTAGAAGTTCTATATATATATAAGCTCATATTTAGTTTTTGTAAGATTTACGAAAATATTAGAGTTTTATCTAGTATTTAGTTAAGACATTATTTATACATTTATTTAGAAGAGTTCTGTTTATATATATTTATATACATACACATTATATATATATATATATACACACAAATATTTTAAATATTTTATTTTATTATATAGGTTACAACAATTTACTTAATAATATCTAATATACATAATTTTACTATTACTTATATTATATTATTTCCATTGCATCGAAATATACTTACTATTATTTTTATTATATTTTAATTACAGAAAGATAATCATAGGACGATACTTTCCATAACATATAAGAAAACATTGGTTTTATTACCTAAAGTGATTTAGTTTTGTTAAGGTTAGTATCGTGGAGTTTATATGAACTCGACTATACGTGGTATGTGTTTTGTTTAAAAGATTATCTTTAAAGGGTATTTCTAATTCTAATATATAGATAAAGTTGTAAGTAACCAATATCATATTAATATTATATTATGTAATGAAAAATATATTTTCACACAGTTTTGCAACAAAATATAATAAATCATATATATTCAAATTTTATGGAAGTAATGATATTAAATTTATAAGAATATAAAGTTCAATTTTTAATAGTTTTGGTAAATGATTATTATTAGATATCCACTCATTTTGAGAATCGATACTAATAATATACAAGTCTTATAGCTATTAATATTTTAAGTTTATAGTTTGAAAAGAATAAAATATTACAGATAAAATACTTTATTTAAGAAAATAATGAGATAACAGAAATCTCTTTTCTATAACTATTTAATTATCAATTAAAAGATAACACTTATAATTATAGAAATAAGGCTGCTTGAAAATATCAAACATTGAAAAATTTAATCTTCTAGTTATCTTTTCTTCTTCTTCTTTTCCTTTTTCTCTTCTTCATCTTCTTCTTCTTTTTTTTTTCCACTCTCACTCTCTCTCGCCATCTCTCTCTCTCTCCCCGTACCTCCCCCCCTTACCCTTCTTTGCCCCAATCTCTCTTCTTCTCTTTCTATTTCTCAAATGTCCTTCGCATGCAACGATGGCCTTTTTATAGGCTAATTGCTTCTTCATTGCCTGACTTTGGTTAAGGTAGTCAAAGTATTATATTATTATTATTTTTAAAATTTTTCTTCTATTGGTTCAATTCTACATGATCTTTCCAAAATAATTTTATCATAATTTATTATTTCTAAAATTCCATAATACACTTAAAAAATAATAAAACATTATATTATAAATCTAATCTAAAAATCCTATTTCTAAACTAATTAAAATTTAATTCAATAAACTTTATATTATAATCTATATTAGTTGTATATTAACTTAGTTTTGAAATTTGACTTTATATGATTATTGTTTATCACTTTTGAAAGGCTCATATTACCATTTAGTCTTATTTGGATTAATTTTTCATTGGTCTTACGTTCTAACATAAGATCCTAAAAACACTTTTCTTTCATATATATATATGTTCGATCAATTATTTGAGACTTATTTATATACGTCTTCTATATAATTTTGCTCACTAATATCAATTATTAAGATTACGTAATTGATTTTAAAGAATTTATTGTAAGCTATATCTGATATTATAAAACTCTACGTTATAGCGATTAGATTCGATAAACTTAGTATTTCCAAAGAAATTTCATATAAATGAGCTTAAATTAAAATATTAAAGCTATACAACTACTTCTTTTAATTGATTATTTATTTATTTTTATTACATAGTCATAAGAGTTCTACTTAATTCCATGAACGTTGTCAAAAATCATAATTTCTACAGTATATCTCAATCACTAAATTTTTTCAATTAGTTTCTTGTTAATTTATATAATTATATGTCTATGTCTAGCTGTAATGTAGACATTTTTACATTTATGAATGCTTCATTCCAATCTAATGAGAAGGAGATATGTAAACCTTATAACTGTAGGATCGGCTTTAGTACATAAAGTTTAGGACGATTAATAAAAGGGATCCGATTAACTCTAAATTATAAAACAAAGTAAGAAGTATTGGTAAAAGTGATCCCATAAGTTTAAATTTAGGAAAATAAGTAATAAAATAATAGAATATTATAATATCAAATTTTAAGCATATTACTTGTTATTTATCGAAAATGTATAAAATGAGTTTCAATAACTAACGAGTTGCTAGATATAAATTATATGCATACTAAAAATCATAGAATAATATAAGTAATATTCAAGAGTAATTACTTGTACTCTATATGTATTTGCGTATAGATGAAAATATGCAAAATTACCTAAAATGTTAGAAAAACACTACATAATTAAAGAAAATTTTTAAAAAAATCAAGGAAAAATAAAAAAGTGGGGAATGATCCAAATTAAGGTCATGGCAGGTTAGGGGGAAAAATAAAAAATTTAGCTAATTAAAATAACCTGCTTAAAAAGTCAAAATGGAAGAGATAAGCCCAATTATCAACTCAATTTAATGTGCAAAAATTCCCTAGAGTCTTATAAATACCCAAACTTTTTCAAAAGCTCATTTAGTCAGTTGGAAGAGTTGAAAAAATAGAGAGAACCGAAACAAGAAAGAATTAGGGTTTTTCAAAAAAATTACAAAAAATCTATGCAATTAAAGTAATTGGATTGAACCCATGACCTACCATTAGTTGGAATTGAACCACTGCCACCACTACACCTTATACCCACCACCTGGATCGGCCAATGCCCCTAGGACTATCGTTGGTGGTCGGAAGTCCAACAGTCAGGTGAGATCAAAGTTAGCTTGATTTTGTGTAATTTATTAAAATTATTAATTTTATCTAGAAAATTATAAATTTTATTATTCTGATGTTTTAATGTATGTAGATTGAGAGAAAATTATCGGTTTGATTTAATTATACTTGGAAATATATGGTGCTTAAGAAACTGTACAAAACTAAGTATGTTTCGATTTCGAATTAAATAGTTTTAGGAATGTAGTTTTAAGCTCAATTTTTTTGTATAGACTATTTATGTAATATAGAACAGTACTATGAAGCCCTTTTTTCAAAAATGAATTCTCAAAAATTTTAAGTGATTTTTAGGCCTTTAAAATATATATATATATATATATATAATTAGTGATTTTAGGGGTTAATTAATATTAATTGAGTAATTACTGATTTAGGATATAATTAAGTATTTTAAGATGTTCATATGTGATGTGGGATGTTAATTGTGGTATTTAAGGTGTTCAATTTGATTGTTAGGGGTATTATATAGTAAATATATGTAATTTTGATAATATATGGAATTGAAATTATGATAAATATAAAATATTAGGTTAAAATGGATAATATAATAATAATATAAATATGTAATAAATATGGTGGGAAACATAAATTTAAGTAATTATATGAAAAATTAAAAATTTTCTCAGATTGAGAGTAAATTCAGTACATAAATCAGGATTAGAGTGTATCGAGTAGAATAGAATACTGATTTAGGACTAAAAGTGATATTTAGGATACTTAAGCCTGATGTGATTAACTTCACACTAAGGTTCGGATCGCATTTTTAGGATTTATGTATAATACTCGTAGTTGGAATTGATTTAAAACCTAAATCGGAATCGAATTTGGAAACCAAATCCTAAACTAACCTAGAATGAATTGGTAATAAATAATATGTATATATAAAGAATTGAGTTAAATCATAACCTAGGGTATATATATATATCATCAAGATATAAATACTAAAAGCATATTTATATTATAAGATACATGGAAATGAGTTAACCTATGATAAGTGAGCGAGTGAGCGAACGAACGAACGAACCAAGGATTTCAAGTAAGGTAGGTTTGATACTTCATTATATTTTAGAGTACTATTTTAAAGTACTCAGAGACTTAAGATTGTATTTGATTATGTTGTAAGTAGTTATATATGCATGTGCTTGTGTATTTGATTTCGTTTTGAATTCTGTGTTGTGTTTGATGATTAATGTGAGTTAAATGGTGTGAAATTATTTGATCACCCTAATCCATACCTAATTATGACCAACCTAAATACCCTAATTAAACACCCATTGCAACCTTTTAGCGGATCATTAGGGTTCTCCAACTAAACACTAACACCTTTGAAAAAGATAGTGTTGGATAGCATAATGGTCTTTTCTTATCTTTAGTCGAACTAAGTGATAGGAGAGGAGGTTATAGTAAGGATGAGGGTATTAGTTCGAAGGATAGTTTTGGGCAGAATGGTATCTCCATTGTATAAAGGTTTGGTTGTAAGCTGTTGCATAAACATGAAAACTCCTTAACCCGAATTAGAGCGAATAAAACTTATTTGATTTCACAACAGATTGGATCACGTTGTGTGATGGTACTTGCTTGTTGTATTACATATAATTAATTGTTTAATAACCTTTTTTGTGTTTGTTATATATTCATAAGTCTCCAATTTAACTTACTGAGCTGTAGTTACTTATACCCATATAGATTTTCTTGTAAGTTTTGACTCCTAATTGATATGTTGTGAGACAATTATCCCGAGGTCAGTTTTTTGAAGCTATGGAGAGTAAGGATCAAATGACTATACGATTGAGTCTTTTTATATCTTGTTAGTACTTTTAGGTTTATGAATTGATATGTGATGTATAAGTTAGTAGACTGTTATAATATGTAGAATCTCCTAGGAATTCTATAATAATGTGAATGTAATTATATATATAACTTAAGGATATTTACCTTTTTAAGTATTGAGCTGTTTACTTTAAAGTGAGGAGTCATAGATACCTTATGTAAATTATATCTATAATAGAAACTGTGAGGTCAGTTATTGTCATAGGTTGGTTTATACCGCGGGACTGTTATAACTCTGTTGTTTTGGGGCGTAACAAGATATCTGATTAACTAGGTTTATATTAATTCAATTACTTTTACATATTATCTAGTATCATTAGTAATATTATTATACTCATTATTCTATTGTTAAGATCCATATTCTTGTAATTAATAATAACATTAGTATAAACCGTTTTATACCAATTGACTTAACTTATAAGTATATTTTTCTATAAATAGTATAAACTACTTGAAAACTAGCAGGTCGGAGTCACATGACATTACATATTATATATTTTTTAACTTTCAGGTTAATTTACGGGTATATTTATTATATATACTGGGTATATTCATAAAAAAAAAAAACATATGTAGCCATATAGTCTATTATGCTATATTATTTCCTTTTATAGCATAATTAATTTATCTTTAGGGCTTCATTGCATTTCTAGCTTGATTTTTAGAGTTTTGACGAGTTTTACGTTATATTGAATAGCTATACTTTTGAGGCTAAAATTACATTTTTAAGATGTTATTTTTAAAATCTAACTTTACTAAATCACTTTAACTAATTTTTTCTAACATAATTGTAAAGTTTGGACTTAATTAGAGAATTTTTTTTTTCGAAAGCTTTAAATCTAGATACAGTTGTCGTAAATATGACTTTACGGGCTTATACAAAGTAAATCTTGACTACTTTTTTTATATTTTATTATATTTTTTAACTTTTAAGCTTACGAGAGTTCCTCAATTAGGATTACCATGTTCCACATAAGTTTCTAGCCTAATTGAGTTACTTTCCTGAAAGTCTTAAATCGATTGTTAACCCTAATTGTACAAGAACAAGGCTTTGCCCTAATATTAAGATGTTTATGTCTTAATAGCTAATTTTTGGCATATCACATAGTATGTAAAATTTAGGACGATTGCATAAGGTATTCAGTCAAGTTGGAATTTTACGACAAAACTAAGAATATTAATAAAAGTGGCCATATAAGTTTGGATTTAAGGAAAATAAAATAATAATATGATTAAATATTACATTAGTAAATTATACATATATTATTCATTGTTTATTAAAAATGTGTAAAATGTGTTTAGATAATTAACAAGTTGCTAGAAATAAAATATATGCATATTAAAAATCATAAAATAACCTAAATAATATTTATGAGTATTTATTCGTATTTGATAGGAATTTGTGTGTAAATAAAAATATTCAAAATTACCTAAAATACCTAATATATACTAAATAATACTCAATAAATATAGAAAATTACTAAAAAAAAAGGGAAAACACATGTGGTAATTTGAGGGATGATGGAATGTGTTGTGGCGGTAAGGGGCTTATGAATGAGTGCAATTAAGAAGTAGAATAGGACATGTAACTTAAAGATTAAGTGTAGGTTAAGGACATTTGGCAAGCTTAGAATTAGATGACCGACCCAGCATTGTTTATAAATTCAAAATCGACCTTCTGTAATTCATTTTAGATAGTTTAGTGGACAACAAAATTAAAGAGAGATTAGAGAAAGTAGTGTAAGTATTTTTAGAAAATTATGCAAAATATAGTGTAATTAGAGCTAAATTAAGGATTGGACATCAAAACAAGATCTAAGAGAGAGAGGCCACCACCACCTGATGGAGGAGACAACACCCAGTGCCGTCGACAACACCCCCACTACTGGTGGTGGATGTAGCTATCAATGTTGGTGAGTGATTAAAATTTACTTGATTTTCCTTAAATTGATAAAAATAGTATTTTTCAACCAAAAATTATGAAAAAAATTTATTTTGACATATTTTTATATGTAGTTTTTAAGAATTATTTTATTTAAATTGATTCCCTAAGCATATCACCCTTAGCAAATAACTAAAACTAAGCTAATTTCGCTTTCATTTTCAAAAACTCTATTGATATAGTTTTAACTCCAAATTTTTTCTATAAACCATCTATTAAACATATTAAATTAATATGAAGAGTTTTTTGTGAAAATTATTTTTGATATTTTTATTGGACTTTTTAGGCTTTAAAATCCCATTAAAATAGCTATTTATTAACATATATTTAGTGATTTTTCAAGAAATTGATCTAAATTCTGAATTTAGGTGTATTCTAATATCTTGTAATATTGAATGATGTTGAGAGATGAAATCTTTAGTGTTGAGAGTATTTAATTTGAATATTGTGGGCTTTGTGTTGATAAATGTGTAATATGTGAAATGTTTAAATAAGAGAGGTAAGGTGTATTGATTTAAATTGAAGTGATGTTAGGCTATAAAGTGTAATATGATTTTAGTTATGAATGAAAATCATGGAAATTATGCTAAAAATATCAAGTACACTCAGATCAGAGGCTAATTCCGAAGTTAGATCAAAGACAGGGTACATAGAGTAAACTAGGGAGTTGACTAGAGACTAAATAAGAGACTTTATATACTTGAAATGTAGTTTGTTGAACTTCATAAAATGGATCAGAGGGAATTTCTAAGAGTTATGAGTAAAACCGTAATTAAGAATTAAATTAGAAGCTGAATCAAAAACTAAATCAGATACTAGCTTAAAGTGAACCTAATTAAAAGAGACTTAAAACTTGGATAATTAGGTAAAATGTAACCTTAAACTAAAGATAATTACTTAAGTTACGAAATTAAGCTTATTTGTAGTTGTATGAATACTAAAATGATGTTTCTTAAATAGGGATGAGGGACGAATGCATGATATAAAGTCGTACATTAGTGAGCAAGTGAAGAAGTCTTAGTAAGTTTAAGATCAATAAGTTACTGTATTTCGGAGTACTGTCTTATAGTACTCGAAGGCTTAAGATTGTATTTGGTTGTACTTATAATTAGCTTGTCTGTATGTATGCTTGTGTGTGCTTCTAATGCTTGATTATTTACTACTGACTGTTGTTATAGAATGCAATTGTTTGTATTGCATGGAATTGATTGATCACCTTAAATTGAAAACTATATTAGACTAAAACCTTCACCTAGACATGCATTGCAATCTATTAAGGGACGATTATGATTCTTTGATCAAATATTGATACCTTTGAAAGTGATAGCGTTGTGGCATAATGGTTTCTTCCTTATCCTTAACTGAACTAAGTGACAAGAGAAGAGATTGCTATAAGGATGAAGGCAATGATTCAAAGGATAGTGATGAGATGAGAGCTATCTCCATTGTAGAAATCTGAGTTTGATCGTGAGTTGTTGCATACTCGTTAAAACTTCTCAAACCTAATTAGAGCAGTTGAAATTTCTCTAATTTCATAATGAATTGGACATTGTCATACTTTAGCATTTTGATTATTTCATTTCATTTAATTAACTATCTGATAACCCTACTTATTTTTGCTATATGATCTTATGTCTTCGTAGCGATTGATTGCTTACATTCTTATAGATTCTTTTGTAAGTCCTAACTAAAGATGTTGCGTTATAATTACCTTGAGATTAGTTACTATTAGATACTAGGAAGTGAGGACTTAAACTGGAGATCTTGTTGGACTTCTTAAAGCTTCTGCTTTTATCTTTTGGTCTTTTAAAACAACTTACGCTAATATTTTCTAAACCTAAGATACTTAGCTATGTACATATTACTTGAATTATCAGAGATGTAATCTATCTTTTACGGCTAATGCATGTCAATTAAAGATGTTTTCATATAAATTGTTTACTTAAAAGCAGGTTAATTGTAGATGCCTTATATAAATAAGATCTATGATAGTAGCTATAAGGTCAGCTTCTATCTTATATTAGTTTACAAAGCGGGATTGTTATGACTTTACCACTTTGGGGTGTGATAAAAATAAAAATGAAAGTAAAAATACACATACAAGAAGCAACTCTTTTCTTTAAGTAGTTCAACATAACAAACAATCCCTACTCTTACTCATAAACCTACTAATTTAACATTTAAGAAGCTCTTTTCTTTCCTTTTTTTTTGGATAAGTATCTAAGAAGATCTTTCCCTATTATCAACAAATTCTTATTGTCCAATTAAATACAAAAATGGCAAGACTATCTAAAAGATAGTCCATTTGACACTATTATATACATATTTTTACTGTGCTATCTCATTAATCACCTTTTATTTTTCTCATGAGCAATCTAAAAATTCTCTCTCCCTTGGTTCCTAAAGGAAAATATTATACTTGATTTTGAATAAAACAATACTAAAATTTCATATAAATGATTAAATACCTTCTTATGTTATATGTTGACATAAGACTTAGTCCCTATAAGATAATTGTATAGAAGAGCATTAAGATTCTTCTTATTGATAGCACTTCTTTTCTAAAATACAGAGGAGAAAAAAAGAACCCCTTAAAACTTTATTAAGTCATATCATAACTACTCTTTCTAGGTGAACAAATAAAACACATAATCAAGTTACAAATTTTTATGACATTTAAGACATGAATAGATATGAAAAATATTACCTTACATCATTTGGAATCAAAGAAGTCACATAAACTAACCTAATCTTAGGATCGATACTATAGTCCTTTCAAAATAACCTTATGTTCACGCTTCCCCTTTCTATGTAGCTTATGATGGATATGGATATTGTAGTGTAGCTCACTATAGGATTTACTTAGCACTTCATGTAATATATCCTTCCATCTTAAATCATTCCAATCAGCCTTAAATTTCTCTTACAATTAAGAAAGGATGGATTATTAATTTAATAATCATTAAACAACATAATTCATCATAGCCACATTTCAAGTTTAAATAAAACATAAATTAGTTAGATGCTATTATTTTGTATTTTCCACTCCTTATGAGTAGCAAAGGTTGAAAACATACTAATAAAGAAAGTTTAAATATCAATTGAGTTACTTGGTTTAAAAAAAAAAAAAATTACTTGAGTTACTAACATGTGTAATGGGTATTGAACCAAATAACATTTTAACCAAATTGGAAAATGATTCTAAAAACTCATGTATAATGTGTAATGATTTAGTGATATGTGTAATGTGCATACCTAGTTGTATCAAAGTCTCCATGTAACTCACTAACTACAAGTACATTGCAGTAGATGTATAAAAAGCCACACAAGTATAAGGAAAGATGCTGGATTTCCCCTTCTTTCCCATACTCCATCCTGTTTGATGTAAGTGTTTATGTATCACTATAAAACAAATACATTGATTCATGCTATAGTAGATAAATTCTAGTTTGCCTCTAAGTATTTTAAGGTATCTGAAGCTTCATACACAATGCAAAGTTCACTTAGAGTTTTTCCAATCATAATTAGAACAAGTAAAATATTAAGATACTAGCTAGTAAAGAATATGGTTGTTTATATATAACTAGTGACAAGATATTTGGATTACCTATCTAATGTTAAAAGTTTTTTTCAACAATAGGATTTTTTTTTTTTTTTGAAATCGAACATGTATCATGTACAATCGTTGGAATCTAGTCCCTAAAAACAATGTGAATTAAATGCTAGCATAGTCCATAAGAACAAGTTTTTAGATAATAAAGTAAGTGATCTTCTCTTAAAATTAATACTATGAAATTTGTTTGGTATCATAAAGATTTCACAACATAAATTACATTGTTATATGGAGACATCGACCACTATAATTCAGTACTAAAAATATAATCACATAACACTTAAAAAGAAGGTCTATTTTATGGAATTTTGATGGTAAGGCATTATAGCCAAATCTTCAATCAACATTAATACTTAAATATATAATTTATGCATAAAACTATAAAGAAAGGGCATGTATTGGTCAACAAACACCATATTTAACCACATTAATCAAATTAAGCTAATATAAAATGAAATAACTATTCCCTCTATATCTTCCCCTATACATCTTAAGCAACTTTCTTAAACTTTTCTATTCCCTAACAAAAGTTCAAAATATCAATTGATGTGCTAAAACTCATAAGAAAAACTTAAATCGTGATAATGAAGAACAGATAGAAGAATTACAGGTTTAGTTAGGCTACAAAAGATATAAAAACATTATTGAAAAGTATGAGGGGGTATATAAGAGAAATAGTCAAGGAACATCTTGGATAGCTTACATATATGAGTTCATCCTAATTTTGTTTAAAAGAAAGCGATAGCTCCCAATAGATAATTATTTTAGTAAAGCTACAAAACATCTTATATAGCTTGTATATATGAGCTCAAACGAAGCTATAGCTTCCAATGGATAATTATCTTAATAAGGTTATTCATGCACTTATGCAACCATTATTGCAATAAGGTGTGTGTGCACAAACTTGATAGAAGAGGTGGACAATTGCATACAACTGTATCTACTGCCATATGTATGCATAGACATACAAATGGAGGGAGTAGAAGTTGATATTAACTCATGATCCAAAGGAAAATCTTCTTAACTTATTGAGTCTGGAGGCTTATTGAGTCATACCTTTGACTTGCTATGTAAATGAACCCTTAACTCTCTACTACCTAAAAACAAAATAAAATGAAAACTAGTAGGAAGTATTACTTCAATCAGTAAGAAAATGATTTCCGCTTAGCTTTTATTAGCATGACAACATAGTAAGATTAATAATTTAAGAAAATAAAATAGACCCTAATTGGTTCATAATGCTACTTTCAAACTTAATAGTATAGACTCTCAACTTAGAGAAGCTCTTGACATCACCATTGTTTTTTATATTTCGAAAGCAGATAACTCTATGTCTTGATTGTTAAAGAAAGCTCATAGCTTTTCACTAATAAATTATATTTTCATATTCACCATAACTATTATACCTTAGTGGCATGATTTTCAAGCACATTACTATTACACCATAACAAGAATTCATGATTTGATTGCACATAATATATAAATGAGTATATTGATTCTAAAATATTGATGATGATGTTAAGACCATTTTCCTTTTAATAGATAATTTATGTAGTTCTACATCCCTAATATTTGCAATCAAGAACCACTTAAGAGTCCAAAATAAATAAAATGAGGAAAATTGAGTGAATTATTTTAAGGTTAATTACAAAAATCATATACCAAAGTCCAACCCTAAGGATGATTGAGAATTTGTATAATGTCAAACTCTAAATAGATGAAAATTATACGCAACAAAGAATAAATGGATGTAAGGAAAAATCTATAGTAAAGGTTAAGTTTTTGATGAAATCCAACTCATGACACATAAAGAGCGGTGATCAACTTGCAAAGAAATGTGAATGGAGTTGTTTAAATACATTAACAACATTGTTACTAGCAATTTTATACAAGGATTATTGTATAAATACATCTTATTTGATTTAATAGAATATATGTTTTAAAACCTTAACCCTAAAACAAGATTACCTAATTGATTGAAAAAGAAAGAAGAAATAGAATTTCCTAAAATAGTTAGATGTTAACAACATGATGAAGAGAATGCTATTGATTTTGCAACTAGTAAGAGAAAGATATGAAAATGAAACTCACTCTCCTCTCCACTCTTTCTATCAATAGAAACAAAGAGAACTACTAAAATAAAGAAAGAGAAAAAGAAGTAGAATGGATTTATATATTTATTGGGTTTTTTAGTCGAAAGAAATGGGATTTATATAATATATTATTATTTAATATATCCCTTTTTAAGGTAAAAAAATTGATAGCAGGGGAAAAAAAAAATGAAAGTAGCTTGCTATATTCTACTAAAAAAATTTACTTACATATTGAGAAGATCTTTTCTCTACTTATATTTAATTCGACAATGCAAGAGCAATCTTGGCCATCACAAATTCGATGAGGAGTATTTATCCGATTTGTGTTGTCGGATTAGTCGAAATTTGTTGTAGTGTAATACTATGGGAGTAAATATTTTATCAACATAAAATTGCAACTTTTGAGCTAAGTGGTTAATGGGTTCATTTGTGTTTATTGATTTGGTTAATTCACTGTTTTTAGCTTAGGGCATTAATTAGAGTTGACTCCTTACTAGTAAGTGAATGACTTGGGTTTGGCTTGGATTTATAGAAAAGGTTCGAGGAGGGTAAGGAGAGCCATTAAGGTAGTGACTCATAACATGCTTTTAGGATGACATATAGATAGTGAGTAGCTTGAATCATACACCAAAAAGGGAGAAAAAATGGGCCTAATTATAAGGTCTTACTATGAGGATGTTGCGTATTTAAGAGAGTAGATTATGATACTTTATGGTTAAGTGTCTCACATGGATTATAAGAGATTGTAACATTAGTTTATAAAGCTATGATAGTGAATACCTTATTAATACAATGTTGTAGCTTTTGAGCCAAATAGTTAATGAGCTTATTTGTATTTGTTAACTTGATTTATTAACTACTTTTGTCTTAGAGCATTACATTAATGGAAAATTATTAATTTGTCTTTGATTAAACTTTTTGGGTTGATTAAGAGAAAATATGTGTTCATTTACCTTTTTAACTTGAACCATATGAGAAAAATGAATAGTACATACAAGTTTATTTGTTGAAATGTAAGAATATGGCACTTTGGACATTTTATATATGATATCTTATGTTTTAGACAAGAAGACCACTTAATCAAATTTGAACTATTATTGAGTTAAGATAATGTGAGATGATAGATGGTTATTTCTTTTATTTGATTATTATGTTTATAAAACTTTAATAAATTGAGGTCAAATGGCATGATCTCTATTTGAGAATTTAAGTTGCATTAGTTTATTTAATATGATCAAAGTTGTGGTAGTTGTGTGAACTAGTGTCTCATACATTGTGAATACTAAATAAATTATAAAATATTTTCATGAAGGTATGAATGAACACAATTTGAAAGCAGCATTGTATGGTTATGCAAATTAAGAATATTTGATAGAATAGTTGTTGTATTAAATGCAAAAAGAAAAAAAAAATAGGAATGCCAAAAGTTGTGAACAATATTTTGGGATTTTAATTGATTGACTCTTTATAAATATATTTGATGTTAAGTTGTTATCATTAAGAAATCTAACAAAGATTTATGGCTATATATGTAAAAAGCTCAAGTGGCATACTTTTTCTTATGAATATATTTCTTTAATGTCATATGAGTTTTTATTGTACAATAAATTGATTAAGAAAATAAATTTTTGTGTTTAACTTATTTGAGTCGAGTCAAACAATTTATTGTGTAAATCTTTTGTTGGCAATAATAAAAAATTAATTTTGTTTAACAGTTTATATAATAAGAGCAAATATTTGAAATGTACTCGAACTTTCTTTGTTTAAATGCTTTGTGTTATTTTCAATGTTAATATGTGGTGATATATTTGTAATGTTGTTTACGGTGATAAATATATTGATTTTTAATGTGCCAACTCCTACTATTTATGTGTTATGTCGAGTTCTATTTAAATGCTTTGTGTGCATTTTATACAATCGCCTATGCAATATCAAGTGAATTTTATGTTATGCATTTTTTTATAAATGACATTTAAATACATAAATTGTATCGAGTTTGGTATCAATTATTGACTTATTGAATTATTTTCATACTCACGTTCATAGCTAAAGGTTTCTCCTTGTGAGTTTGAAGAAGGAAGAAAACCATTTTGAAAAAATTCTCAAATTGTGGGGATAGATAAAGTTAAGACTTATAGTAGTAAAGGGTATTTGTGTAGATATACACCCTAAAACTCTAAAGCAAATAAAGTTCTTGAATGATGAATGAAAAGATTTAATTTATGTAATAGGCTTGGTGTCTATAATTAAATTTAACTCGATATTGAAATTTTGACAAGTGGAACAAAAGATCTTTTTATATTTTATAGAATATCTTTGTGGTTATGTAATTGTAAACATGGAATGAATATGAAAAGTATCAAAGGCTTTGTGAGTGGTTATAAGTTAAGTTTTTAAATATTGAGATGGAAACTTAACTTCATGGTTAGAAGAAAAAATATTTTTTTGTCTTAGTTTAAGGAAAATACAAAGTGATTATATGTTAATGCAAATGACTTAATAATCTTTGTAATGAATGTGGTATGTGTTCAATAAACTAAAGTGTGTCTAATTTTTTAAATTTAAGGTGATGAATGTCAATAAATTAGAAACTAACTTAATATTAAAAGTGTATAGTTATAGTGGGTGTATAGTGATATAATCATGAGTTTGATTTGTACTACGATATACATTTGGTTTGATATCATAATTGTTGTGAAAATTGGTTAGTAAGGATTGAAAAGGAAAATGAATAAATCTAAGTGGAGCCAACCATTCTTACCAAGTTGTAATTTTTTAATTTTTATTACAATTGGTCTACTAGTATGTACTTAAAATTACAACTAAGAATATGCAAAGAGAAGGTAGTTTTAAACCCTTATAGTTAGTGGTGATGGGAATCCTTCTTTATTCTAGTACATCACTAGTTTAAAGGTTCAAAGGGTAAAAATAAGTTACTATTAGCTGAGTGTTTATTGTTTATAAGTACTACTAGTTAAAAAAGGATGAAATGTAATAATAAATATCTCTTAATGGACAGATCTTGATTCTCAAATCTAAATCAATAAGTTTGATGGTGTTTACCTAATTAATCATAATGGTGGTGCCACTCTTAGCAAAAAGTTTTCTAGAAGTTTAGAAATGGATCCAATAGGTATTTGTCACTAGAACTTCAACATAGAATTGATGTTGAATAGAGAAACTAGAAGAGACTCTTTTTCTTTTTCTTTTTTTTTTTTTTATCTAAAGAAATTATAACGTAACAGAATGCACATCTAATAAAAAGTTAGCATACTTAGTACAACTGCTTAACTAATTCTAAAACTAATTGAAGTTCTAAAGCTAACTAAAATGATAGCTTGGCAAAATAACATTGTTACTTGTTTGATAAATAAAAAGTAGAACTAAAATATACACAAGTCTTTATCCTTCCTCAAGTTAGCGAGTCTTTTAAAGCCAACTTGGATCAAAAGAAGCTAAGCTGCTAACGATCGAGTGCTTTAGTAAAAAGTTCTGCAACTTGGAACTTAGAAGGAATGTGAACAACACATAAGAATCCAGAAGTAATGTGGTCTTACATAATGTGCACATCAATATCAATGTGCTTTATGTGAGGATGCAAACATGGATTCGAAGCAATTGATAAAATAGAATGATTATCATAATGAATAATGACAAGTAATTGCAATGAAACAAATAGATCTCTCAACATATGTTAAACCCACAACACTTCCTTGGTGGTTACATCAAGGCTCTTATACTTGCCTTCTATTGACGAAGTAGAAATGGTTGCTTGTTTTCTTCCATGAGACCAAAAGAAACCCAAGAAAATTGAATACCTAAAGATGGACTTCCTATTAGAAATGTATGCTGCCCAATCCACATCAGAAAAAACAATCAAGTCAAGACCATTGGCAGTTGAATAAAACAAGCCTAAAGACAAGTTTCCCTTCAAATATTTCAACACATGAAAAGCCACTTGCAATTGTTGATCAGTAGGCTTAGACATGGCTTGACTTAGATTATGAACAACAAAACTAATATTAGGTCTTATGTGATTGATGTTAGAAAGTTTACCAACAAGCTTGAGAAAGTAACTAAGATCTAATAAGGGAGCTCCTTTAGATGTATTAACACGAAACTAGATGCCAATGGTATAGAAGTTGGCTTAATAGAAGACAAACCATATCTATGAGAACATCTAAAATGAATTTTTGCTACTTGAGTAAGTAACCAAAAGAACTGCGATAGAGCTCCAGACTTAGAAAATATCTTGCTAAGCTTAGATCTTTGATGGTAAAAATTATATGTAGCTAATCCTTAATCTCTTGAATAAGACTTTGGTTGGAATCTATGATTAGCATGTCATTGACATAGAGAAGAATCACAACACAACTATCACCTTGCTTTCAAACAATAAGAGAAGTATTATGTTTAGATTGCAAATAACCATGACAAACAAGGAAAGTAGGTATCTCCAAGTTCTATTGCTTAGAGGTTTGTTTAAGCCCATATAAAGATTCTTTTAAATGATAAACTTGATTAGACTTGGCCTTAAGATACCCATTAGTGGCAACATGTAAATCTTTTTCATGCAAATGGCCATGTAAAAAAGTGTTATTAATATTAATTTGAAAAATTGGCTAAGAATAATCAACAACTACATAAATGAAAATGCAAATAGTGAACAACTAAGCCATTGGTTAAAATGTTTTTCTATAATTATTTCCTTCCACCTGAGCGTATCCTTTGGCTATAAGATAAGCCTTATACTGCTCTACACTTCCATCAGGTCTATATTTGATTTTGAAGAACCAATGACAACCTATAGCCTTCTTATTAGACAACAACTCAATGAACTCTCAAGTATCATTTTTCTTTGAGGCCAATAATTCTTGATTCATAGCTTGTACTCATTCACTTTACATAGCAGCTTATGAATAAGTTTTTGGCTCTTGGATAGATAAAGCATATGCTAAAGAAGCAATATACTTAGTAGGATAATGAGTAAAGGCTAATTTAGATAAAAGAGGATAATGAAAAGGCAAAGACAAAGTATGTAAAGAAGAAAAATCTAAACCACTAGTAAAGACAAGTAAGGAATAGAAACAGAACAAGAAGTATGAATTGAATGTACAAAATCACGAAGCCAAGTAGGAACTGTTTTAACTCAAGAAGACCGATGTAGTGAAACATCAGTATTAATAACACTAGGGAAAATAAACTAACTAGAAGACAACGTGGGTGATGTATTTTGATGCATGTAAGAACAAGGAGAGGAACATGCTTTGCTTGAAGAGTGACTTAAGGTAATTTTTGCTTTGTGGCAAGGGTAGAACCTAGATTATCAACTTCACTCTACTTAAAAGGAAAGTCTTGCTAAAAAAAGTGAACATCTTTACTCACGAATAGCTTCTTAACTGCAATATCATAAACCTTATAAACTTAAACTTTGCACCCTTTAGCATATCTAAGAAATACACACTCGATTCCTCTAGGATCCATTTTATCTTTGCTTGGTGAAAGATTAGCCACATAACATAAGCATCCAGAGACATGAAGGTGAGAATAGTTTGGTGGCTTATGAAATAGAGCTTTAAAAGGAGACTTCCAATTCAAAACCTTCATTAGCATACGATTAACTAAATAGCAACTAGGACAAATTTACCCCAAAACTCCTTAGGCAAATCGGTATGAAAATGAAGTGCTCTAGATGTTTTTAATAAATGCTTATGCTTCCTTTTCACTCTATCATTTTGATGGGGTGTGTAAGGTATTGTTTGTTGATGCAAAATGCCAAGATCACTAAATAAAGTTGCACAAGTATGAGAAAGAAACTCTACTACATTATTTATTCAAATGCTTTTGGGAATAATAAAATAGTGGTTAGAGACAAAGGAAAAATTCTTTCAACACAGCTGATGTTTGAGACTTATGATGCATCAAATACATCTATGCAGAGTATGTAAAATCATCCACAATGGTTAAAAAACACCTTGCATCAGTTAAAGAGATCACATATACGGCCCCCATACATTAATGTGAAGAAGCTCAAAAGCATAAGAAACATAACTAATGTTGGTAGGAAAAGTTAGATGATGAAATTTTTCTTCTTAACAACCAATACACAAGAAATTCTAAACATCCCTTTGCTTACAAAAATCTAAATTATTGAGCTTTGAAATGAAGTGTGTCTAAGTTGATTGTTAATGAGATGTACATCTTTATTTCTTTCATTTGGAAAAACAGAAGTGTTTCCATAATGATGCAAAAGACTATTAGGACTAGATAGAAAACTACAAGACTTAGAACTAAGAATATAAGGCCAACCTTTAGCTTAAGTAATAGTGAACACTTGACTAGTGGTCTGGTCTTAAAATTGGCATGAAATTGAATTAATAACTACATAAAGTGAATTGTTAGAAACAAGCTTTGGGATTAATAGTAAATTGTGTTTAAACCGAGCAATGTACAAAACATGATGAAGTATTATATGAGAATTTATGCAAAATAAACCATTAGCTATTGAAGACCGCTTGGTGCCATTTGGTAGCCTAATAGAAATAGGTTAATCAAGCTAATAAATGTCAAACAATTGGTCAATATAAGGTGGCATATGATTTGTGATACCCCTATCAATTATCCAAGTGGCCAAACAATTATTTGCTGCTGAAAAACAAAGTAAATCAAAAGAAGTCATAACTATTGAGATTGTTGTATTCGAAGCTACATCAATACCTTCCTTTTCTTTCGTTAGCTTCACCATTTTAGCACAAAGGTTCTATAATAAATCCTTATTAGTTATGTTAAAATCGGGGTTACCTTCTTGTTTTGAAACTAAGTTACTAAAATTCTATTGAATCCTTCATCAAAAGGAGTACTCAACATCTTATTTTCTTGAGTAAAGTTAGCTACTATAAAAGCACTGGTCTTTTACTTATGAACAACTCTTTTTCCTTTATACTACTCAAGATAACCTACCAATTGGAAACATGTATCAATAGTGTGACCTTCCTCTCTATAAAGTCTATAGATAAATGTTTTATTATTCTATTCTATCTATCGTGCCTATCTTGTTAACATAAAATGTAGCTATAATAGTGTTAGACCGAAAAGTACCAGTAATTTGACACTACTTTTTGACTTGTTGGACCAAATAATAAGCTCGATTGACCAATGAAAGTGGCTCTATTGATGGAATTTGGTTCCGCACTCCTTCATAAGCCTCGTTTAACAAGAAATTGTACAAGTTTATCATGGGACTTGTACTTTAGTATTTGTTCCTTAAAAGCAAATGTGTAGAACTTCATTTAATTACATTTATAGCTAGGAAATGGGTGTAATTCATGCAGTTCATCCCAACATCAACACAACTTATTATAACAGATGCTTACTATTAGATTTTTTTGTCTTACATTGCTAATTTCATTCTTCAATTGAAAAATAAGTGGATCGCTTGCAAATCCATATTGTTCTTTAATGTTGTTCCAAAACTCACACACATATTGAGTATAAAGGAATGTTTGAACCAAATCACTAACTATAGAATTTAACAACTAGCTTCTTGCCATGTAGTTACACCTTAACCATTTATGACAATTTTTAGAATTTTCAATAGGATTTTGTATTGTACCATCAACAAAACCCATTTTGACCTTAGCTCCTAACCTTGACTTCATCAACTTGCTCCATGACAAATAATTGCTTCTATTAAAAACAATATTTCCAATAGACATTCCAAGATTGTCCGATTGGGATAAGAAATAAGAATCATTTATTCCTAATTCTACTACACCATTCATATTTCCGATTGCTAATTGATTTATTCAATTCTCAACAAACAAGAAACTCACAAGATTAGTATTACTTAGATTGCGAAGCTCTAATACCTTCTAAAAGTTCAAAAATGGATGCAACATGTATTTGCCACCAGATCTTCAACACATAATTGATGTTGATTAGAGAAATTGGAAGTGACTCTTTTTTGATTTAAAGATATTGTAAAGTATTAGAGTGTAAGTCTAATAATATAGAGTCAGTATTTAGACTTATTGTAGCTGCTCAACTAATTCTAAAAATAATTGAAGTTCACAAGCTAACTAAAATAACAACTTGGTAAAATACTATTTGTATACATATGATAAATAACAAGCAGAAAGTCTTTAAGTTTCAGGAGTTTACTTTTGTAAATGTTTAATGAAATTGGGATAAGTGTATAGCCATAATTAAGCTACTAAGAAATCTACTGATTGGATGTGAAATAATTATATGTGTAAATTCTTTGATTATGACCTATAGCGTAAAAGTTCAAGGGCTACATGCTACTTCTCACTCTATTGCAACTTTAATAATTTACACTATGGAATAATTTAGATCTAATGATACTATTCTTTATGCATGATCAATAGGGTGTTAATGATTAGATAATCGGCGAACTGGTGGGAGATTGTAAAAATAGATTGCTAAATATGTGTTTAAAATGTGTAATCAATGTGGAGTTCTTAATGATTAACTAAGTTGATACCATGTTAAACATGAACAAAAGGGAAGATCTGTAGTGTTCAATAAGGTTTATAGTAGGATCAAGCATGGTTCTTAAAATCCCTATTCAACTTTTACAATTTTATGATTTTATGAGCTGTTTGCTAGTAAAAACCTATATAAAATCTTTATTTGAGCAAAATTCAATAGAATCTTGATTTGGATCTTTAAAATCAATATAATCCCGATTCTACTCCCAGTTTTACTGATTCTACATAATTAGATAGAAATATATGATACTTTGGCTTGATGGGCTCTAAACTAGTCCATTATTTTTGCGACTTAGCAAGCCTATCATTCTTAGCCCCTTGTTTGTATTTTAGCTTAGGAAATCATGCTTTTAGCTTTTCCTTCTTTTGTTTCAACGTAATAACCATGACTTTATGATATTGATTTTGTTGAAGAAAATGTACGAATTGGTACTTCAAAAGATATAGAAGAAATGGATATAATTGGTAGTAGTACTACTAATAAAGATGTTGGTGATGATGATGATGAGAGAGATAATAGTTTTGATAATGATTTATATTAGTTTTGTATTTCTATTAATGTTTTATGAATTTGCATCATAATTTATCATTTATGCTTACTTATTTGTATTAAACTCATATTATAACTGGAATTTATTATTTTTGCCATACATTTTAAGTTTTCTATTCACTATTGCATGTGTATTTACAATTTGCAAAAAGAAAATTTATATAATTTATAGAATTTTGCGATTCTATGATTAGATTCTATAATACAACTCTGTTATATCTTCAGCTATTCTAGGTAGAATCCTGATTTTAACAACTATAGGATCAAGGGAGTGAACATGACCGCAATCTTTATTAAGGAATTGAAAAATGTATACAAAAGGTTCATGTTCAACATTCATGATTGTGAACTTAACTGTGATTTTCAATAGGGAGATGTATATTGTCTATGAAAGGATCATGCCTATAAACCTTGCCCATAAACTTTATGACAACGGAATTGAAGTTTGTGATGCTTGAAAAGGTTATGACTTTTGATCAAACTTTTAAGAGTTTCAATCATAAAAATTTTATATTTCATATTTAAGGATTTAAAGCAAACTATAACTAATTAAACCTAATCTTGTGGATTGAATTTAATGGTCGAATTTGCGACTTTTCAATTTATTCTTTATAAATAAGTGTTGCAACTCTAAGTTTTTAGACACTCTTTTAACACAAATTTCTATACTAAATTTCTACAAATCTTTGTTCTTCAAATCTACACAAAGAGTTCATCCTTTCTAAGAATACTCCTCATTAAACATGCTTAACTTTAGAGTTTTGAGGAACTCTAAAGTTAGACATGGTAGGTCCATCCACAACACACACTTCCATACATAGAACAATTGATTCATCAACTAGCTCGTGATTGCTTCAATAAACATAAAACTATTAATTCAATATATATATTACTTTTATGAACAAGTAACTAAAGTTACTATTTGTGAAGGAAAATTACCAACATTTATAACAAATACACAGACATTTGTATAAATAAATACATAAAGATTATATGAAATTAACAAAAAAAAAAAATTGAGGAAAATTAGAAAATCAAGCAAAAATGTAAGAAAAGAAATCTAGCTACCCTTACCTTTAGGTAGCCAGAATTTGACCGCTTAATCGGTAGGTTGTGACCTACCCTTATTGATGGCGGAAATAGTTTTTCTTTTTTTTTTTTTTTTCCCCTTCAATTACCTAATTTTGTCAATTTTCTTTTACATTCTAATTTTTATTTATATAAAACAAAGTTAGTAAAATGAAAAGAAAAAACTGTTCACCAGAAGTTCCACAGGCGGGATTTCATAAATTTTTTTTTTTTTTTTTTTTGAGCAAGATAACGTATAGATATCATATACTAACTAATCTGTACTAGTTTTTCTCTTATAAATCAACTATAGCGTATGTGAACTTGTAGCGCACACTTAAATAAGTGCAATGAATTTTTGAAACAAAAACATATACCCATTCCATAGATTAATAAGGGAAAAAATTATTACAGTATAAGTATATCAATATAACGAAGGAAAAATAAGGAGAATTAGAGTCTTGGAAGGCTATTAGATAGATCTTATAGGAATGATGTACGGTTTTACCTTTAATTTAGCAATCACTTTACAAAATATTCCCTTTCAAATAATTTATGGGAAAAATTTGATAAGATAAAAAAAATAAAAGAAAATTGAAAATACTAGAGACACCAGAAGTTGGCGTCTATCTATTTTAATATTACCAAGCAACAAGTAAATGAGATATGTTGGTTATATCTAATACACACACATATATTAGCAAATAATGCATTCGTATTGCGGGTATAAAATAATTATAATATTTTATTTCAAAATTACAATAAGAGAAAATTACAAATTACAAATTACAAATACTTTTCCATTAGCATTATGGAATTAAAACAATTTAATGTTATGATAAAATAAAATATATCTATAACATTATTAAATTAATTATTATGAATCATTAGTTGATAAATGTTAAGAGTGATTAAAAATATAATAAAGTTAATACAAATCATAATTTTTTTTTATAAATGTTAGAACATATTGAGAATAAAAGGTTAATTTTTTGATAAGAAGTTAATACTCCTACGTGACCTCATTATGAATCCAAAATAAAACCAATAAAATGACGACGAGTAAGAGGGTTCTAATTTATGGGAAGATGTGTGAATGTAGGAAAGAGAGAGAGAGAGAGAGAGATAGTGGGAATTAAATGGTGAGATTAGTGGATAAGTGCAGAGAGAAAAACAAAAGGTAGTGGAAAGTAAATAGAGAGAGAAGTTAATGAAAAAAGAAAATTTTGATGTTTTGGAAAGTGGAGAATTCAGTAAATTGTCAAATTTATCTATTGTTGATAATTTTATAAAAATATTTTTAATATTGATTTTTTAGTTATATAATATTATATTTAAAGCTTAAGTAGTAAATTGTCAAAGGACGATTACTTAAGTTTTAATCTGCTTTAATAATATAGATAATATTATATTTAAAGCTTAAATAGTAAATTGTTAAGGGTGGTTACTTAAGCTTCAATTTACTTTAATAATATAGATCTATATATATATATATATAATGAATTTTTTTTATCAAGATATATTATGGAGCATTCGACCATGCATTTCCTAAGCACTTACAAAATCCACATTTAATTGTAATTTCTTATGAGAGTTCATTGAATAGGCTACCAAATATAAATGTTGTATATAGGGTAAATTTGAGTGCATATATGGTGGCGCTTTTCGCAGGCCTTTTTTTTTTTTTTTATTCCTCCATATTTATTTTCTTACCATCGATACTCTCTCTCTCTCTCTCTCTCTCTTTTAATTTGTCCAATGACACCATCAATATTGTCAAGAACTCGTAACTTATGGTAAATGAAGATGGGATACGAAGACTAAAACCCATTTCGGGTGGTGCCAGATAACCTCTATAATTAAATTAAAATATGGAATAAACGTTTTAAAAGTTTAAATAAATATGGAAATTAAGATAAGAAGTTGAACTATAAAACTACTTTAACTTCATTGACATCCTATGACGTGACACGTTAATTAAACAAATGTACTCTGACATGGGGTTATCATAGACGTGATATGTCTAACGACTTAAGAAAAAAAAAAAAAAATAAATAAAGCACCAACCGAAATCAAAAGAAACACACGGAAAATAATAAGTTAAAATTAAAACAAAAGCACATCGATGAAAACCCTAATTTCTCCGAGTCAAAATCCTAGCCCTAAACTTTTGCATAGACCTTAACTCCACGAAACACATGAAAGCTACTTATCTATAATATTTAAGTAGGGGAGGACTCCACAACTACCATTGCTACTATGTGTCTCCACTCTTGATTATACATTATAGTTAAATATTTTTTCAACATTTTAATTAAATATTCTGTAGCTATCCTCTTGAACTTTTTTATTATTTTTTGAATTTTACACATGCCAACTTATTTAACGCACTTAGTTGGCCAAAACAAAAGAGCACCCTACTTCACCTTATCCAACTGGATTTTTTCATAGTTTTGTTATTTTTTTTATACAAGATTGGTACCATTATTAATTTTATTTTTGATTTGATTACCTTTAAGTTCGAATTATTCAATAAATTATAAATTCAATGGTTCAAATTTAAAAGTATAAAAATAAATAATAAAATACTAGATAAAACTGATCAAATTAAAATAAAAAAAGAAATCCCAACCAAGCCACTCCACTTTTAATGTTAATCCAATAACAGCTCGTTGTCTTTTCATTTGCCTCTAGACACTTCCATGATCACTTACTCTCCATCATCTCATCTCTTGCAAAACCCCCTCCAACTACATCGCAATTTCTACCACCTCTGACTACATAGCAATTTCTTTCATAATTGATTTATCTGTTAGGGCTCTTGTTAGGTTTAGTGATTAATTTTGTTTGATTCACTGCAATCGTTAATTTTGATAAGGTAAAATTTTTCGTGCAATTGTGTGTAGATTTGGAATTTTTTTTTCATTTTTAGTATTTCATTGATATGAACAATGGTGTTTTTAGGTACTTTTAAGTTGGAAGGGATGCAACCCTTTTGTCTTCGCAAGTTGCTGTTCTGGAGAACTGGAACCGGAACCTTCGAAATTACATCATCTTTTCACCATGTAAGTTCCATTTCCGTTAGTCACATTCTTTTCTAAACAACAAACCTGATTTTTTCCTCTTCAAACCCACAAACTCCTTTTTCACCAGCATGCAATATATATATATATGTTTTGTCATCATGCTACTTATTGAAGTTATTCCATTTAATTTGCATAATTATGTATCAGTACTTTTTGTTCGATTATTATGGTTTTGGAGTAATTGATAATTGTCCTAAATTCCACGGGGAGGGAAAATTTCCAGTGTTTACAATTATATTTGGGGTCTTAAATCCTTCAATATTCGAAATAGACAGGCGGAACGGAGCATGGAAATTTTGTGGAAATGTGAAGAGTTCCACATCCACTAAATGGTTCGACCAAAAACTCAAGAGCCATTTACCAATTCTTCGTTCCGATGTTCCTATACAAAATTCTGAAGTGTGATTTGATAATAACTATCTTCACGTGAAGTGAAGTCTGCAAAAGATAATAGACACCAAATTTATTGTTAAAATATAATTTTTGTATTTTCTTTTTCATTATTATTTGTAAATTTTATAGTTCAATTAACCATTTCTTGTCAGATTGATATGATCCCTTGCTTCTTACATTTTTCTTTTTCAGTTTTCTATAATTATATGTTTTCATCAATTTTTTCATAATTTGTAGTTATGACGTATTTGTGTAAAAGATTGATTTATGTTGAGAATATATATTCATTAATGCATAACTTCTCCATATAAAATTTACCAAAATCGTTTTAATTTGATGCAATTTATATATTTAAGAATTATTTATACATACATCTATATTATTAAAGTTTTTTAGGGCTTAAGCAACCCTAATCATTAAAATTACCTATTTAGCCTCTATTTAATATTATTTAATAAAAAAAAAACAACAACAACAACAAAATATAGTATTAAAATTATTATTTCTTTTTCTCTCTCCTTATCCATTTTTTCTACTATTTTTTCACTTTCTCTCCCACTTATCTTTTTTCACTTTTTGCTATAACTGTACCGTACGTCTCTCTCTCTCTCCCACTAACATTCTTATTACCCTATTCCTCTCCCCCACAACCCCACATCTCCTTATCTTATTCGTTAATATCTTATATTAATATTATAGTATATTCAATTGTGTAATATCATTTTATTTATTTTATATATATAGGTAACGAAGGTATATTATTAACTAGTAGATATATTAAAGTGATATGGCCAAGGAACTAGCAATGCATGTATTGTAATGAATGTGTATGAAAATTAAAACAAATTGGAAGTATTTTATCTATGTATTTATTTTGTTTTTTTCTTATCAAAATGTATAGTCAAAAGTTCGGTATCATTTAAAATATTTTTTATAACAACTCACAAGAAATACGTACACAAGGTCAAGCTTTACTAATAATAGGTGGTGGTGGTGGTGGTAAACGGTAGTAACGATAGGGTGGTGATGGTGGCCGGGTTAGTGTCTTGGTGGGGGTGAGGGAAGTTGTCGTAGTGGTGACGACAACAATGGTGGCTATGATAGCGGTGGTTAGAGGTGGCAGTGGCGATGGCCAGTGATAGTGGTGATGGCAATGGTGATGGCAACAATAATGACGGTAGTGATGGATGATGGTGATAGCAGTAGGGTGATGGTAATGGTGTTAGTGGTAATAATGGTGATAGTAGTGGTGGTTGGTGATGACGGTGGTGGTGGTGGTGATGATAGGTGGTGGTGGTTGCGGTAGCAGCGGCGGTGGCGGCAGTCAATGGCGATGGTGGTGACGATCATTATTAAATTAATATGAAGTTATTTTTAGAAGAAGTGTGAAATTTTGTGAGGAATCGTGATGAGGAATTGAATTCCAATTCCCTTCAAGTGAACGTGGTATCAATGTTTATAAATTCACTATAGTTCATAAAAATGATCAATAAGATTTACATCGTTTAATTTTTTATAAATATTTGAACAAATTCACAAACTCAGTTGTTTCTAACATCACGATATATTTGGTAAATCACATAAGTTCTTCATTTTACTAAATAATGATAAAATTATTCAATATATCCATTATAAAATCACTATAATTCGCATTTACTCCCTGTTCGTAAAGCTCCTCAAATTATACGTAAATTTACTCAAGTTTATTACGCTTGCACCTGTGGTGTTTAGTTTTGTTGAGGGAATTTTAGCAAGCCCCTCATTTTCCAAAATGATTTCACCATTGAAGTAAAATCATAGGGTACTTGCGTAATTTAATGGTTTTAAAGCCGAATGCCCGTTGTCTCATCCACTAATAAGAAGCTTTTCTTTGATTTAATGCAACTCAATTAAGGCATCACATATGCTTTTCATTTCCCTTGGCAGTTTAGCAAAATAAGCAACTGTAGTTTCAAATACAGCAACCAATGTCTCCTGAATCCTACAATTAATCAGCTTGTTTTTACTTGGAGGTTACATTTACGTAGTTGCTAAGACTGCTTGAACTTCTACAAGAGATAACACACATTCCATTAAGCATCTAATTCTCAGAATTTACTTACAAGTTGAAAAAAACCCTTGCACAAATGAGAAATGCATTAGGATAAACACATGTACTCCACTAGATTTTACACGTAGTTGGACAGATAAAACACGAACTTCATTCCGGGATTTGAAAAAAAAGAATGAGAAGTGGAAAGCAATATGGCTAAAACACATTTAAGCGAAAAATAATCATAAACGGTGCAGGATTTCTTTCACTCTTAGAAAACATGTGTTGGCTATACCTGAAAGCCAGCCTTATACTGATCTGCAAAAGAAGGGAAGAATGCGATCGGAACGTCCTTCAAGCTTTTCCTTTGAAAGGAAATCTCTTACTTTTGCAAATGGAATATGTTTAGATGTTCATTTGGATCAAGAAGTTCAGAGAAACTTATTTCTGATGGATTTTAGCTCTCCAGCAACATCCTTCATGCTTTTCCTTTCCCTTGGCAAATTAGCTGAGCAAGAGACTCCAATTTCAAATATTGCAATTAAGTACTTCAAAACTGATTTTCTTGCATTGGACAACTCTTCCATTTCAGCATATAATGTTGGGTCCACTATTTCTGCAACTTTATCCGGTAAAGCAGCCTTAACAAAGCAATTCATATTTATGCCTCCGTGGAAAGCAACATCATTTGGTCTTTTCCCAGTGAACATTTCTAGTAGTAGGACACCATAACTGTATACATCTCCTTCTATTGATACAGAAGTGCCCATTCCATACTCTATCATTGAAACAAAAATGTTATGACATGACTATGGCCTTTAAAGCAAAGTGAGAAAAGAAGAAAATAAGGTGAAAATTAGATTTCACTGTGATAAAGAGGTATTTGTAATGCTTGATTAATTAAATGCTGTTACCTGGAGCTACATAGCCAATGGTTCCATTAAAACCAGTTGAACTTGTCTGACCTCTTATGCTGTTATCTGAAGCATCCAGAAGGATCTTTGAGATGCCAAAGTCACCAACATGACCAACCATTTCATCATCAAGGAGAACATTACTTGGCTTGATATCACGATGGATGATAGGGGTTTCACATTGGTGGTGGAGATAATCTAGTGCACTGGAAACATCAATGGCTATATTTAACCTTTGGATGAGTCCTAAATGCTTTTTTGTTTGACTTGTACCTTCTCTTGAGGGGATTAGATGCAACCAATCGTCTAAGCTTCCCTTACTCATAAATTCATACACCAGAGCCTTAAATTCATTTCCAGAAAAATCAGTACTGGAACAAGCTGTGAGTATTTTGACAAGATTACGGTGCCTAATTCTCTTTAACACCTCACATTCGGTCAAGAAACTTCTTGAAGCACCATGCCTCTCAAGGTCAAATACCTTTATGGCTACAATTGTTTCACTTATGTCTAGAGTGGCTTTATAAACGGAACCAAAGGTACCACTTCCAAGCTTATTAGTTGGTGAGAAACCATTTGTAGCATTTAGAAGACTCTGGTAGGACAACCTTAACAAAGGATCACCAAAAGAGTTCTGCGAGACTGTACTTCCCTTCTTTCTTAACCAATGAAAAAGCAAGATGCAAATCAAACAAAGTATTCCAAGTAGACCACCCAACACACTAAGTACAATTTTGATAACACTATGGGAAGCTTTCTTATGTGAGGTTTCTACCATATTACATTTCGGCAAACTTAACTCGGGAATACCACCACACAGTTTTTTGTTTCTGACGATTGAGAATCTACTAATATTCTTAAAAACACCAACTTCTGGTACTGGACCTTCAAAATTGTTGTATGATAGATTCAAATTCCTTAAGAACATCAAGTTAGCCAAAAATGTTGGAATTTGACCGGATAAATTATTCCGTGAAAGATCTATTATATCTATACCTCGCAAAGAACCCAAAGATGGTGGAATAATCCCTTCAAAGAAGTTCCCTTCCATACGTAACACTTGTAAATTACTGCATTTATCAAGGCTACTTGGAATTGTTTGAGAAAGCATGTTCTCAGAAACATCTAGAATGTTAAGGTTTTCCAAATTTTCAACTAATTCAGAGAGAGGACCGAAAAGATGGTTTTGCGATACAGTAATTTGAAGCAACGATGACACTTGAAAAATTTCTAGAGGTATGCTCCCAATTAGATCATTGTCATCAACATTCAAGTAATTCAAACGTTTGCACTCACCCAGAGTATGAGGTATTATGCCTTGAAGTCTGTTATTGTGTAATGACAACGAAATCAGCTGCTTCAAATTTCCAAGAGAAGAGGGAATATTCCCCCTCAACCTGTTATTATGTATATGCAAATATCCTAGCTTTTCAAGATTTCCAATACTTGAGGGAATTTCACCTGACAATCGATTATCATGTATCAACAAAAACTCTAAGTTGATGAGTTTTCCTATCTCAAGAGGAATTACTCCAGATATACTATTGCCTCCCATGGCTAGATCACGAAGAGATGATAGGTTACCCATGCACTTAGGTAATATTCCTCCATGATTGTTGTATCTTATGTCCATCACCTCTAAGTTAGTGCTATTTGTTAAAGAGCATAAAAAATCCAAGTCTTTAATATCTCCATATCCATGATGATTGTTTGAGGCTGAAAACGACACAAGCTTGTGTAGCTTTTCCAAAGAGGGAAACTTGCCAGTAAAGTTATTGTAATCGCTTTGAAAGAAGCCCAAATTTGAGGCATTAGACAATGAAACAGGGATATTCCCTGTTATTCGATTCCTCCAAATGAGGAAATAATGGAGATTTGGGAGGGTGTTGAATAAGTCTGAAGGAAGACTTCCACGAATCAGGTTATTAGAAACCACAAATACAACCAAGGAGGAAAGATTATACATTGAGGGAGGAATGGAACCTGATAATCTATTGTCTCCTACTCCAAACCATGCAAGCTTATTAAGCTGTCCAAGTACATCAGGAAGGACACCGCTTAATCTGTTCTCGGTTAGAAGTAGAATCTCCAAAGTTGACACGTTTGAAAGTGAAGGAGGGACATGTCCATGTAAGTTATTTCTGCGCAACGAAAGGTAAGTCAGTTTAGTCAGGGAACTGAGATATGGAGGAATCTCACCTTCAAGATGATTGCCCGCAAGATCAATTTCCTCAAGATTGTAGCAACTTGACATGTTGGAGGGGATTCTACCAGCAAGAGAGTTATTGCTCAACCAAAGTATCCTCAATCTTTGAAGAAGACCTATTTCAGGAGGAATATTCCCGATAAAGCTATTGTTTTGCAGAAATAATTCCCTTAAAAAGCTCAAATTACCCATGTGTGGAGATAGGGTTCCTGTAATTTTTGAAGAATTTAGATATAGTCCTATAACTCTCCTGTGTCGATTTCCGCATGTAATTCCATTCCATTGACAAAGAGGAGTGGCCTCATTCCATGATTGCATGATGCGAAGAGGGTCACTTGTTATTTTAGACTTAAATTCAAGAAGAGCCTGAATATCTGTTGACTCGTTTTTTGAATAGACAAAGACAATAGAAATAAAAGTAGCATGGGTGATCAGAAATGCTAACACTCGGTGTAAGGGAAAAATCGCCATGAATATAAAGTTTCAAGGAGGTCTAAAGACGATTTAGTTTCTATTTGTTACACGAGAAAGTGTTTGGGAAAGACAGAGAAGGACTAGATTGTTCTGAATAGCAATGCCTGTCTTCCAGTATTTTGTAGTGTTGCCTTTCTTCTCAGTAGCTTTCAGTATTTTATAGGCCTTCAGGAACTTGTTGGAATCAATGCCATGAAGAACACGGTACGACTTTCTTCTCGTTATCCTTACATATCTTTTATACGTCGTCTCCCTACACTTGCATTTATTTTTTTTTTAAAGAAAAAAAATTTTCTCCCCGCTGATGGTGCCAGTTGAATTTTCCATATCACTTGGAAATAAAGATTCTCTTTTCTTTCTGTTTTTTTCTTTTAATTTTTTAATTCATTTTTCCTTTTTATTTTTATTTTTTTGGGGTAGATAGAATAAGCTAATTATAAAGCTGAATTTGGTTCAAAATCGATTTTATGGCTTTCATTTCAGTTTCGATGAGCAGGGATGAGTTTCGCGATGTTGCAATTTTTATTCACATAAATTGGACATCAACCGATGCATATACTAGTATAAAGGATTTTGATTTTATGCTTTCGATCTTATTAAGGTAATTTATTTTCCATCTCTTTTTAACCCTACAACAGTATTTAGATCTAAACACTTTCTTATTTTATATTTTTAAGGTTTGGTTCGAAGGAAATAGTATTATGCGATTATGAGACACACCACTATGCCATTGTTGTTAGATTATATTAGATTGATTCAGTCCTCGTTCTTTTGGGTTTTTCCTTTTTTTTTTTTTTTTTATAATGTAAATTTCATTTGTCTCCCATTCTCGCATTACTCGCTATATCCATTTATGGGATTGTGTTCTATGATATGCGACCAAAAATCCTAGGTGCTTTAGCTCTTTTTAATTGCAGATTTCTTCATGGTTTCTGAATTCAATGGGGAAATCACGTGGTGCTATACTCCCGTAATCTGATCATATATAAAACTTGAAGCAACTGATGTAACTCATGTCTATGGCTCTGCATTAATTTAAAACCCAACAGCTTTGGCTTGTGGCACTCGGATGGAATATAAAAAGGGACATCTTAGAATACGTTCTTTCATTCATCCTCGACCCAGCTTGACTCGTCACGACACTATGCGCGCTGCACCAACAATTTAGCATGCTTAATTACCTCCTTTGTCACTTTATTTTACTCTACGCTCTGATTAAATCATTTAATAGAGTTTCTCGCATTGAAACCATTGGATGACTTACCGGTTAGCTTCAGAATTTACCAACCTGCGTTGCCTTATTTAACATGAACTGCTTTTTTTTTTTTTTTT
>JAMXBB010000004.1:11209710-11350111 GCA_024138015.1 Lumnitzera littorea
TTTTTTTTTTTTTTTTATAATGTAAATTTCATTTGTCTCCCATTCTCGCATTACTCGCTATATCCATTTATGGGATTGTGTTCTATGATATGCGACCAAAAATCCTAGGTGCTTTAGCTCTTTTTAATTGCAGATTTCTTCATGGTTTCTGAATTCAATGGGGAAATCACGTGGTGCTATACTCCCGTAATCTGATCATATATAAAACTTGAAGCAACTGATGTAACTCATGTCTATGGCTCTGCATTAATTTAAAACCCAACAGCTTTGGCTTGTGGCACTCGGATGGAATATAAAAAGGGACATCTTAGAATACGTTCTTTCATTCATCCTCGACCCAGCTTGACTCGTCACGACACTATGCGCGCTGCACCAACAATTTAGCATGCTTAATTACCTCCTTTGTCACTTTATTTTACTCTACGCTCTGATTAAATCATTTAATAGAGTTTCTCGCATTGAAACCATTGGATGACTTACCGGTTAGCTTCAGAATTTACCAACCTGCGTTGCCTTATTTAACATGAACTGCTTTTTTTTTTTTTTTTGGGATAATTTAAGGTTTGTGTTATTCTATGCTAAAATCTGATCAGGAAGTGAATAGATTTGCATTCGATAAGATCCTGTTTGCACAACCCATTATGTGCTTCGTGACCATATGGTATTGCAAATACTCGAGGATATTTAAAATGGTTAAACAAATTTTATGAAATATATCAATATCAAATGCTGAATACATATAAAGTGTAGCAATTAGTAAGTCATGTTTGATTAGTTTATTGAATAATCAATGAACTTAGTGAAGTAATTCTGGGATTAAGGCCATCAAGTCTACTTTTCTATATGACCGGAGACTAAAAGTCTTCAAGTGGTTAGGCAGCCAAGACTTGGTCTTTGGCTTTATGCTTACGCTAGTGATGCACTGATACCCCCTTTACCGGTCTTTCTTTTGATTTGTGGAAGCTACTGTTATCTTACGAAGTATGCATGTATCAGTTGTTTAAAGTACCATTTAGAGCTTTGATGATACAATGGTTGAAAAGTTTCACTAGACATGATATACCATGTAACTCTATATGATATGCAACTTTTAATAAGCTTTTGATATGTATTATTTATGATTTAATAATGTCTATATGTCTAAACTTCATTGGAAGTTACACACTGTATAGACTAACAGGTGGTATGTTACACTTATAAGCTTAAACACAGTTAAAAAAGATATCACAATATGATAATCTCAATTAATTCAGTTTCCACCAAGTAAAAAAGTAGTGTCTATACTTTTATCGTCTTATCGGAGCTAGCAATATTTATTAAATATTTTCCAGTGTTGTGGAAATCAACCTTTTAAATAGATATTTCAAGGGGAAAATTAACTAAGTCAAGTCTTGGGCTCCATTTCTATTGACAATGCATTGATGTCGTCTTGTTTAAGTTAGTCAACTCCACTATAAATGCAGGACTGCAATGCTAAATAAATGGCTTCAAGCATATGACACCATCTATTTTAAATTTATTTACAACTATTTAGCTTAACACTATAATCATTTTTTTTAAATCTTGAATGAATAAATTTGGTCTAGGTTTTATATTATTGTTTAATATTACCATTCATTTGTGAGTTAGAATTTTAAATTAAAACCCATCAAGTGAAAAAATTAATTAAGTGGAGGTGAGATGAGTGTGCAACAATTTTTTTTTGTTTTTGGGAGAAAAGAGAAATATATTTAACTAAACAGAAAAGTAAACTTGAGTTTACAAACAAAAGCTAACACAAAAACCAACTAGCTTATGCCTACTATTGTAGTAGTAGGAGAAACACCAATTGTAGATTCTTTGCTATGTTTAACAATAGCCATAGAAAGAGATAAGGTAATTGATTAGCCAAAAACAAGGGAGATGCGTGCTGTAGTCCTTGTTTTGCTAGCACATTAGTAGCAATAATCTTCTTACGGGCAATCCTATAAAGTGAAACATGATAAAAAAGAGTTAGAGCTTCATCGCTTTCTTATAGGATAGAGTGGCATATGTCCAAATCAACTTTGTTATTGAGTAACCAATATAGTGTTTACTGCGAGTCTAAAATACAAATCACTTTCTGATATCCCCTTTGATGAGCAAAGTGCAATCCTTCATTAATTGCCCTTAGCTTAGCTTCCATGGGAGAAAGACCAATATCCTACTTATGTAGTGCCCAAAGAATCGATTGTTCATGATTTGTACAAATGGCCCTTAGACCAGAGATATGTTGATTCACTAGCACAGCTCCATTAGTAGCAATTGCAACCTAACCTGGTTTGACATGGGGGGATGGAAGATGTAGGCTTTTGTACTTAAAGTTCAGCTTAATTACACAATTGAATGTCCACCACTCTGAAGCTTCTCTTCTAATTGGCCTAAAACAATCCTCCTCCCCTCTTTCTTTCTTAAAGATTTTGTTGTTCCTTGACTTCCATATGTGTTTTAGAGCAAATAGGATGAGGACTTGCCTAGGAGGGTTAACGTATTTCCAAACTAATTTGGCTTTTTTGGTGTTGTCCTCAATCTAGGTTGCTAGATAAAAAAAATGAATATTGCATAAGCTGCAAAACTACATTTAATCCCTACTATGACCTTCTCGTTCGCTCACAATTTAAAAAAACACATTGTACTGTTTCAATCTCATTGTTGTAAAAAGAACATAAAGGATTCACTGGCACTCGTCGTTTCTGGAGATTCTCCCCTAATGCAAGACCATTAAGGAGGATACGCTACATGAGAAACTGTATGCTAAGACTAGTAGGCAATTTCCATATCCACTCCCATTTTTTCCCTATCAGATCTGAGTTTTTCTCCTTCATAAGTTGTTAATAGACCAATCTTGTAGTTAAGTCTCCATCCAACTCATAAGGCTATATCACTTTATCTTCCTCTTCTATTTGAGTACTGGAATGTAAGATTCCCAACCATTGCATAATATAGTCGTCCATTGGATATCCAATGATATCCTCCTTCCAACCTTCATCGTTGTCCCAAACGTGGTGAATAGTTAAAAACTTGTCATATTTATTTAATGGTCCTTGCACCTAGGACATAATTGATTCCTTTTTTAACCAAAAGTCTCTCCAGAATCTAACCGTTTTTCCATTCTTAACTTTCATGTGGATATTATCTTCAAGCTAATTGTTGGCTTCTTTTAGCTTTGAGAAGAATGTAGAGCCCCCAGTCTTCCGCCTTCCACTCATATATAGGTTATACTTTTGCTTTAACAAAGATGTCTACATGAGTTTTTTCCTTTTCAATTGCCAAGTTAAATTTATAAAATTTGTGTGGTTTTTTTTCTTTAGACCCATAATCCCTAGCCTTCCTTGTTCTTTTGGTACTTTAAATTTATCCCAGTTATCCAGTGTAGCCTCTGTTGTGTCTTTGTATCTCCCTAGATGAAATTTCAATTAATTTTCTCAAGCTTGATAGTTAGATTCTTCTTTATAGGCAACACTTAAGAGTAGTAATTTACTATCCCTTCTCGAAGTTGCCAGTAATTTCAAACCAGCCATACTTAAGTGGTTAGCTTTCCAACTAGTAAGTTTCCTTCTTATCTTTTCTAAGATAAAATTAAAGTCAGAGCTTTTGAATTTTCCATCTTCATGAACAAGGATGCTTAGATACTTACTAAAGTCCGCATTTAGCTAAATGCCAAAGATATCATCTGTCTTTTTTTTTCTATACTAAGAAGGGTGTTTCGAGAGAATAAGATGCAAGACTTGGAGTAGTTCACTCTTTGTCCCGATACATCCCTAAACCCTTGCATAACAGTCATCATTAGCCACGCATTTCCCATAGTTGCTTCACCCATAAGCAGAATATCATTAGCAAGGAAGAGGTGAGAAAGGGAGATATCTATACCTCTAATTTATAGAGGTTTCTAATTACCTTATGAAACCATCATGTTGATGATCCTACTTAGAATTTCCATACCGATAATAAAAAGATATGGTGACAACGAATCACCTTGTCACAAGCCTTTACTAGCATAAAGGATGATAGCATTGATTCATTAAATATGAGTTTATAGGATATAGATGCATGACATTCACCAATTAGCTTAACCTAGCATGGAGGGAAATTAAGAGATTGGAGAGCAAACCTAATAAGGTCCCACTTCATACGGTCATATGCCTTTTCTAGATCAAATTTCACCACCATCTAATGCTTTTGTCCTAATTTCTTACCCATTGATTACAAAATTTCTTAGAATAGAATGATATTATCTTTAGCTGCCTGTCCTGGAATAAAACTTAATTGTTTTAGACTTATCAGATTCATCAATAAAGGCCTAATTCTATTGACTAGACATTTACTAAGGATTTTATACATAATAGTGCAAAGGCTTATAGGGCAAAAGTCCTTCACCTTATTTGTACCCATAACCTTCGAAATAAGAACGATGAGCTTCTCATTCATTAGATGTAGGACAACACTTGATTAGAGGATACTTTGTATTAGATCACAGACCTTGCCACCTATTACCTCCCAATACTTCTTATAGAACTTTGCATGAAAGATGTTTATCCTTGGTGATTTGTGATTACTAATGTACCATAAAGCTTTTTTTATCTCACCATTAGTCCAAGGCTAGGTAAGATAATCATAATCTTCCTTACATAAGATCGTCTGATTACTTCTCCCGTCACTTAACTCCCTTAAAAAAAATGAACGTTTAGTGGTATAAAGCGAATTGAAGAAGCTTACAAATAAATGTTTTACTATCGAAATCTCACTTACCTAATTTACTGTTGAGTCAAAAATACCTAAAATTTTGGATTTGGCTCTTCAAGCAATCACACTAACATGAAAGTACCTAATATTGCGCTCCCTATTAACAACCCAATTAGATTATGCCTTCGTAGCCAATAAATGTTCTTCTTATCATAGAATCCAAGAGAATTCTTCTTGCAAACTACGCTCTTTATTGATAATCTTTTGCTTTGAGTTCTCAAAAAGCTTTTGACGGATATGCTTAAGTTTCACAACAATCTTTTTCTTTCTCATTGGGATAACACCAAAAACCTCCTTATTCTACTCTCTAATACAATTAATGAACTCATGTAGTTCATTGAAGTAGTTAAAAGGTCACTGCCAAATTTTACCACTATACTTTTAGAATTAAGATGTTCTAACCACATTGGTTGGAATCGAAAGGGTCGTGCTTTTTCCTCAACACCACTCAACAAAGGCCATGTATTCAAAAGAATTGGTAGGCTGATCAATTGATTGGAGCACAAATCAAATAACTTTGCTTCTGGGAAGGAATGTCTCTAATCATAGTTTGTCTACACTCTATCAAGACGTATTTAAATAAGATCCGATAGGTTTTTGAATCTTCTTGACCACATAAACCTTGCCCCTACAAAACTAATGTTAGCTATACAATAATAATTCATGCAACTTTGATATTCCCATATACGTTTTGAGTTGATTTCTATACCCCTACCCCATTTTTCCTCTCTACTAAGGATTTCATTGAAATCCCCCATAAGAATCCATACGCTAGATATTCTATTCGCCCATTTGGAAAGTTCACTCCACAACAAGCATCCAACACTCCTTACTAAGCTAGCATAAATAATAAAGAGAAACCAAGAAAAGGACGAGTAACATACCTATATCTCTATGAGGACTTATTACTATGACTTATGGTGGGATTAAATAGTCACTAAATCAGCATTCCACATTATTAAAATCCCACTGCTCATCCCTTTTTCTTCTATACATAGCATGCGGTTATAATCCAAGGAGTAACAAAGATCCGTAGCTGCCTGATGAACCATCTTCGTTTTCGTGATAATAAGCGCTTGGGGTTCATAATGCCTCTTTAGGTCACGAATCACTCGTCAATAGTTCTCAGAGTTAGCCCCCTAACTTTCTAAGAAAGAACTTTAAACGAAACATGGACCATGTTAGAAGAAATAGTATTGGATTCTTCAAAGCTCATCATCATAGACATCATTTTATAGCAATACTAGGCAGTGTACCGCTGATTGAAGTATTCAATCTTCATTCTCCATTGGCATGGTTGAAGTATCGCATAGAACATTACCATCTGCATTTCTTATGCAGTGATCATCACCATTTTGTTGCCTTCCTCCATTACGGGTATGACAAATGGGATGCATTAAATTTTGGTTAGAATGATCTCTAGTAGATATGCTCTCTCTATTAGGACTTTGCATGCCCATTCCATCATGCGTAGGATGTCCTTGCCCATAATGTCCTCTTGAAACAAAGGCATCTTGACTATGACGAAGCACAGGTGAGCTACCTGAATGATTTTATTGTCCTAGTTGAATGCTCTTTGCTAGCATAAGATAAGCCAAAACATGATTTCTAGTGCCTACTACTTCTTCCACTAAGTCGGATGCAGTATATCCCTTAGGTTTCTACCCAAACCAGCCTTGAAAGTCTATTCCTTTGGATCTCCCAAATTTGATTGTCAAAATGTTGGTCCAGCTTGTTCGATCCCTCATGGAGGAGTTGCATTTAGATTTCTACTTCCAGCATGTTGACCATGCTGACGAGCAAATTTTTTCAAAGAAGTCCTAGGGAGTTTTTCTTCTCTGTAAATAAGAGAGGCGTGAAAGAAGACACCAATGGTGCTTTTCCTTTTGTAGAGATTTTAACACTACTTAAGGAAACTTCTTTATTTTCAACTTATACAGTTAGATCTTTTGGAGATAACACTCCAGTTTGAGTCCCTTTGGTGTCTAATCGTCATATCTCTTCACTGGTCACTGGAATATCATTTAAGATATTAAATGATAGATTTTTTCCTCTCAGACACTTTCATTTAACAGTCGTGTGGTTTTGATTTCCTTTTTCTTAAGAGTTGCTTTTTTTGTATTGTACTTTAACCCATGATTTAGCCAAATCATCCTCTACAATTCCCTTTTCCAATGTGGTGCTTTTTAGAGAATCTACACTCTAACTTTTTGAATTACTTTCTTTGTCAACATCAAAGAACTCCTTTTGTGAATCACCTCAGTTAACTTGATCCTTCTCTCCATTCATGCCATCCTCATTCATTTTCCCATCAGTATTAATGTTTGCATTAAGTTCCTCACTGATCACGTTACTCTCTATGGTACTTGACTTTGGATAAGCTAATTTATTGTGATTGATGTAGCCACATATTTGATAGATTCTAGGTAATCCCTCATATTGGACCGCATACCTTCTTCCATATATCACTATTGTATACTTTAGCGATATCAACTTGAATACAAAATCTCGTAAATCTACCCCTTTCTAACCCAACTGTGTATAAGTCATACAGAAGGACTAGGCTAATTTTTCTCCTATTTTCCTTATAGCTAAAGGAGAGCATAATTCCACTAGCAGCCTTTTGATATATACCCAAACAGCTAAAGCCTTGAAAGATGATTGGTTCATCTGAAAATCAGGCTTCTATTGTTTTTGGGTAAGATAATATCTATTGATAAACTATGGACCAATCTTTATCACCCATTGATAGTCAGGATTGTTGTCGAGGGATATGAAATAGAGTCCTAAGCCCGCATGGATAAGTTTAAAATTACTGAGGCTTCTCTACATTTTTTTTCAGTCTATCTAACATGACTTTGTAACTAGGATTTTGTCTTATGACTTTTGCTATAAACTTATGCTGCTAAGGGGCATACAAAATATCCTTCTCTAATTTTGAAAACGTAACATGACACGCCCTTGAGTCCTTACTGTTGTCCACATTAGCTTCCTTGTTGTTGATTTCATCATTATCATGTTCCATAGATCCCTCAACCAATATGTTTTCAGCATTAAGAAAGCAATACTTTTCGTATGCTCCAAGGATACTTGTAAGCACCATATCTTGAAAGGATAGTTTTGTTGCCTTACTTAGTTGTTGCTAACTTGAGTCCATGTCTATCACAATAGGGGAGCTTTCATTATCCTTCGTGGCTAGTCGTTTCCAGCCACATTGAGTTCAGTTACTTATGACATCCTTCAACAAAGAAAAGAGTTGATTAGGGTTTCCCATAAGTAAAAGGACCTTCTAATACTAAGAGAGCATAGTGTGCAAAAAAATTGAATCTAAACGTCTTATATTAATACAATGTTATGATGCTAAATTTAATATGGCATTTGTCTTGGATTTAAAACATCTCAAGATCCTATCATCATAAAACACCTTAAGAATTGGTAATGAACTTGGTATGGGCTTCAAGGCTCCTTCCCCTTGCACCTCCCCTTAGGACAATATACCTTGTGGTATTTTCTTGTCTAACGGATAATTGAGAATAAGGGTGAATTATAAAGATGACCTTTAAAAACTTATATAATTGCAAGACACCTTTAAGCCTACACTTCAAAAATCAATGCGGAGGCATTATATGGCTATTTATGTGCATACTTGATTGACATGAAAATTTTTCAAAAGGAAAAAAGAGGTTACCATATCATTTTAAATTGCTAGCATATTGGATAAATTAAATTAAAACTGGTATACCCAAATCCAATCCACCACTCATTAATACAGATACATAGGTTCTATCATCATGTGTTACAAGAAGTTTGTAAAAATTAAAATCAATTACAATATGTTCTATAATCATACACATGTGATGTATATATATATTTTCCCTAATATCAAAATCGATAAATGAAATGAAAATTATAAATGTCCTACGGGCTAATCTAATTGGTTTTACTCATATTCATGAACCAAAGTCCACAGATATTCTTTAGCCCATTGTAACTCTCAAACGCAAAACCCTAATTCTCTTGATTCTTCATTCTTCATTATAGCTTATTTTGTTTAGTCCTAGATTTACTATGAGATAACCTTCTTCAGTGGATGGTTCCTTTGTAGTCCTTTCGAAAGATGGATAATTAACCATCAAATCTATGAACACAACACGGAAACACATTAGTTCTCCTATGAGAGTTCCTAGAATAGTATTAGCTATTAAAATCAGTGGTTTAGGGGATAAGGAAGCCATGGCTGCCCCCCACAATTCCTCTTAGACTAAGGACTCGGTTTGGTGGTCCATCAGCTCTTTTTGCATCTCCATATCTTCTAGTTCCTTTCTTCTATTGTCATTTTGGTTTGTTGGAGGAATATAGATCCCTTTATGGCATTTTGTTTTCTGTAACCAAAGTAAGTAGGAATGAAGAAAACAATATATTATAATTAGGCAACGAATTTGAGTTTTTTGGTTGATTAGGGACTAAATTCCAAGCATTTGGTTGATTATGACTTAGGGCTAGAGAGTTTTCTTGACATGTTATCTTCAAGCTCCAGCTGTGTTAAGGGGGCTCCAGCCTCCAGGTCAGTTTTAACGCTACGTAGGTGAGATTTAGAGAGCAAATTTCAAATGAATTAATTTTACGGAGGCACCATGTTAGCATTTAAAATTATGTGGCAGTCTTTTTGTTCAAAAAGTATTTCCATGTAAGTAGGATACATACGTCATCAATCGAATAATTAAAAAATAAGGGCTTTACATATATTAGAGGTGTAAATACTCAATTTTTAAAGTAAGGTATTTGTGCAATTATAAAAAATTTTGAAGAATAGTTAGTACAATTCTCTTTATAAGAGAAGAGGATTTGGTTAGATGATTCATTTAAGAAACTATTCAAAAGGGCTAGAAAAATAACTTAGTCATGGTTCTAAAAATAATTATATAATTAATATCATTGATAGAAATAATGCAAAACAAAGAAGAGGAAGTTTCTTTTAAGGATAAAATAAAAGAGAACCGAAGTTACAATTCTTCAAAACAAGTTAGATACAATTGTGCATGTAAAGAAATCAATGACCTTTGTGCTGTCCATATAATTAATGCCATCCAACTTGGCCCTATTAGCTCCACTCAACTTTCATTCAATATCTTATCCCAAAGAAACTCCATGATATGTATAATAATAAATAAATATTAACATCCATGTATATATGCAACAATAGTCTACAGAACTGCTTTATTTCAACCAAATTCAATTAAAGTGTGAAGTACTTCCATCTCTAAGACCACGAACAGGAATCTATTAAGGTTCTTAAACAGTTTAGAGAATTCTTTTCTTTAATGATCTCTCGACTTTATTTCTAAAGTTCTTTATAAAAGCTTCTTTATAATTTTTTATATTTTTGTGGATCCAATTTGCCACTACTTTTACAAAGTCTTTTGTCAATATCTTGAAAAATGGAACAACCTCAATTTTTGCAAGGAATTCCTTGCAATAGAGGAGGACCCAAAAAGTTCAGAAAGGTTTTGAAAATACTAACACCTTATGCATTTTGATGAATGGTAGATAAGTAACAATTAAATTTTAATACATGAAAATATGGATTTATTATCATTAATATAATCATAGCTTAAGAAACGAATGTAAAGATCTCATGCTCCGAGTAAATATTGTATACTTAACCTAACAATAAACATTACGTACGAAGAGAATATAAAAACCACACTCTTTTGCTCATAAGCATAATACATTGAAAAAAATTAATTAGAATTATGATACAATATATAATGGTTAGTGGTAAATAAAATAAAATAAAAATATAATATTTTATTTAAATTACAGCATGGGCATCAATAAATATTTTCTCTTATTAAATTTTTATTTGTTCTTACCTATTATATGGTATTTTATACACATAGCACTCCTAATAAAACCTTTCTTAAGGGCTTTGATCCAAACAAAGAAGATCGACAGATCAAAATTTCCTCCAACAATTTTATTGTTCTCAAAAGAAAATTACCTTCCAAATGAAGCACTTCAACCACATCTATGATAAGTCAAATCATTACTGTATCCATTTTAATTAAAACTGAAGAAAATACTTGTTGATTTCTATGCCCTTGGCACTCTAATGCTCTCCACACAAGAAACCGGTGATGTATAACAACCATCACGCTGAAGTAATTAAATAGAAAATCAAGTGAAAGCGAGATCTAAACTCAATTTCCATTAGACTATCATGCTCATTCCCAAATTCCAATACCCGAAATGGCTTTAAACAAAGTCATACATTTGGTGAGTCATAACTTGTTGTAATACAATCATATCAAACACATGCACATGCGCACATGCACATGTATGCAATGCAGCAGCATCAATAATGATTGTTGGTTTTTAAGGATAAAAAAATAATAGGGGAAGAATAATACAATCATGCATCAAATATGAGAAAAGATAGATGATGCTATACTGAAATGCAGGAATTATTATTTTTGTTCTAACAAGCTTCCATTATATAGAAGCTAAAATAGATGGCTTTAATGACCGAGAATCATGCCATGAATTAGCAACACTAATCTTAACAAACTAACCACTTATTAAAGACTAGGACAAGCAAAAACAAAATAGAAATATAAAACAACTGTAGTCCTAAAAAGCAACTAACTAACACTCCTCTATGCTTTAGGAGCTGCAAACTTTAACTCTTTACCTAAGAATCTTGAACTTGTTTGCTAGCAAAGGCTTTGTAAAAATATCTACAAGCTGATCTTTTGATCTATAATAAATGAGGCTTACATCTCCTTTCTTCTGCACTTCTCTTAAAAAGAAAATTTTGATCTTGAAATGCTTAGTTTTTCCGTGAAAAACTGCATTGTGAGAGATTGCAATTATTGCTTGATTGTCCATAAAGCCTTTGTATCATTTAGTTGCTTCAAGTGTAAATCCCATAACAACTTCCTTAGCCACAATGCTTGATTCACTGCTATTGTAGCAGCAATAAATTCAGCCTTTGCAGTAGACTGTGCTACTATATCTTATTTCTTGAAACTCTATGAGAAAACTCTTGATCCTAGACTAAAATAGTACCTAAATGTACTCTTCATGTCATCTACAGATCCACCCCAATCATTATAAAAAAATCCCAACAACTTGAAGTTTTGACACTTCTTAAATTTTACACCAAAATCAATAGTTCCTTTGATGTACCTAATGACTCTTTTTGCAGCTCTAAGATGCACTTCACTAGCATAATGCATAAAACGAGAGAAAATGCTTACAACAAAAAGGATATCTAGCTTAGTTGCTGTTAGGTACATTAGACATCCAACATGCTTCTAAAATAGCCTTCTTCAACTTTGTTTATTCCATCCTCCTTTCTTAAGCTCTCCTTTGGATTCATTGGAGTAACCATTTCATTACAATCCTCCATGCGAAACTTCTTGAGAATTTCCTTTGCATACTTCTTTTGACAAATGAAAACTTCATCTTTTAACTGCTTAATCTCCATTCTTAGAAAGTATGTCATTAGTCCAAGGTTTGTCATTTCAAAAATTTGCATCATTTCCCTTTTGAACTCTTCAACAAGCTTGGTGTTTTTACCGATGATTAAGAGATCATCAACGTAAAGAGAGACTATAAGCAGATCATCTCCTTTACATTTCACATAAATAGTAGCCTCTAACATGCTTTTTTAAAATCTTAGGCTTGACAGATGCTTGTCTATCTCTAGGTGCTTGTTTCAAGCCGTATATAGCCTTCTTAAGCAAGTAGACCTTGTCTTCTTTACCTTGTTCCACGAATCCCTCGGGTTATTCAACATAGATTTCCTCCTAAAAAATACCATTCAAGAATGTAGATTTTACATCTAGTCGAAACACTTTCCACCCATTTTGCACTACCGTTGCTAGCATCAGCCCAATAGTGTCTAATCTAGCAGCAGGAGCAAATGTATTTGAGTAATCAACCCTAAAGACTGGAGCATACCCCTTGACAACAAGCCTAGCTTTGTGTTATTTGACAGATCCATCTGCATTGAGCTTGGTTCTAAGCACCCATTTTGCTTTAACAATTTTTCTATACATCGGTCTATCAATTAGCTCCTAAGTCTTATTCTTTTTTATCATTGGCAACTCTTCCTCCATTGCCTTCTGCCATTTTTTGGTCTTTAATAACTTCTTCATAACCAACAGGTTTACAAATGGCCACATTGCACCTCTGATAGATATCATGGAGAGGTATTGTTCTACGAATTGGTGGATCATCTTCCAATTCTTCTTACCACTGTTCTGATGCTTGCTCTTCTCTTGTTTGGAAGGAAGGACTCAATTTCTACTTGCTCATGGATGTCTCTTTTGTCTGTTCCCATTTCCACTTCTCATCTTCATTGAAGAACACATCTCTACTGACAATTATCTTCCCTATTTGAGGTTGATAAACCTTGTAGGCTTTAGAAGAAGAACTGTAATCAACAAAGATGCTTGGTTCTGACTTCTTGTCAAGTTTATCATGCTTGACCTGTAAAATGTGAGAGAAACACACACAACCAAACACTCTAAGGAAATTGAGTGAAGGTTTATAGCCATACCATGCCTTAAATGGAGTTTTATCCTTCAATGCTTTGGTAAGTAATTTGTTTTGCAAGAAAACTGTAGTACTGGCTACCTCAGCCTAAAATTTTTTTGGCAACTCCTTGTCATGTAGCATGCATCTAGTCATCTCCATTATGTATCTATTTCTCCTTTCACTAACTTCATTTTGCTATAGAGTATAGGGTGCAGTAAGCTGGTGTTCTATGCTCACTTCTTCACAAAACAAGTTAAATTCTCCTAATGTGTATTCTTTTCCATTATCTAACCTTATAACTTGAATTTTGCAATCACTTTGATTTTCTACCATTTTCTTGAACTTCCAATACACTTTAGCCACTTTAGACTTCAATTTTAAGAAAAAATCCAACACATTCTTGTAAAATCATTAATAAAAGCAATGTAATATTGACTACCTGCTAATGAAAGAGTTCTTTGAGGACCCAATACATTTGTGTGGATTAGCTGCAACTTGTGAGTGGCTCTCTATGATGACTTTGGGAATGGTTTCCGATTTTGTTTACAATATTGACAAGCATGGTATCTCAGTAAGTGATCTCTAAAGGTTGGTAAGCCAATTGTGAGCTCCCTTTCCTTCATAAGTTGCATCCTTTTCAAGTGACAATGACTAAGTTGCTTATGCCATATCTCGGTGTTGCTAGCATCCTTGGAGAATGCAACAAGTTCTTCTTTGATGGGATCAAAAGAAAAACTTTTTCCTTTCATTCTCACTTTGAGAATTTCCTGACTAGTGGCATCGAGTATGCGGCAAAAGCTATCTTCAAATATCACTTTAAAGCCTTTTTCAATCAACTGGCCTACACTCAACAAATTTTGGTCAATTTCTAGTATGTAAAGAACATCATAAATATTCTTTGAGCTTGCAGTGCCAGTTATGGTGATTGTCCCTTTCCCTTTGACAGAGATGTATTCACCATTGCTAATTTTGACTTTAGTAATGTCAGTTGGCCTCAATTCTTTGAAGAGTTTCTTATAGTTGGTCATGTGGTTGGTATAACCATTATCAATTAACCAACTTTTAGACGAACAACTACTTACAAAACAAGATGCCACAAAAAGCTAATCTTCATCCTCTTATTCTACAACTTAGGCTTCAACCTCCTGTTGCTGAGCTTTTTCTCTGCAAATTATTGCTTCATGTCCCATTTGATTGCATTTGGAACATTTTGCATCAAGTTTCCTCCAACATTTGAATGGAGGATGGCCTTCCTTTCTATAATGATGGCAAGAAGGGTATTTACCCTTGAAGCTTCATTTTTTGCCTTTGTTGTTACTCAAAGTAGGAACAAAAGAATTTCCCCCTTAGCCTTTCTTCTTCTTTTTTTTGTTTTTGTTAGCTCCTTGATGCTTTGAAAATAAGGCTCCTTTGGTGTTGAAATCTTGCCTCATATGCCTTCTTTGCTCTTGTGTCTACAGAGAATTAAGTAATTTTGCTAAGGAAATCTTTGATAGATCCTTGGCATTTTCCAAGGTTGTAACTGTCGCTTTATACCTCTTACGTACTGTGACAAGGATCTTCTCTATAATCCTTGAATCATTAAATTTAGACTCGAGTAGTCTGACTTTGTTTGCAATTTCAAGTAGTCTATCTAAATACTGTTTGATTGTTTCATATTCCTTTATCTTTTGCAACTCAAAATTCCTTATCAAATTTAAAAATTGCATTCCTTTGATCCTTTTGTCTCTTGCATATTCTTCCTTGAGATAATCCCATATAGACTTAGTTGTCTTACGGGACATAATTCTTATGAAGATTGTTGAAGACACCGTAACAAACAAGCATGCTTTGGGCTTTGACTTTTTATCTTTTTCTCCTCATACATTTTGATCTGTTTCATGATGGGATTGTTTAGAAGTACAGGAACATCATAGTCTTCTTCCATTACTTCCTAATGATCCAAAGCATCCAAATATACCTCCATACGAATTGCCCAAATCTGATAGTTTTCTTTGTCGAACACCGGCGCAGCAATCGAGGAGAAACTGCCTTTGGCTTCCGTGATGTTTTCAAAAACTCACACACAGATCTCCCAAGAAGAAAGCTCCAATACCAATTGTTGGTTTTTAAGGATAAAAAAATAAAAGAGGAAGAATGATACAATCATGCATCAAATATGGGAAAAGATAAATGATGTTGTACTAAACTGCAGGAATTATTATTTTTGTTCTAGCAAGCTTCTATTATATAGAAGCTGAAATAGATGGCTTTAATAACCGAGAATCAAGCCATGAATCATCAACACAAATCTTAACAAACTAACTACTTCCTAAAGACTAAGATAAACAAAAACAATATAGAAATATAAAACAACTACAGTCCTAAAAAGCAACTAACTAACAATGATCAAGCAAATAACAACCTATGGTTCAAATGAAAGAAAGATCTAAACTCAAGAATTTCCATCACACTATCTCATGCTCATTCCCAAATTCTAATACCCAAAATAGTTTTAAACTATGTCATATGTTTAATGAGTAGGTCGTTTGATAGAACGGGTACTGGAGTTGGCTACCCATTGGATCTAATGACTCACTCTTTAGTAAGCTGTGACTCAATTGCATTTATGTGGCTCCCTAAAATTGAGGGTGGTTAGTTCTTTTCCTTTTTTAAAATATATTTTTTAATTCTTTTTGAATTTTTATTAATTTACTTTTTATATAATTATATTATTTTAAAAATTAATTCTTTGGATTAATCTGAGGTCGCCACATGGCAAATAGTAATAGAAATTATAATGGTGTTATAAATAGTTCTTGTTCTCGAAAGCTTGTGCGTTGATAATTGAATAGAAAAAGAAAATATAGAAAGAGTACTAAAAATTAATATATTTATTCTGTTAAATTACTAATATTTCCCCTTCTGAATAGAACGTTAGGCATTTATGATATATTAAAAGTTTCATGACCCACACATTTTCTTTCATCTTTCTGTTTTCTTTTGACTAGGCCCGAGAGCTTATCCTATATTATTTAGTAAAGGTGTAAATAAGACAAATCTACTCACAAGCTATTTAAGTTTGGCTTGATATTTACTTGAACTCGACTTGATTATAGTTGAATCAAGCTCAAGCTACTTGAGTAATTTATTATATCAAGCTTAAGCTTTTTGATGCTTGACTCAATAATCTTACAAACCTAATCGAATTTGAGTCGAGCTTAAATATTAGTCCAATTTGAGCCAAGTTTAAAAATTATTATTATTTTGATTACATTTATAGCATCTTTTAAAATTATCTAGTTTAAATTAACTTAATTGATTTCATCTTAAGCTCATCAAATTTCATTTCAAGCCTAACTCAAGTTTTATATATTAAAGCTCGATTAAGTTCGAATTAAGTTCGAATTTTAATTTTTTTTTCATTCAAATTTAGTTCAAGCTTAGTATTATATTGTCTCCACTTGATTTGCTTGTAGCTTTATTCTTTAAGATATGAAAGGTATAGTTTGGATAAATGTAAGACTCCCATATTTAGACTTCATTAGCTAATAACTTCTAACAATTTTTCCATTTAGAGACACCAATAAAAAAGGGCATGTTTTTTGAATATTAAGTCACATGGATGGAACTACTGCATTTATGGAAAAGAAGTAAATAAAGGTTAAAACGTGAATCATGAACAACAAAGGGGCATCATTTTGATTCTATGAAAACGAAAATCTCAAAATATTATTTTACCACTCCAATACAACAATTAGTATTTTTTAGCTTATACTCCATCTAAATTTTTTTACTACTTTAACCTTCCAATTCTTTTTTCAAATGTATTTTTCCAACATATTCTTAATTGAAGTTTTAAACTTTACCCTTTACCTTAGTTGTAGTACCTTTAAGAGTTAGGATTGAGTTTAGAAGGATTGTAAGTAAAGCTTGGTTGGAAGTTTAAACTAAAAGTCCTATATGAAATTGGATTTATGATGGATTAAGAAAGGCTTGTTATTCTGCTTGCTAGTTCCTTCATTCAAGTTCCTTATTAAGTATGATTTGGACCTTAAGATGGGATTTGGAATTGTGAACACGATTTGGACTTAAAGTTTCAACTTGGGCTTTGAAATTGTTTTTGGTTTAGCTTTCAAGTATGTGATATCTATTTGTATGATTATGTTTGCTAGGATAGAAAAAAAAATTGACCAAGCTGAAGAACACTAGGCTAAACTCAAAATGGGGGGTGAATTGAGTTTAAGGACAAATTTTAATTCTTTTTCGATATAAATGACTAAATGCAATAATAAAAGTAATCAAAGCAATAATAGAACAATAATACATGCAAAAATTAAAGAGATAGGGATAAAGAAGATCAAGCTCGGATTTAACGTAAAGTTCGAACCACCCCCTAGTTTCCATGAATATACAATGCCTCCAACTAAAGACTTCACTTTTACTTTATTGATTTCATAATCCAATTACTCCAAGAGCTACACAAGTTTACACAATCTCTTTTACATACAACTAACTCAACAGTATCACTTTCTTCACTCAAAATTACAAATGTGAGGACTTTCAAACACCACAACTATGTCTCTTTTTGTTTGATAACAAATAGGTGTACAAGAGACCAAAGAGAAGTAAAAATCAACTCAAGAATGTAAGAGAATGTTTTTAAATTATAGTAGAATATCAGATCTTCTTAGCTTTTGGTCAAGTTGTTGAGCTTTTATAACAACTCAATAAATTCTTCATGTTGCCGTGCATTAAATGCTCTAATGGTTACTTGAAACTAACTTATCGACATACTGATACTCTGAACTACTGGCAAGCTAGTAAAAAATACTCTACCAGTAAGTGAATCGACAAGTTGGTTCTTCTAGGTCAGTGAACTTTTCTTTGTGTTTTCTAATGCTTTATATTGTTATCTTGGTTCTACCTTGAGTCCTTAACTCGATAGGCTAAACGTCACCCAAAAATTCTTCTCATATACAACAAACAAATACTCTTTAGATAATTGATATATCTAATCATTAAACAAGCCAATTGATTTTATTCAATTATCTCAATATAATTGAATAATACTTAGTTTAATCATCCACTTGTTTTATTCTCTTAAAAAACAACATGTTTAGATATACACTTTTTGTTTTATTTTCGTCAAAATCAAATAATAAGCGCTATGTTCAACAATCTCCTCCTTTTTGATAAGTACAAAACTCTTTTAACAACTCCCCTTTAATTTAATACTCCTCCTCAATTTATCATAGGAATTCAAGATGATCAATGATTAAATAAGATTGAGCAAAAAGGTGAGAATTGATCCTTTTCATGATAAGTCGATATAATAAATTTGCTAAAGCTATAATGTATTTGTCTAGGAGTTAACAATGAATGATCATTACCCAATTTACTTATGATCAACTAATCAACAAAAACATCCAATTTAGGCAATTGTAAATTTTACACTATCGAGTTAAATTAACCAATGAAAGACTATGAATGACTTGAATTATTCTCCCCCTTTGACCTCATGAAAAGGAGAAGGATCCAAGCGGTGAAAAGGGAAGAAAATTCAAGCCAAAAATTCAGTAGAGTTTCAGCTTATACCAGAGAATATGCTCCTTGCAAGAAGAAAATAAAAAACATATAAGGCTCGAAAAGAGCACAAAAACAACCAGCAATGGACAACTACATATAGCAAAGAGATTACAAAGGCTACAAATATCCAGCAGTAAAAGTAGGTCTAACAAGAACCAAAGTTCTCAATATACAAAAAAAATAAATAAATAAAGTAGCCAAATGTCGAGTCCTTAAACAAAATGGCAAAAAAGCAAACAAAACTTTCAAAAGAAGTCATAAACAACTAATATAAAGAGCAAGCCCATCAAGGACCAAAGTTTACAAAACAACAACGAAATAAAAGAGTAGCCAAAGACGAAGTTCTTTAAACAAAAAGAGCAAAGAAATGATAAAAAGCTGAAGTGCATGACTAAGCAGCAGGAGGATCATCTTCTTAAGCTAGAAGAGGAAAAGGGCAAGATGGACAATGGTAGTCCAGTTGTAAATGACCATGAAGTCCTTGAAATCTACCATGTAAGTGATCATGAATGTTCTCTTAAATTTGATTGTAGCGCATATTTGAGTACTGATAAAAAGGATACTGAGAGGTTAAAGGAGCAGTTAGATCAAAAGAAAGGAACCCATAGTCAGGTGGAGGCTAGTGAGAAGAACCTTCAGGTGGAGGAGAGGTAACATGGCTTGGAGTTGCACCGAAGTAAGTATGAGCATTAGGATTGCTTGGCTCATTAGAAGAAGTAATAGAATCCTAAGTACTACGTGTAGAGCTAAGATCAAGAGGAGGAAGGTCTTTCTTTCGAACCCAGTTGTTCCCTAATTTCTTCTTAATTCCTCTACAAACATCAATTAATTCTAGGTGCTTGACTTGACCTACTTGTAGGGGGGGTAGCAACGGAGGAAATTGAATACCCTTTCTTATAAGCAATTGTGTAACCAATTGCCCAAAGTGAAGAAAAGCTTGAGATGGGTTGTTGGTTACATGTTTAAAGCATTGGACTACAATACTGAAAAAATCAATTTGCTTATTCATTATCAAATAATACAAAATCCATAAGTCCTGAAGGGTGGCGTTAGATTATTGGCCTTAATGAGGATAGTAGCTATGAATGACAATATGGTGGAGGATTTTTGTCTTAAGGTCGAGGTGGATGGTAGCCAAATTTTTTGTTTTTCCCTAATTTGCTCAAACACCTTTAAATCTAAAGACTCTCTTATAGAATTTTGCCCCATAGTAATTTACATTTACTTCTGTCCCACTAATAGTAGCACCAATAAGACCACAAATATCCTCAGGCGTAATAGTAATTAAAGTACCATAAACATAAGTATTGAGGATACTACGACGTAACTCATCACTCAGATTCATTTTCAGTTTTAGTCTACCTTGATCATCTAGAAAATTCGACATATTACAGTAAAAATACTTAATAGCATCATTGTGTACCTCATGAGGAAACCGAAGGATATCGAGGACATGATTGGTGATGACCTTGGGAAAAGCGGCAATGTGAAATTCCTCGAGCACCTTCGGTGGATAAATGATGTTGGTATTGACCTCTAGATTAACAAATTTCTCAAAGCTTTGAAAGTGTTGTCGAGAGGGAAGGAGGTGGTTATCAAAGGCCAGGGGGTAAGGCCACGAGCAATACGTGGTGCCATGAGGGTTGAAAAGGTGTAAATATGTATGGACGTATGTGGTAAGGAGGAGAGAGCGGGTGATGGAAGCCGGCGAGACTGTGGAGGCAAGTTAACGGTATGTGGCAGTGTGACTGTTTGAAAGGTATGGGTAGAGAGAGAAAGTGAAGAGAGGAAGAAGAAGAAAGAGAAGATTGATGAAAGATGAAGAGAAAGAGGAGAGAAGGGAGAGTTTATTGATGGAGGAAATTTTAGATTTTGATGGAGGAAAAGAGATGAATCGAAGAGAGAGAAATGGGTTAGGGTTTGAGGAAGGAGAAAAGAGGTTTTTGTAGAAGAAGGATGAGGGAAAGATGGTGCAATGCGACTTTAAGTCGAGCTTGAAAATTGAATAACCGACTTGCTGGTGTTTAGATGAACCGGCATGCGATTGCCGATTATAAGCATAGAACCAAAAAAAAGTGAAAAAGGAGAGTAGTATACTGACTTTCCGGTTAATCAAATAGAAGCAAAAACAAGTTGTTAAATATGCAGGTATATCGACGAGCCAATGATTTGTATAATCGACATGCTGATTGTCTACAATTTTGCAGAAAAACAGTAGAGACCACTTGTTTGAGCAAAGTTACTAATCCAATTTGATTTGTAGAGATTCATTGAATATCTTAACACTTCAAACAAGTTTATTTGAGTCCGTTAAGGCTTGAAAAACTTAATTTCTAACTAGATAGCTAAGATTTATCCGAATCAAATCCATAAAGCCAATTAATTCATGATAAAGTGAAAGTGTCCATGAATGAGCAAAATAGGTGCATAAACATTGAGTTTTTTGCACACCGACAAGTCAAGCAAATTTCAAATGTATGAGCATGGTAGGCACAAAATATAGCTTTAAGGCTCTACAAATTGTGAAATGACCACTTGAGTTCCTTAATCATGCAAGTGGCTAGAGAGCAAGTAAAGATCCTTTCTCAATGTTCAAGAAAAGTTCATGTTTTAAATGTGTTAAAAGATATTAAGAGACATAAAAGAGACATGATCAAGCTAAGTAAACTTCATATAAGTAAGAAATACTCCATTTTGCACATAGAACCTAAAAAGGGTCTAGAGAGGTCATGTATGTATGAAATTTAAATTAAGCTTGTTCAACCACTCAAACATGATTTAGGGATGAAAATAGACATTTAAGCCCCAGTTTTGGGCACGAAAACCAATGCATGATAATTTTGTGCATATATAAACTTGGATAAATATGAATGACTTCAAGTGTACCCAAAATGTTGTTAAATGTGATACTTAATGCATAAAAGTCATATGATCATGTTTCTTATACCTTATAGTGTTATATTTTTCGATTAACTTACTTAGTAAGTTAATTTTGTTTAAAAAGGCCATGTTGGTTCTTATGTGTCTAGCACTCATCTTGTCAAATCATTCTTAATTCTCTTCTTAGAGTGCAAAATTTTTCCTCACTTAAGGGTTTTGTGAAGATATCGACTATTTGATTGCTAGTATCAACAAATTCTAAGCAAATATCATTGTTTTGCATATGATCACGAATAATGTGATGTTTAATTTCTATACACTTAGTCCTAAAATATTGAATTGGATTTTTGGTCAAGCTGATAGCATTAGTATTGTCACATCTTATTGGAACATTAGTAAATTTCAAACCATAGTCAAGCAAAGTTTGCTTCATCCATAATACTTATACACAGCAACTACTGACTTCTATGGATTCAGCTTCAGTAGTAGAAAGTGCTATTGAGTTTTGTTTTTTTGAGTGCCATGATACTAATGAATTACCATGGAAAAGACATGTTCCATTAGTGCTTTTTTTATCAACTTTGCAACCGGCAAAGTTAGTATCAGAATATCCAATAAGATCAAGTGAGGTGAACTTGGGATACCATAAGTTGATTTCAATAGTGCCCACAAGATACTTGAAAATGTGTTTAACCGCATTCAAGTAGGATTCTTTAGGGCAAGATTGAAACCATGCACATAAACACACAGCAAACATAATATCTAGCTTAGATGTAGTTAAATATAGAAGACTTCCTATTATACCCCTATACATCTTTTCACAAATGTTCTTTCCATTCTTGTCTTTGTTAAGTTTTAGGGTAATGCTCATTGGAGTTGGCTTAGTCTTGCAATTATCCATTTTGAACCTTTTTAAGAATTCTTTGGCATATTTGCCTTGGTTAATGAAGGTTCCATCTTTGGTTTGCTTAACTTAAAGTCCTAAAAAATAGTTGAGTTCTCCCATCATACTCATTTCAAATTCATTTTTCATACATTGGATAAACTCATTAACTAAATCCATGTAAGTGGCACCAAACACAATGTCATCAACATATATTTAAACAATTAGTATACGATCATTGTGTCATTTAATAAATAGAGTTGTGCCAAGTTTCTCTCTAGTGAATTTCTTCTTTATCAAGAAGGTACTCAATCTTTCATACCAAGCTCTAGGAGCTTACTTTAGTCTATATAAGGCTTTATTGCGCTTATATACATGGTTTGGGAATTCATTATCCTTAAAACCCAGTAATTGCTCTACATATACTTATTCTTTAATGAAGCCATTTAGAAAGGCACTTTTGACGTCCATTTGATATAGTTTGAAATCTTTGTGAGCCACAAATGCCAAAAACATCCTAATGGCTTCTAATCTTGCAACTAGGGCAAAAGTTTCATCAAAATCTATCCATTTTTCTTGATTATAGCCTTTAGCAACTAACCTAGCCTTGTTTGTAGTTACTACGCCGGTTTCATCAAGTTTGTTTCTATAAACCCATTTTGTTCCAATAAACGGTCTATCTTTTGGTTTAAATACTAAGTTCCATACCTCATTTCTAGTAAATTGATTTAGCTTTTCTTACATAGCTTGAATCCAAAATTCATCTTTTAGAGCTTAATCTATATTTTTTATTTCAAGTTAAGATAAGAACACTATATTACTTAAATTTTTAAGTGAGGCTTTAGTTTGAACCTTATAAATCTAAGTTAGAGTTGTTAATGATTTCATTTTGCCTAGAGAATTCCTTTTCAATTGAGTTGGATTGATTCTTATTAATACCAAGATTATCCAAATGAGCACCAATGTTTTCAACTTCATCATTAGACTCTTTATATATACAAGTATCATCAAATGCAACATGAATTGACTCCTCTACAACAAGTGTTCTCTTGTTATATATTCTATAAGCTTTACTAGTAAGAGAATAATAAAAAACAAAAAAAAAACAGCTTCATCTAATTGAGTCAAATTTTCCTAATTGTTTATTTCCATTATTAAGAATGTAACATTTTGTTTCAAAAGGATGAAAATATGATATGTTAGGTCTTTTGTCTTTTCAAAGCTCATAGGAGGGTTTCTTAAGAATTGGTCTAATGAAAACACAATTTGATATGTAATAAGCCATATTGATGGCTTTGACCCAAAAATATTTAGGTAGATTATTGTCACAAAGTATGGTCCTAGCCATTTCTATAACAGTCCTATTCTTTCTTTCAGCAACTCCATTTTGTTGTGGAGTTTTAGGTGTCGAGTAAGTATGTTCTATTTCATTTTTATTATAAAAATCTTCCATATCAAGATTTTCAAATTCTCTCCCATTGTCACTTCTTATAGAGACAATAGAAAGTTCTTTTTCATTTTGGACCTTCTTGCTATAGTTCAAGAACACATGATAAGTTTCATCCTTATTAGCAAGAAAGAAGGTCTAAGTGAATCTAGTAAAATCATCAACTATGACTAAGATGTATCTTTTTCCTCCTAAACTTAAAGTTTGGGTTGGACCAAATAAATCCATATGTAGTAGTTGGAGTGGCCTAGAAGTTGAGATGGCTTTTTTTTATTGAAAGATGACTTGGTTTGTTTTCCATATTGACATGCTTAACATGTTCTATCTTTATCAAAACTAATCTTAGGTAATCCTTTAACAAGATTCCTTTTGGCTAGTTTTGTTAAGATATCCATACTAGCATATCTTAACTTTCTATGCCATAACCAACTATCATTGTTTTGAGTAGATAGACAAGTCTTAAGAGAATATGAAAACATATTGAAGTCAATTTTGTAAGTGTTTTCTCGTCTATACCCCCCAAAATGGATTTGGTCATTGTTAATGTTTTTAATAGAACACTTTGATGCATGAAAGATTACTTTATATCCTATGTCACATAATTGATTAATACTAAATAAGTTATGTTTTAAATTAAACGAGTAACACATGCTTAATAGTAAGATTATTATTAAGGCAAATGTTACCTTCACTAATGACATGAGCTTTTCGCTTATCTTCGAAGGCTATGCTTCCTCCATCCTTCAAGTCTATAGATGTAAACTTAGATGCATCTCCTATCATATGTCTTGAGCAACCGCTATTCAAGATCCATTTGTTGTTGTGCCTTAAAGAATCCTACAAAACAAGTGGTTATCTCTTTGGTACCTACTTTAGTTTGAGTTCTTTGGGGTTAGTTGTTGTAATGTAAACTTGTCCATTAGAAACCTAAAACATTTTTTTTTTTTGTTGCATAAAGAGAGATTATGACGTAATGTACATGTATGAGCAATATAACCATATCTTCCACAATAGGTACAAGTTTTATTTTATGCCTTAAAAAAATAGCTCTTGCATGTTCTATACATATTTTCCCTAATATAACCTATTCCAGTTTTGTCTAAGCTTAGCCTTTGTGTTCCAAGGATTTTATCCAAATTCTTTTCTTCATTTACGAATTTTGCCATTATTTTTCTTAAGTCATCTACACCAGTTCTTAGAGTTGAATTTTCAATGTCAAGTCGACTTAGTTTCTCTATCATACCTTCATCATTTTTTGCTTCAAATTTAGTCCTTTTATTTCCTTTTCAAAATTTTTTGTTAACCTCTTTTAATTTGCCATTTTCATTTATCAATTCATTATTTCTAGTACTTATCTTTATATTTTCTTTGTCAATCTCTCATTTTCAATTTTCAAATATTTATTGTCTTCTTCTAATTCTTCTTTTGCATCAACTACTTTATTGTATTCACTTTTGATAATATCAAATTCATCACCTGCTTCACTCATCATTGCTTCAACACTTTATTCTTCTTTTGCACTTTTATGAATTCTTTCAATAAGCCATCATACATATACCTAAGTTCATCAAAGGAGAAGTCATGTGAAAGAGAGCATACCTCATCATCATTGAGAGCCATGAAGTAAGTTTCATTATCGGAGTCGCTAGAGTCCCCGTCACTCTAAGTTGCTATCATAGCTTTCCTTTTTGACTCTTTATCAGCCTTCTTAAGCACTGGACAATATTGTTGAATATGTTCTGGCTTTTGACAATTGTAGCATTTGATAACCTTTCTCTTTTCCTTCTTGAACTTAGAAGATGATCCATATCCATCCATATCTTTCTTAATCCTTTTATTAAATTTCATGAACTTTCTAAACTTCTTTCCCAACATTGCGACCTCATCATTATCTTCACTTTTTTCATCACTTGAGTTCTCTTCCGTGATTTTTAGAGCAATTGTTTTCTTTTTAGACTCCTCTCCTTATTTCTTTACTATCTCAGGTGTCTTAAGTGTTCCAAGGAGTTATTCTTTTGACATTTCATTAAGATCATGAGCTTCCTCAATTATAATTCTCTTAGCTTCCCAATCTCTTGGTAAAGACTTAAGGATTTTAGAATTTTTTTCAAGGTTAGTAAATGTCTTTCCAAGAACACTCAAAGGATTGATGATATTGATGAATCTATTATACATCTCATCAATTGTTTCATTTGGATCCATCTTAAAGTTTTCAAATTGTCCACACAATAAACTTATTTTTGTATCTCTTACTCTACTAGTTCCTTCAAATGTGCTCTATAATTGATTCGATATTCCTTTAGCACTTTTACATATACGTATTCTATTGAAATCATTTTCATTTATGGCACAATGCAAAATATTCATGGAAACTTCATTTAGATTGAGTAATTTCAAATCATCATCTGAGTAATCTCTTTCTTTTTTTCCTTCTATCTTAAATGGTCTTTGGTTAACCATACTCCATAGTAGTCTATTTTGTTCTTTTAAGAATATGGACATCCTACACTTCCAATACAAATAATTGCTACCGGTTAAGAAAGGAGGCCTATCGATTGCTTGTCCTTCTAAGAAGTTTAATGTATTAGATGCCATGACCTTTACTCTAATATATAATTAAGCAAATGATTAGAGACTAGCTCTGATACCAATTGAAGAACATTAGGCTAAACTCAAGAAGAGGGGTGAATTAAGTTTAAGGACAAATTTTAATTCTTTTTCAATATAAATGACTAAATGCAATAATAAGAGTAATCAAAGTAATAATAGAACAATAATAAATGTAGAAATTAAAGAGATAGGGATAAAGAAGATCAAGCCTAGATTTAACGTAGAGTTCGAACCACCCCCTAATCTCCATGGATACAGAATGCCTCTAACCGAGGACTTCACTTTCACTTTATTGATTTCACAATCCAATTGCTTTAAAAGCTACACAAGCTTATACAATCTCTTTTACATACAACTGATTCAAGAGTATCACTTTCTTCACTCAAAATTACAAATGTGAGGACTATTAAACACCACAACTATGTCTCTTATTGTTTAATAGCAAATAGGTATACAAGAGACTAAAGAGAAGTAGAAATCAACTCAAGAATATAAGAGAATGTTTTTAAATTACAGTAAAATATTAGATCTTCTTAGCTTTTGGTTGGGTTGTTGATCTTTTATAACAACTCATTAAATTCTTCCTGTTGCCGCGCATTAAATGCTTCAACGGCTACTTGAAACTGACTTACCAGCATACCGGTACTCTAAACTACCAACAAGCCGATAAAAAATACTTTATCAACAAGTAAACCGGCAAGCTAATTCCTCTAGGTCAGTGAGCATTTCTTTGTGTTTTCTAAGGTTTTATACCATCAGCCTGGTTCTACCTTGAGCTGTCAACTCGATAGGTCAAATGTCACTTGAAAATTCTTTTCATACATAACAAAAACAAATACTCTTTGCATTCTAACTTCAAGATCATTTGATCAACACTTAAAGATTAAATTTCTTGTAGATATAATTGATATATCTAATTATTAGGCAAGCCAATTGATCTTATTCAATTATCTTAATATAATCAAATAATACTTAGTTTAATCATTCACTTGTTTTGTTCTCTTAAAAAATAACATGTTTAGATATACACTTTTTGTTGTGTTCTCATCAAAATCAAATAATAAACCCTAAGTTCAACACAAACTAATCTATATTCGACCCAAATGAATGATTGTTGTTTGTGCTTGACCCATTGCTTTAAGGGCCTGCAATGATAGATTCCTAGAGAAACAACTACTAATCATATACGAGTTTTTCCTAATGAACTTTCATATGGGATGACATGATTAGAATATTAGGTTTTAAGGACTTTAGATTCTAGGTGTAAATGACTTAAAGAAAAATGTATATTTATATCAACCTATATATATGTACAAAGATCATAATATGGTGGGATCATGTGTACCCCTTTATTGGTTATTGGGTTGAATTAAAGATAATTTAATTTTATTTATTATTTTCCTTATACTTAGTAAATTTTACATTATTTGCATGTATATGACTTGGCTTAACATTCGTGTATACTTGCTCATTCTTTTATTTTTACAGTTGCAAGTCAATTTAATAAGTTTGCGACAAGGGTGGGAATTATTATAAACTTTATAAATTTAGCTTTCGAGGTGTCAAATCGTTTTAAATATTATAGATAATTACCCTAAGTTAATGGAGTCAGTAAATTCAAAATTGATTAAAATTTTTAATTTGAATATAAAATAAATAACAGAAAACCTTAAAAATTTTTATTGAAACTTTAATTGCACACAAAAAGTCTAAATCCTATGAATGTGTAAATACTCATGATTGAACTCAAACTCGACAAAAACTCTAAAACTATAAACCAAAGCTTATAAAATAAATAATTATACCCTAAAAATATTAAAAATGTAATAGAAAGTGATCATCGACCAATATGTATAATCGTGTAAAATTGTTAACGAACGTGTTGAAATAACTCTTAAATATTATAAATGCAACGGATAACAAATTTAATTAATAAATTTTATAAAATTTTAAATATTATTTCATAATTATTATTAAATATATATTTTTATATTTGAAATTGCGATTTCTAATTTTTCTTTTTTCTTCCTTTTTCCTTTTTCCTTTTTCCCTTTTCCCTTTTCCTCTTTTTTTTTCTTTGGTTTTTCCTCTTTTCTACGTGATATTTTTCCTTCTTCTAGACAGTTTCTTTTAAGCAGCCCATGTGTTGAATTTACATGGTTAAGAGTAAAGGATGAGCAAAACGTCTAATCACTTTATCTCATCTCTTACCTTTCTTTATCTCTCTGTTTTTTTATTTTTTTATCTCTTCCTCTCCTTTACGTTTGTTGGAAAGTGGAGTGTACTTGGAAAAAATTTTCTTTGACTCCTTAAAAGCAAAACACTAAAAAACGACACACACTAAATTTCCTTCCCTAAAACTGTGACCCTCCCTTACATTTCATTTAGTTTTATTTTATTTATTTCCTTTTATTTTGACTTAACAAGTTGAAGAAGTAAAAAAAGCTCTTGTATCAACAATTCTTCAAGTTATAAGAAAAATAGTTAGGTAGCATTTTTAATTTATTTATTTTGTTAATTTATATGTACTCTTATCATATATATATATATATATATATATTGTAGAAATACATGTATTTAGGAATTATGTAATATATTTGATTTTGGTAATGTGCTTTCTTTGTAGTTGTACATGTAATGAAATTATATAAAAAGTTAGTATTTCTTATGTTTATGTGTTCATGTATGTATATAAATACTTAAGTATATACTTATATGTACATATATGTTTTAATTGAATATGTAAGTATAGGGCATAAAGAGGTGTGTGTGTGTGTGTGTGTGTATACGTATATAGTATGTATGTCCAGTTATATATGTAATATATGTATGTATAGAGTATAAAAATATAAATATAGTATAGGTATATACGTATAGCATATATAGTGTATCTAGGTGTATATTGTGAAGTTACATATGTATATATGTATAAATAAATTAAGGAAACCTAAGTGTATAAGTATATGTATAAGTATAAAAATATGTATACTAGTAGTATATTATGGAATAAGTACATGTATATACTTAAATAGTCTATATGCAATATACTAAAATACTAAATTACTAAACGAAGTAAGATAATATGTATACATATATATTTAAGTCGTAGGGTTTAAGAAAAGAAAGTGGGTTAATTTACAAAATTTAATAAAATATGAAAATAGATATATATATATATATATATATGTATAAATATTAAGTAATTTTACAAAATAGGAAAAACTGGGAAATATGGAAAATTTATAAATTGACACGTAGAACACCCCTATGCTGCTATGTCAACATCTTATAATTATAAATAATTTCGTAATTATTAATAATAAAATAATAATTAATTATTTAAGAAATTGCTAAAATAACAAAAAGTGTATTAAATAAGTATTTAATCATAAAAATAGCAAAATGAGTAAATTACTACAAAATAGACTTCAAAATAAGAAAATTACAATAATATAAAATTTGGATAGTTATTAAATCATAAATATATGAAGAAAAGGTTAAAATAATAATTTATAATTATTTAAGTCAAAATAATAAAATTCATAATATTTTTAAACCATAATGAAAAATGCGGGTTATAACATCTAAAATGGATCCTATTACGTGAAAATACGTTCGAAAACAATAAAAATCGACTATAAATTTATAAAAATTGAAGTTAAAATGAAAAAGTTATATGTTATTAAAAGTTTAAGATGAATAAAGAAAAATAAGTAGAAGAATTAAGTTAAATTATATTTATACCATATTCAGGTTACAATGGGAAATTAGATAAATAATATTAGATATTTAGTTAATCGATGAACTTAGTTTTTCAAAATACTTATAGTTTTATTTATCTTTTAGGTACCCAATTATCAAGAACTGAAAACTCCAACAGATTGGAGAGTGAGTATTACTGTATGCTGCTTGTTTGGTGATACTAATTGTTATTGAATGATTGATTGCTTTGTATACTATCATTTGTGTGATTATTTTTTTAAATTAGTAAATATAATTAGTCAACTAAAAAAACCAATTATATTTGTTGCATGTCTATGACTTAATTGATATATTGATGGAGAGTGCTAGCTTTGCAGATTTTTTAGAAAAGTATTTTTAGAAAACGTTTTTCCAATCTTAAATATATTTGATATGATTTTTGTGAGGACTCATAGTGGTCATGAATTATATTTTTATCGTTAAGATAAAGCTAGCATAGTATTTCTAATTGATTGCGAAAATAATCGCATATTTGTACCAGTAGAGCCGTCAATATATTTTGATAGTAAGAGGACTCGTTTTGTATGCTCGAAGGGCTTTGGATATGTTCGATGGATGGCTCTAGTTTGAGTATACCTATCTTGATTGTTGTTTCTCGATTAAGGCAATAGTCAAGTATTGTCTTAAGGAATGGTACCCCTAAGTAGCCTAATACAATTAAGGTAAGGTGTTGTATGCGGGTAAATATGGAGGATTATCGATGTATAGATGATGTAAATCTATACTTTTCATAGTTCCGAACTCCTATGAATATGTTGCTTATATTCACTGCATATGCATTCATTTCGCTTAATAGATAGTTTGCATACGTGCTAATAATGTTTGATAACTTATTTAAAAGGTAATAGTGAGGAACAAACTCATTGAGTCGTGATTTGTTTATTCTCTCATAGTTTCTTTTGTAGGTTTATTTAAACTAAGATTGCGATGAATTTCGATCGATAAGTACAAATGGAAGATAGGTCCAACAATGTTAGAGTGAATTGAGGAGTATATAGATGGTATAGAAACAATTTCTATAGATTATATTTATAAAACAGAATTATGAATAATTTAGTATTTCTTATAATTTATCAAGTTGAATTACTTTGTCTTATTATTTGATATGGGATACCAATTCTCTACAATTATAAGAAACTGTGAAATATTGAACATCCTTAGTTATTTGTATTTTACGACTAATTTATAAACTAATAACTGGATACCCTAGTGAAAATTAATTGAAGTTTTACAATTTCTAACTTTCTAAACTATTTTCAAATTATGGGTGTACACGTAATATGAAAATTTTAAGCAATCCTACTAAACCCTCCTTAGGATAATAACAATTGCTATCTTTAGGTTAGGAAAGAGAAGTATTTAGTTCTATATATCTTTAGGTTACAATCTTTAACTTGTAAGACTTTGTAAGTTACTTGACTTGATGTATTTTGAAAATTGTTATTTTATATTTGATAAGCGATTATTATAGTGATATGGAGATTATAATTAATTTTAGAAAATTGAGGGCACGATGTGGGTTATAGCGCTTTCTAGGGTCCTCGAGTGTTACATAATCAAGTCTAACTCAAGCTTTATAAATTAAAGCTCGATCGAGCTTGAGTCGAGTTCTAACTTCAATCTTATCCATTGGAGTTGAGTTTAAGTTTAACATTATGTCAATTCAACTCAACTCATTTGCAGTTTTATTGATATAGTCTAGATAGATGTAAGACTCCCAAATTTGGACTTCATTGGCTAATAACTTCCAACAATTTTTCTATCTAGAGGCACCAAACAGAGAGGCACGTTTTTTGAACATTAAGAATCGATGGAACTACTGCATTTATGGAAAAGAAGTAAATGAACATTGAAATATGAATTTTGAACAACAAAGGGGCATCATTTTGATTCCGCGAAAACGAAAATCTCAAAATGGCAATGATGGAGATTACTTTCTTTTCCATTTCACGTATACGTTATCAAGCCAAAAGCGACTATTAAACTCCATACTATACCATATATAATTTTGAATAGAAAAACATTGGAAGTATGGATAGGTCTATTCTAATTCTTTTATAACTTTACTTTCACATGAAACAAATACGTGAAGACATCTTATAAGAGGAATGCATGTTTCTCTAACGTTTCCTTATACAAATGTTTTTCTTGCAGGCACATGGAACATGAAAAAAAAGTACCATGGGACAGTCAACATTTTGTTACCGACGATAGCTAATCTCTGTATTTATCTACCTTCAACAATTGAAATTGATAAATCATTAGTACCATTAGAGCACTTCAATGCCTGATTGCCTGTTGAAGCTACATCGTTTTCATTTCTTCCAATACAAAATGCCGGTTGCTTCGGTTGAGGAAGCGACAGGTTTTCATTTGTAAGCATGGAAACAATCCCAGACATGGTGGGTCTGTCCGCAGCACACTCTTGCACACATAGAAGGCCAACATGGATGCATCTCACCATCAGCTCATTTTCATGGCTTAGGGCGGCAATCGATTCATCAACCAGCTCGAGACTGCTTCCACTCCTCCATAACTTCCATGCCTGCAGAGCGTTTTATTTGTGATTAGAAGGATGACTGGAAGCTGCAGGCATGAATATTTGTGTTAACCGGTTACTTACATGCTCAATAATGCTTAAAGCGCTCGATAGACTCGCAAAATCTCTGTTCCTCTTGCCACTTACAATCTCAAGCACCAGAACTCCGAAACTGTAAACATCGGACTTCACTGAGAAAATCCCATTCATAGCATATTCGGGCGACATGTAACCACTGCACAAAACATCAGTGGCATGTAATAATTCATTTTAACTGGATTTACAACAAGAAAGGCTTAGAATATGATTAGCTCTAGAGTACAAGATTCGGTTACTTACTATGTACCAACAACTCGGTTAGTATTTGCTTCGGATTCGTTTTGTCCGAATATTCTTGCCATGCCAAAGTCTGATATTTTTGGGTTCATATCGCTGTCAAGTAAAATGTTACTTGCCTTTAGATCTCTGTGGATTACTCTCAATCTGGAATATTTATGCAGATAGAGGAGCCCTTGTGCAATCCCTTCTATGATGTTGAAGCGCGTTTTCCAATTCAATTGAACCCTTCTTTTGGGATCTATGACCATGCAAATATTAGAAATGAAAATGATTCAAATTCAAATATGTTTCAAACAATATAGAAAGATTGAATGCAACTTGCACCAACCCAAGGATCCTATGAATTTTTAAAATTATACAGTTATCCCTTATCATGTGAGTCATATTAGAGAGTTTCTACGGTCTCGTTCATGGTTTTGACAGAGTCGATCTTGCCCTCCATTTGACATTTGATTTAATATCAATTAAATTTAAACTATTGAAAACATCATCAATTCAATAGTTAATTAATATGAAATCAAAGGTTAAATATAAGGTGATACCGATCTAATAAAAAATATGAACAGAATCATAAAAATATCCTTATATGCTATGACATAGCTACTATATTGATACAAAACTTAAAAAGGTTGCACGCAAATGATGTTGAATACCTTTTTGATACAATTTTTCCATACCATGTGGATATAATTTCATATTGCATATAATTTCTTGAATCAATATTCATTTTTGGAATAATTTAGGTTGACGACCATCAAAATAATAGTCATGTCATAACTAACAATTGTAGAACTTGTAATTGACATGGAAAGGTTACAACTAATTTTAAAGTGTTGGGCTGCTTTAATAAATTTAGAAGTTCATAATACTAGTTGGTGTAATTTCCCCCTAGTAGGAATGTGAACTTACCGAAAAGAAAGTAGTCTAAGCTTTTGTTTGGCATGAATTCATAAACAAGCATTTTTTCCTCTCCATGGATACAGTAGCCCAAAAGTCTGACCAAATTTGTATGTTGTAGTTCAGCAATTAACTTGATCTCGTTTTTGAACTCTACCAAGCCTTGTCCCGAGCTTGTTGAAAGCCTCTTCACTGCTATTTGTTGTCCATCAGGCAGTATTCCCTGAAAAAAGATGATTTTAATGTAAAATACTAAAATCATACTCGCACAATAGTCGCAGTAGATATTACCTTATAAACAGGTCCGAATCCCCCTTTGCCAAGCTTGTTCTCAGATGCGAAATTGTTGGAAGCCATCATTATATCAAGAAAATCAAATAAGGCCAACTCTTGGCCGCTATTTTCTCCACCCATATACTTTTTCGCATTGAACTTAACTTGAGATTTTAATGAGTGGACCGATTTGTCTGGCCATATCCCTGGCTTCCCAGAAAATTTTCTGGCGTTAAATTCAAATACCTAGTGGTAAATAGGGAAGCGGTAAAAACACTACAAGAAGCCATAATTTTACTACTATTTTCACTTTCAGGACATGTATTTCGCATATTCTTTTTTGTAGCCTATGTTTTGTAAGATGAGTGAAAAGACAAAATCTATATCCATTTAAAAAAGCTGCTAAAGTTGAGAGTAGCATCCAAACAAATCACATGTTTGACACATGGCTTCTAAACAATGTCACGTTTGATATTTTTATTTCATTTTTTCAGTGGATGCCATGTGACAATATTTGGATGCCACATTAGCATTTTTAACAGTCTTCTATGGAGGTGAATAAATATGCTTTTCGAATCAGTTTTTTTGAAAACATTGATTCCAAAATGGAAAATGCAAAACACAAGTTCTGAAAGGGAAATTTGATAAAAATATATGCCCTTATATTGCAATTATCTTGATCAAAATGATGATATTAAGGTCATTATCCGCTTTCACCTCCTTTACGCTTGATCTTCTGCTTTCTTCTTACTATATATAAACATACAAACGTCACTAGTAGACCAAGTCCCAATGCTGTAGAAAACGAAAACCACCACTTGCTTATGATACCATGGCGGTGCATCTTCGTGCTTATAATACCATGGTGATTCGTCTTAGCCTTCCCTCTTGTGGAAATTCCACCTATGATCCGCTTATACCAGTTCAATAAGATATAGATTCAAAAGTTTTATAACATATAAAAGAAGCCATTGCATAAGAAAATATAGTTGTCTCATATATCTAAAACTTGCATGAAACAAAAACATGAGCAAAGGATAAATTATGAATACACCGTCAAATGATTGCTTAGCTATACACATACTTCCTAAGCTTTCAAGCCTGTATTAAGTATTTACCTCTTTATAACGTTCAAAAATATGAACATACCTTCTAAATTGTAGCTTAAACTGCTAAAATTGTTGCTAAAAGACCTATGTGGCAATTATTCTAGGGATTTAGAGATAGTGATTTTCAATTGTTTGAGGGTGTTTTAGCAATGTGCTCCAAAGTAAATTCATACTACTACTTATGAGTAACTTTTCACAACCAATACAGCATCACGCAATTGTAATGACATGCCTAAAAAGTTGTGGCATGCATGCATACCAAGAATGTAATCCCACAAGAGTATATGACTAAATAACTAACCTGTGCTTCCATTGTTTTCTCTTGTAAGAATGTAAAGGTATTCATATTTATGATTTGCCTCAAAGCTTGATAAACTACTCCAAAATTGGCATCCTGATCCACCCTCAGACAACGATTTATATGCAACACAAGAGCAATTGTTCCAACACAACGCATGACAATCGCTGAGTGCCAAATCCAAGTTAGGATCTATGTAATTGTCTGTTAATGAAGGAGGGATATATCCTTTCGTCTGAACAAACATGTCAAAGTTATTCCTGCATCTTGATTGCTTTTCACTAAAGCAAACTGCAGATAGATTAGTTAAACTATGCTTGCATGGACCTACAACGATAGATGTCTGGTTGCCGGTTGATTTCCTCCATGTAAACTGCCTGATATCTCCATGTAAATTCAGTTCCCACCTTGATACGGTAGAATTGATTCTTGGAAAAAATGTGAAGTACTTCTCTTCCTCATTTTTCACAAACATGTACTCATAATCTTCCGCGCTTTCTGTAAGTTGCGGTTCATTTGCGAAAGTGCCATTTCTCCACACACCACTAGTCCAATAAGTTTCGTTGTGCCGCCAAACAATGATTTGATCGGTTCCATTAGGATCTAGGCCTACTCTGAATGCCCCCGGTGCAGGTACCTTTTTACCTGTCCATGAGGAAAGTGACCAAGTATGCCCGGATTTTAGGTTCATACCTAGTTTCATCCCTGGAAGCAATGAGTTTGTGGGATAATCAAAACTCTGCCACAGAATAGACCCTACCTTTCCATCAGGATTCACCTTTCTTAAGACAAAACTCCCCGAGTCAAGTAATGTTGCAATTACATTTTGTATTGGGAACATTTCTTTGTTTGTGCTTAGTACAATTTCTTGGCTTCCTTTATATGTGATCTTCAAGTTTCCATTGTTGTCTATTTCTAGAGCTCCAGAAGTGTCAGGAATTGGGCTTTTCCTGTTGCCTACCCATACTGAGTAATATGGAAGTTCCTCAAACCATATTCCCAAATACCGAGGACCAGAAAACCCAATATCTGTTGATGTTGGGTTCGGGCTGAAGAATCCTAATCTGAACCTACCATTGGAGGATACTAGATGATCCCAGTCCAGAAGTCGTTCCCCTTGCTTCAACGTATCACTTCTAGCATATGAAAAATAACATTGGTCTAAAGAAATGAGAATTAGAAAACCAAAGCTTCTATAATCCATTATGTACTTGTATGTGATAGTGTAATGTTGAAGAGTGTAAGTGCTTAAAAGGAATACGAACAACATGCTTCTTCATGAATTTAAGGTCCTGAAAGTTTGTACGTGTTTCCAAGGGTTCATTCAATGTCAACATTTACTTTGAATTGCAAATGATGTCCTACGCCACCGCCATGATTGGTGCAAGAAGAGTATGTGCGAGGTTGAACAAGGAAATTTCTCACTCCGACAATTCTAGTTACCAAGACAATTGTTTTCTAACTTATGTCTCAATGAACTGGGTGTATCTGATTCACACAAAACGTTTTATATGTTATTTGAAAAAAAAAAAAAATACTTTCATAGAGTATTTGATAAATTAGAAGTAAAACCACACATCATTCTCATAAAGATCTATCCACTAGCCTTAAAAAAACACTAACTATTTTTGCCTAACTATATTTTTTTCTCATTTTAATCAATTATAGGTTTATGTTTTATTTTGAAAAATCCATTCTAAGCACGCACAGGGCAAGTTTATAGTCCAATTATTATTTTAAAAGAAATAACTAATACTAATCTATCGGTATATGAGATCTACACCTTATCTTGGTAATAGAAAATTTATAAAATCAAGTGTGAGGAATTTTCCATGAACAGTGTTCCTTTCCATGTTGATGTACAAACTTTGTTTTCTATAAATAAAAATCGGAAAAAAAAATTAAAAAAAAAAGGAAAATGGGGGAAAAAGAAATAAAAATTATTTCCATCTACCAATAAGGATGGTTTGCAAACAACTAATTGAATGAGGGGATGGTCGGCACTGTTATTATTATTTTTCTATTTTCTGATTTTCCTTTTTTAAATTTCTGTTAATATTTAATTATTTATTAATACAAATATTCATAAATTTGTAATAAAAGTTGGTAAATTTCCTATATCGATTTTTCCTAAAGTATAATAAAAAAAAAATCATCTAAAATTTTTTTCAAAGAATCTATTTAATACTGTATCATAAAATATCTTAAACGGTCATGTAATATTGTAAGGTATTTCCTAAGTTTGTAACATTTTATACTTTTGTCAACTATTCACGATAATTTAACTCAATGAAGTGTAAACTATCTTTCCAAGTTCATTAATTGGTTGTAATACTTGAACATCATAATTTTTTATTATTATTATAATAAAGGATGGAAGATTCTAATCTGATTCATCTCACTTAAGAGAGTAATATTTATGTCATTAGGTTATAAAATTATTAGCAATCTACAATCATGAATTATCTTAAGTATTTGGTCTTAACATGGAAATTTCTTCCACTATCACTTTCCATCGTACTTTTAACTTTTTTGGCCTTTGAAAAGTTTTGCATAAACCGATCAGATTTTTTCTACACGGCCATCAGCAGTTTCCAAAGTTAATCAATTACATAAAGCCAAGAGATCAAGACTTCTTTGATGAGAAAAAACGCCCTATCCACTGAACCGCGTAAAAGACGAGATTTTCTCCTCATATTTTTGCACGAGACTTGATGGTTCCTCTCCAACTAATAATATTAGCAACAAGGACTTCCCAAATTGATTAAACTACAATTTTTTTCTTCAAGCTTTAAGCAAAAGCTAGCGGGTCTTTTTTATTTTCTTTTTTTTTTTTTCATTATATATGTAACTAGTAAGATTCTACTAGTAGAGTAGAGTAGTTGGGTTTTACACAAGAGAATAGAAATCCTACAAAATAAAGTTTAGTAAGGGATACTTAAAGGTTATCTGGTTTGGCCACTCTAATACTTAAGTTAATATTCATGTAGTAAAAAAGTAAGTAAGAAAGTTTAGAGTATGCAAAGGAGGCTTAGTATGCAAAAAGTTAAGATAATCTACCGTTAGAGCACTTGGAGCTATTTATAGAAGAGGGCCGCCATGAATCTTAGAGCATGTTTGATATATTGGCACATTTGCATGGTCAGAATAGTGGAAACTTTGGAATCATAGCGACATGGTTGTTGATTGGATCTTCGAGTCTTATCCATTTGTCTTATGATCACTATGATTGTCCTGTTATTAGTTCAGTCCCAAGTGGATGTCAACCCTTTGTATAGAGAGTTCTCAAGCATGTCGGCCACAAAGTAGATTAGGTCGAGCACCCATCAGCTCATTAGTAGTAAGCTTAATCAAGTCGACCTAAGATCTAAATAGGCCAGTGTGGACTCAAGGAACCCATGTATAAAATTCCTTATCAACAATAGAGATAAACAAATAGAACTAATATAACATTGGAAGCTAAAAAATGAGATGGAGATTAAGATTTTGTAGCCCAGTGAAGACGAGGGAGATGACATGTTGAATGTCTATTTGAGTAAAAGAGTTACTAATAGACATGCAGTAGAAGAATTGAAACTTATGGGATTTACTTAGGCTTTGGATAGTAAGTTGGACAATTATGATAGGCCGAACTAGCCTAGGAATGTTGGGCCCAAAAATTAAAAAGAATAAGGCCAGACACTAAGCTACGAATATTAGTATATTCTATATGCATATTACACATATTATAGCACTAGCCTGTGTCAACCTACGCCATCGTAATCCGACTTGTTCAACCCTTATTGATCAACCTCCTAAGTTGGGCCTGACAATCAACTTGCTTACTCGATCAAGTTTACCTTTCAGCTTGGAGCTCGATCAAATATAGCTTTCTCTTTTCTATTAGAGATGTTGTTAGTGCTATATCGACGCGTAGCCCAAATATTTAATAAGTGCATGTGCATTTATTTTCTTTACGTTTTTACACTTTAGGGATGATACTAGGACATGTAATTTTATCCTTTTTGAGTGTACTATTTCGTTCTCTTTTATTTTATGATTTAACTTACTATAGTAGTCCTTTCACTTGTACAATTGAAGTTATCCTCTCATTAATAATAAAAGAAAAAATCCTTTTTTATTCTCTTTTTCTTTTCTTTTGCAAGTTTGGCTCACAAGTTATAGTTCTCTTATCAACCTTTTAACTAAGTTGTAGTTAGCAATCTTAATTTTCTTCTTGGTGAGCAACATCCAAGTAGAGATTAGGTCACGATTTGTTTTATTAGCTAAAACCCCCAACCTAAAGCCCTTTATTTTCTTTTATATCTATAAGGATCCACCTCATTTTGTGAGATTGATGTCCAAGTGATTCCTTACTCTTAGGCACATCACATGTAACCGCATTTAATGGTGATAAGTTACTTACAATCTACATGGATATAATATAATGTTATCTTTTCCTTGTAAATGGTTGAATTAAAGCTAATCAATTGATAATTTCTAATAGGAGAATATTATTGTAGCTTAGTAGTATCATCATTGATTTTTTATTGATAAAATTTAGAATTCCAATCTTCCTCTCTCATAATTGGCCGAAAAAAGAAAAAAGAAAAAAGTAAAAGAGCTTCCTAATAGGTGGTGTTCACAGAACTTCAGTTTATGAACTTTCCACCCGATCATCTCCCACTTACCAATGACATGCCTTTATCATCCATATGCGTAGGTCACAAATGCCATACATTCTCCATGTCTTCAACTGCATGAAAGATGCTAGAATTATTGCTCAAGTGATAGTGAATCACTACAAATCAATAAAAATTACCAACCTTAAAGTATTATAAAAACCACCCCGTACTATTTACGGTAAAACCATCGGTGAAGTAAATTTCCAATAAAGATTAATACAATTTCAATTTATTTTTGCTATTAATGTTGATATATTGCATATTTTATTTAGGAAAAATTGCATATTTTATTTAGGAAAAATTGCATACTCCAGTTCTAATATTTTCCTTGTCTGCTTTTTTGCGATCTTTGGATAAGTGTAGGATAATGGAAATGGAAATAATTGTTAGGCTTAAAAGATGAGTGAAAATTTATTGGAAAAAGGATGAAAATAAATGCAAACATTTCAATTTAAATGTAAAATCTGTTTCTTCTTAAAATTGGAGAGACAAGGATAGAAATAGATTAAAATAAGATGACCATTATAAAATTACCATTTAAAATAATGTTCATCAGAATAAATTAAAGTAATTTTTTAAATGCAAACTTCATTTTACCTCATTTTTTTTTAAAAAAAAAAAAACCAATCAGATAAGGGATATCAAAATATTTCTCTCTGTTTCATCGTGTTTCTCAAATTCTCGAAACACAAATAAAAAGTTTGGATTATTTTCGTTTTCATTCGTTTCATTTCCTTCCCACGCATTTGCATCCATTTTTATTCTATCAAAAGTAAGCCAGACAGTTCATGTTTTTGTTTCGTTTTAGCGAAGGGATCATGATATTTTGTATGTGGTAAATTGCACAAAAACAAGGGGAATATTAATTCATCAGCATGCAGAGAGTGCCTTTTTCTGCCATGAACACGTGTCAATGCCTGCGGCTTGTCTTCATTCTTGGCTACTGCATGCCCCATAGTAACCAATGGAGCCACTCTTAACTCTGGCTCGATCATTACCCCATGTTCAAGTGCTTCGTGGTGAAGTACCTTAATAAATTGAATACATGTGTTTTTGAAACGTATCGATTGCCCTTTGGCTCCATTTGTCTATACTACTTTTCTAGATCCCAGTACAAGATACATAATACTACAGTTTCATCACTTAATGATAACAATTAGCGTATGTTAGATGCATATATGATAATTTTGTGATGTTAGTTGCATATATGATAATTTTGTGAAGGTAATGTGTCTAGCAATGATTTTCTCATACCAAAATTAATTTGGTCATTAATTTTTCATTTATTTAAACATATCTTTATTCCAAATTTTTCATATATAAATTTATTGAGAAAAAAATTAAAAATCGACTTAAATTATTGATTGTATATAGACATATTTAAGTCTAAAAAAGATACGGTTTTCTCATATAAAACTCCTAAAAATAAATAGTTTATTATTTAAAAATAAATAAATAGTGTTATAGACACTCAATTTTTGCTCATATTTTATTTATTTATTTATTTTAAAAAGATCCTAATTCAAAAGTACAAAAAGAAAAACACAAAAAAATAGAAAAAAAGTGAAAAATAGAAAAAACATAGGAAAAATAGATTTTTTAGGTCCTTAGCCTGTTGGGTGACATAGACTAGGTGATTCACTTTTAGGGTTGAGTCACGTCTATTGGGCTTCATTGTAGAAATTATTATTTCATTTTATTTTTATTTAAAACATATGGATACATGACTTAGCCATTTAGGACTTAATCTTAACCTCGAATTAAGTTTAGTATTTTGTTTATTTATTTTCTTCCTTTTTTCTTTCCTTTTTTGTTAAAGAAAAAAAAAAGGGCTAAAAGGATCGAATCAGGTCTTAAACTTAGTCAATGTGATTTGGAAATAGGGTCAAAGGCCCTATTTGAGCTTTGGAACCTACGCAAGAGCAAGCGCTTTGCGCTTGTTTTTCTCTTGCCTGCACTTGTTAGTTAGGTATATACCCACTTACCAAGCACGTACTTGGCTATTTTTTCTTTTTTTCTTTCCACCATCTTCTCTCAAATTCTCGCCTTTTCCTAACAAAGAACAAGCATAGTGGCCCATGTTCAAGCTACTCTTCCACTTTGATTCCACTCAAATTAATAGCAAAATCATATAGTAGACATAGCCTACTATAAATTAAATCCCAAAACATGTCCAAATTCAACCATTTAAGGGGTCAAAATGTGGGTTGAAAATCAAGAAAAGCTCGCAAACCTAAATTTTCCTTTACCTCCCTTTTGTATTGTTCAAGCTCATTTAATGAAATTCGAAACTTCTAAATAGAATTTTAAGCATAAATGATTGTCCAAGGATGACATTTGATTAGTAATTTCAATTGAAATCAAGGAAAATCAGATCAAATAGTGAGACCCATTAATTTTCAATTTCGAATTAATGGTGATTTTGGACTTTCCTAAACTTCTTTAAGCTATAAATAGTATAAAAAGGTCTTAGGGATCACATTTCAATGGCAAGCAAGCTTCTAAACACCTCTTACATGCAATAATCGAAGCTTTCCCTCTTTAGCTTGTGAGTTTCTCTTTCTCTCTCTAAAATCCACTACTTTCAACAGTTTTTGAAGTAAACCAACACCACCAAGAGCTTTAATGACCTTGAAAACCCCTAACCGAATACTCCTCTCAACTCCAGTAGTCACCACTTGACCTTGACCACCACTAACACTTGTGGTCGACTTCTAAAACACCACCAAACAAGCTCTAAACACCGTAGCATCAATTCTATACTCCTTATTCCCAATAGAATATGCATGAGAATGAAGTTCCCCACATAAAATAAGCCTCAAAAGCTACTAAATGAAGCCCTTACTCAATCACCACTCTCCTTCTCCTTTTCAACTCAATATCTAGGATGACCTAAGCTAAGCTCTAACCTGACTCATATCCTACTCTAGCTTTAGTCTAAGTCCAGCCCATCTCGGTTTCTTTTATGGAAAAAAATAATAAATAAATAAACAAACATAATTATAAAAAAGAAGGTCTTTTATCTAATATTTTACCCCTCACTTTTATGAATACTTTTTTCTTTCTTTTCTTTTATTATCTCAAAAGTCCTTTTGTTTTAGATATAAGAATAAAAATATTTTATCACTAAATTTTTTTTTCAAAAATAAAAAAAAAATGTTTTATCACTTATAAAAATTTCTTCTTTTTTTTCAAATAAATAAAAATAAATGAACCTTTTTCAAGATTAGAACTTCTTTTAGAATTTTTCCAAATAAAAATTAGGACCCTCTCCTAGATTTCTTAAATAAAATCAAATTGCTAAAGAACTTAAATCCGACCATTTTCCAAAATTAAAATCAATTAACAAATTAAAATTTTATGAATGAATTATAGAAACTCTAATCCAAGGGTATGTAGATACTTACGAGGTGATTTAAAATGGAAAACTCTTTTATTTTTGCTTTTGTAAATAAACTTAATTTCTTAGTTTCTTCTTTCTTTTTGTAAACACATTAATTTTCTTTAATTGTAAATTTAGAATTAGTAAAGTAGGTATTTAAAAAAATAAAATTAATTTTAGAAAATTAAAAGTGATACTTGATTACGGTTTGATAGGGTAGCCTTTTGATTTAAGATCTTTAGTTGTAAACTCTTTTTTTTTTTTTTAAGAATTGGTTTTACTGAAGTCCAGTAACTAAGTTTAATTAATCTACTCAATTAGTTATAACTTAATTCTTTTTCCTAACTCTGGTTGGATAGCGACTCAAAAAATTTTTCAAAGTTAAAAAGAAAATCAAATTTTTCTTAATTTTTAATTGATGATTTATATTGAATGGGTATAAGGTTCAATACATCACACATTGAATAGGAGAAGTTATAATAGTTTCGTCATATAAACTAACCTAAGATAGAAGTTAACCTCACAACTGTTATCGTATATATAATCCACAAAATGTGTACATGACTTAACCAACTTGAAGCATCCATTTTGATACCTATGAATGATCAAACCTATGATATATATTTACAAAATACCTGTTTTGTATAACCTATTATCTTATAACACAAAAATATTTACATAAACGTTTCATATATAGAGTTATAATTTACAATTAGAGTTTATCAAAAGTTATAGGTTTAAAATCTATTTACAATAAGATAAGAAACTAGTGAACGTCCTAAAAAATTCCTAATCATTTTTATCAAAACTCAAAAGAAAAGTCAATAGCTTAGATTCAGTAGATTATTTCTTTTCTCACTTTCCCAACTAACTACATGCTAACTTGGAAATGATGGTATTTGAACATCTTGATCTTCATTCATTACTTACAAAAAAGTTTATGGGGATGTGAGTACAATTAGCTTAGTAAGTGGGACAGAGTTAAAAGAGTACCATAAAATCACAAATAAAGTTTTTAATTATGATGAAATGCAATGTAATTAATTACTTGAAACATCACATAATGTTATGTAATCTATTGTGAAGTTAGAGAAATTACATTCGCTTCAACCTAAATTGAGAAGTTTTACCGCGACTCAAATTAAACTAAACCCATACTTGTGCAGTGAAAAACACCCTCCTCCCGAGACCTCCCGAGACCTCCTTCGAACTATGGCCCCTACCCTTGCCTTAACCTCTTCACCTGTCACTTAATTCGACTAAAGATAGAAAAATTATCATTTTAGCTATCCTTATTGAAGAGAGTTAGTATTTAGCTTGATACTCTTAATCGTTTTCCCTAACGGGTGCTATGCATATCTAGTTTCATTAGTAGTTAAATTATTATTAGTTTTAATTAAGAGTAATCAAACAATTTCACACAATATAGAAATGATACAATTATGCAGAATAGCACACTAAAGAATTCAACTCTTGTCACAACTGAATATTAATTATACGCATGGTACGCGCACAAACAACTAATTATAATCACAAACAGAAGTATTATTAAGTCTCCAGATACTTTAATATGGTATCTCAACAAGCGGTAAAGCTACGATTCCAATTTACTTGTCTAGATGCTCACTGTAGAAGACTTATATCTTCAACGATCTGATCACTAATATATATATATATATATATATATATATATATATACAAACCTAAATTTAGTTTTTAAAGAGTTATGAAAATGTTAGAGTTTTATCTTAAAGTATTCTATTAAACGGTTTTATACATATAAATATATATATCTAAAATATATTATTATTTTCCTTATATAATAATATATAGTTTTATTATATAAGTTAAGTTATGTTATTAAGTATTATTACGTATAATATACATAGTTATATTATTACGTATAATATATCGTTTTGATTATATCGAAATATACTTTTAAACGGTTAATCACGTTTCTGTTATGATAAAGTTATTAGAGTATGTAAATTCTCGTAATATTATAGAAATATAAGTTATATTACCTAAGGTTGTTCAATTTTAGAAAAAATAGTGTTATTGGGTTCGTACATATCCAAAAACACGTATTACAGGTTTTTTTTTCCAAGAGTTAACTTTTAAAAGGTATTTAGAGTTTCTAATATACCTATACGTGCTCATAATAAATATTATCATATTAAACCTATTTTATGTAATTAAACCATATTTTATATAATTTACCAATATAACTCGATAACATGAGTATTATCTAACCATAATATGTATATAACATATCCCGATCGTCAAATTATTATTAAATATATTAAAATTTCACTTTTTATCAAATATGACCAGCATTTATATATGTAGTTTTTATTTCATTGTTTATCACATTTTAACCTATTATTACTAAAAACAAGCTATGGTTCATTATTTGAATTATTTTATTACGTAAATTCATAATAAATAACTTGGGTCACTAAATAATTCCTCAAAAATTCATATAGACTCATAAAAATATGGGAGATTTTGTCATAACTTGGTTTCACGCTATCGATTTATCGCCCGTATACTCGAAATTACAATTTTACTCTTAAATTGCATTTAATTACCTAAATATTATCCTTTTTACACAAAATTACTTCCAACATATCCTAACATCATTATAATTCATCACAACTTAGTATATGTCAATTTTATTAATTAATTTCATAAAACCTATTTATTTTACATTTTCACCCCAATTTTAGCTATTTTTAAGGCTAAAATTACATTAAATACTAAAAATACTTAAATCAAATATTTGACTACATAGAAATTATCTATATATCATGTATATCTTATACAAAAATTTCGAGTTAGAAACAATATCATTTGATACATTTATTTTGAAAGTCAAAATTCGGGTGAATAGTGACTTTTCTTAAGCAAGTATATTAAATATTCTAAATTTTACAAAAATAAAAATATCATATGCCAGCATATCTAAAATAACATAACTCTAAATTTTTTTTTTTAAATTTGGATGAATTTACTATTTTTTTTTTAAATAAATGAAAACCAGGGCAAGAATTTAACCTGTCTGTTCGTCAGAGCTCCGATGGCCGTAAGCTAGTAGCTGCTCGTTGGAAGGCCAAGGTGCTGGGGGTTCTTTGTGATGGTGAAAGGGTTTCACAATAGATGGTGAGGAGTCTAGGGAATTGGAGTAGGACGATGGTTCTCTTGTTTTTATTATTTTCTTTCTATTTTTTCCATGAATTTTTCCTTGGGTGCTTTGGTTTCTAAAATATCTAATGTGAGGTTCTAAATTCTCTTTATACTATTTTGGGTCATTTGATTTCTTGCTTTTTCCTTATTATTATCTAAGTAGAAGGTGGCCTTCACATGGAGTTTCACTTTTGATTCAACCCTTCCATCTCTCTACAATATGACACAGCAATTTCCTAGCAATCTCCAGCAAATTGGATTGCAATTGGATAAGTTTTAATGGATATTTTAGGTTAAATATCAATAATCTATATATTATATTAGTATTTAGTTATTCTATTAATATACAAGTATATATATCCTATGTATATATCACGTATATTGTGTATTTGTACTTATATAATTATGTTGCTAACATATCTTTTATTTTAAAAATATATTCTCTACTTATTTTTATGAATTTGACACATATTATATAATTATATAATTTTGAGTTAATTTACGAATATAATTATCATATATATCAGGTATACTCATAAAAATACGTGTATACTTATATAGTATATTATACTATATTATTTCATTTTATAGCTTAATTAGCTTATCTCTAGGTCATTGTTGCATTCCGAACTCGATTTTAGGGGTTTCGATCACTTTTACGCTATATTCAATAATTATACTTTTAAGAGCAAAATTAAGATTTTAGGTCATTATTTTCAAAATATAACTTTATTGGATTACTTTAATTAACTTTTCTATCTTAATCATAAATTTGAACTCAATCAAATAAATGTTTTTGAAGGCCCTAAATGCAGGTTCAGTTGGCTTAAATGCAGATTTAGTTGCCTTAAATGCGATTTTAGAGGCTTACACAATATAGGTTGGGTTAAGAAAAATATTGAAAATCGAAAAAAAAATTCAAGTTTGATAGCTTGACGACTCCACTAGAGACTGTTAAGAGGGCTAACCATTAAAACCTTTCGAAATTATAATTATTTTTCAAAATACCTTTCCACGTTATATTTTCTTTTGTGAATATATTTTCTTTATTTATATATTGTACTAACCCATGTAGGTTAATTAGGGGTGGGGTGGGGGGAGAGGAGGGGGAATTATTACATTGTGAATGTATGACAAATACGATCGAACCTAAGCCGTCCTATGACCCTAAGAGGAGAGTCATTGTTTAAGCTTCGAATGTAGTAGAGTAATGACCTTCCTGGGCCGAGCAGGTTACCCTACTTAAGCTTTAATAAGAATAATAAACTGTTTCTTTATAAACAAGTAAGGTCACAGAGTTTAAGGATTTTTAGAATTTACCTCAATTGCATTCATGAATCACTCCCCAAAGTTGGCAAATAAACATGATGTGGCAAGACTAAAAAATATAATTGTGAAGTTTCCTAATATATTCCTTGTAAATTTTTTTTTCTTTATAAAGTCTCAATGTGATTCCCATTTAAATAGGATAGTTTTGATGTAATCTTCTTTTCATTCTTTTTTTTTATAGGAAATGACTAGTTCTTCTCTTACATCGATCCTATTAAAGGAAATTCACATCCATGAGCCTCTAGAACCCAAGGGAATACTCGAAAGATGGTTTCAATTTTTCAATCTAGACTATAAGCCCCAAAACTAGTCTTTCGAGGTTCCAATCGGTTGAAAGACCTAATCGAGCTTAAATTATAAAGTAAAACTAGAAATATTAGTAAAATGATCTTGTAAGTTTGAATTTAAGAAAATAAGCAATAAAATAAAAGACTATAAAAATTCCAAATTTTAAATATATAATTCGTTATTTATCGAAAATACATAAAATACATTCCGATAATTAACGAATCGCTAGAAATAAATTACATGTATACTAAAAATTATATATGAATTTACATGTACTATATATGAATTTACATGTAGGTATAGATATACGTAATTACTTAAAATACGTGAAATGTGCTAAAATAATAGTAAATACTTAAATAAAATTCATAATTAATTAAGAAAAAATCAAGAAAAATCAGGAATGATCCAGAATTGGGTCGTGACAGCTGGGAAAAATAAGAAAAAAATTATCCAATTAAATTAGGGCAACTCAAAAGTAAAAAATTAAGGGATTTGGGCAATATTTTGTCTAATTTAATGCACAATAATTACCTTAAAGCTCTATAAATAGCAAGAAAAATTTAAAAGCTCATTTGGATAGTTAGAAATCAAAGAAAATTAGGGAGAGGCGAAAATTAAGAGAAAAATTAGGGTTAGAAAAAAAATAGAAAAAACTGTGCAATTAGGGCCTTTAAAGGGAACCCATATCAGATGAGCAGCTGGGAGTGGATAGCCACCACCACCACACGGTGGTGGTAGCATCCAGACTAGTCGACAAGGCCATGGCGGCCGGTGGTGGTTGGAGCTACCCAGACTAGTGAGTCCGATTTCTAGCCCGATTTTATGTAATTTTGTTAAAAATAGTAAATATTCTTAGAAAATTATGAATTTTTTTATTCTGAAATATTTTTGTATATAGTTTTTAGGAAAAATATTATTTTGATGAAAATATGTCTTGTGATATAAGATCCTTAAGAAATCATGCAAAACCGAGCATGTTTCAGTTTAGAAATAAATAACCTTATGAGTGTAGTTTTGAACCCAAAATTTTTGTGTAAATTACTTAGATGATATAAAACAGTGCTATGAAACCCGTTTTCAAAAATTAATTTTCGAAAATTTTAGATAATTTTTAGACCTTAAAATGAGGCATAAAATGGGTAATTTAGGGTTAATAATTTAATTAAATGGTTAATTACTGATTTGGTGAATAAATATATGTTTTAGGATGTTGAAATCTGATGGAGTATGATACTTGTAGCATTTAGGGTGTTAGATGTAATTATTAGGTTAATTATGTAGTAAATGAGTAATAGGGAAAAATAGTAAATTTTAAGTTAATTTTGTAAATTAGGAGTAAAATCTAATTTAGGATGAATTTAGACATTTTGAAATGATAATTGATGTTTAGAGATGGTAATTAGAGTGATAGAAATATTAGAAGTGTATTATATACATAATAGGTAATAATGCATAACATGTAATTATTGGAAATATAATAAATAGAAAATATTAGGATAAAAATTGATATTATATAAATAATAGGGATATATAATAAAACCGATGGAAGACTTGAATTTATGAAATTATATGAAAAATGAAAAAATTTCTCACATCAAGGGTGAATTCGGTACACTAATACGGATTTAAGTGTATCGGGTAAAATAAAATACTGACTAAGGGTAATGATGATATTTAGGAGATCGGAAAGTAATATGATTAATTTCACATTATGGGTTGAAACGAATTTCTAGGGTTAAAGTATAAAACACCACTTAGAAATCGAATTAGAACTTAATTTAGAAATCGATGTGGAAACCAAAGCCAAACCTAACCCCAAACCTAGAATAATTGTAAAAGACTTAAGACCTAGATAATTAGGTATATTAAACCCTAAAAAAAACATAACAATAAGCGTTATAGGATAAAATGAACATATAATAGTCATATGAAAAACTGAAACCACATTTGTGTTATAGGGATAATCGGTGATGGCTTGAACAAGTCAGACCTCGAGTGAGTGAGCGAGCGAGGAGTCGAGGTAAGTTGGGATTAATACAATACTGTATTTTGGAGGCTTAAGATTATGCTTGGTTGTGCTTGTTAGATAGTTGGATGTATGCATGTGCTTGATTATGAGTAATACTATGATTCTGTTTGTTGTTCTAGCCTGTATTGTATGATTAGTATGAAATGATTGATCACCTTAAACTGGACCTAATCAAATATACGACCAGTAATCATAACTGGACATGCATGACAACCCATTAGGGGAAACCTAGGATTCTCTGGCCAAATACTGACCTCTTCGAAAGGGATAGCGTAGGATTACATAATGGTCCCTTTTTCATCCTTAGTCGAACTAAGTGACAGTTGAGGAGGTCACGGCGAGGGTGAAGTCAATGGTTCGAAGATAGTCGCGGGAGGAGCGAGGTCTCTATTGCACAAGCCTGGGTTTGGTCGTGAGCTGTTGCATTAATGGCAACTCCTCAACTCGGATTAGAGCGGGCGCAATTTCTCTAATCTCACGATGGGCCGAACAACGTCGTGCGATGGCATTTACTTGCACATGCATTGCACCTAATAAGTTGATTGATAACCTTGTTGTGTTTATGATATAGTTTTAGGTCCTCCATTCGAACTTACTAAACTGTGGTTGTTCACATCCCTATAGACGTCGTGTAGGTGCTGGTTAAGAAGCGGCAAACAATTACTCTGAAGCTAGTAACTATTGGATCCTAGGGAGTGAGGAAAAATATTTAAAGAACGAACATATATTCTTAATGTCTAAGTTTTGTTTTATTTTATAATTTTTTATTTTTAAATAATGTAATAACTGAATTATAGTGTATATATATAAATTTTCTCACTTTCTTAGGTAAATGACTTATTTAAATTACAAACTGTTTACTTCAAAGCGGATTAGTCATAGACGCCTTGTGTAGATCAGGTCTAAGATAGCGATTATAAGGCCAACTTCTATCTTAGGATAGTTTACACGGCGGGGCTATTACGACTCTACCGCTTCGGGGCGTGACATAGACTAATAGAAATTCATACAAGAAAAAGATTTTGCTTATCCTTTCACTACTCAAAGTTCAGATCAACATTACCATAATGTGTGCTTTAGTCCATTTCTAGGAGCCAAGAATGTCAGCCTTTTGCTTTGGTCCACTTTGTTTGAGACTAACTGTTGAGGAATACTCCCACCTGTTAGGGATCTCACTTTGTTCCAAAAATCACGATTAGCCTACAAAGATTTTCAATAGACTTCTAAGTCTTCGAGAATTTGAAATATATTAAATATGGGTAAATTCTCACAGGAGAATCATGAAGGTAAACGATCTCTTCACTTAGTCTATGACTCTATCCAGCTATAATCAGAAACTCTTTTTACTAACTTTGAAGTTTGGTACCAACATAGAGTCCATGCTTATATCTTGGTAGCATTTAAGACTGTTTTGTTTCTAATTAAGGTATTTCACATACATTATAGGATTGTAAAGCTAGTAAGTCAATTTTTAGAAGTAAAGTTTTATATGCCAATGCTACTATTTGAGTAGGCCACGTTACTCAATTGTCTTAGAAAAAAGAAGAATGGAGAATTAAAGACCAATATGGCCTTACTTATGGTTTGCTTTATCAGCCATATTCGGAGCCATAAACTTGACTTTCTTCATAGAAAAGGCATCCAGAAAATGAATTCCATCTATGCATTTACTATTGTCATTGAACTCCCTAAAGATATTGCTACTTATTACTAGGTTAGGGCTTTTTAGAAGTTCTACACTGAAAATATCTCCCAGGTGGCCAAATGGACTGAGGCAATTGAACAGAAGAAGAGAAAGATGATGAAAGAGGAGCTAAGACATCACAAGAAAGAGATGATGTAAACTTTAGGGGTTGCTTGTAATAAATTTTGAATAATGTATTGGAAACTTCAAGAGATGTAACAAAAATCCTTTTCTTGCAACATTATAGTTAGTTTACCAAATTCCCCTCTCTGTATCCACATGCCCTCATATTGCATTTCTAATTTCTCTTGTCTTTATTTGTAAATATTCATTGTTCACTTAGTTAGCTTATGGAATAATAATAGAAAGGAATTTTTTTTTAAAGTAAACTCATGAAAATAGTGTCCTTAGCTTTTAATTGTAAATATTTGATTTTACAAATCCTTTTCTTAGTTCCTCTCATTTCAATTCTTTTCATTCTTTTGTCGACTCTCATTTATACATCCTTAGGATTATATTCCTACTAAGAGCAATGGCCAACTGTGAAATTAACGTCAACCTTAATGGCAGCAACCTTGCAAAAGTGAGGTTTCATTCATTAGAGTAAGTTGTAGCAAAAGTGATTGAACAGATGAACTTCATGGTTAACAACATAACCTTGCTCATAGCAATGACCCCAGCAAATGAAGAGCATCTAGTGTTGGATCTCGATTATTTCAAGGACGATAAAGGAATGGTTAAGTCAAGACTAACTAACTCAAGGCCTAGTCAAGATAGTTTTAAAAAGTGGGAAAGGAAGTTAACCTAGCAAATTGATGAGAGAATAAAGGCATTAGGAGTATTGATAGATTTGAACAAGTTGGCATCACTAACATTTTTGCATATGATATTGATGCTTATCTTGAAAAATTCAAAGTACTAGATTTTGAGAAATATGATGGGGTTGAATGCCCCAAGCTCTACATTAGGTTTTATATACACAAGATGGCTCGTTACATAAAAAAATGAGTAGCTATTGGTTCAAACATTTTAGGATAACCTCACCAAGCCAACTTTGTCTTAGTATGCCTGAATGGATTTTAGGCAAGTTGATATATAGGATAAGTTAGCTCAAGCATTCTTTGAACATTACAAATTCAATATGAAGATAACACCATTTATTTAAGATTTGAGTAACATGAGAAAAGATGACAACGAATTCTTCAAAGAATACACCCAAAGATGGAGGGGCATCGTAGCTAAAATCACCTCTCCTTTATCAGAGAAGGAACTAACTGAAGCATTTATCCAACACTGAATGGGCTATATTTTAATTGTCTCACGAAGCAATCAACCACTAGCTTTGCAGATATAATTTTAGTTGGCAGTCGCATAAAGGAGGCAATAAGGACAAATAAATTAGTTGAGGATCAAATTATCTCAATAAGTCCCGAAATAGCTATTAATTTAGTAAACATTGAAACAAAGACACTCATGATGCATCTTACTCCAATCCTAATCCCAATAACTCAACTCCTTCATTAGTTGAAAGAGGTAAGCATGCTAAGCTGTGCACCTTCTCCACCCGAACATAAGCTCCAAAGGCCAGATCTAAGCCTACTGTGTAAATACCACATATGCCTAATAGGTCATTATATAAAAGACTGTTGGAAACTAAAGCATAAGATTCAAGACCTAATTGATATTAGGTTTCTTCAAATAGACTTTACCAATCCAAATGGACAGGAAGTTAAGGTAAATGTTCCTTTACAATATGCTTGGTCATGCATCAACATGATAAAGACATCTAAACAGAAGAGGGGTTGGAGTTTAAGTCAAAGGAAGTTGGGCCAATTCAATAGAAACCAAAGAATAAGGGGCAATTATTAAGGAAGTTCAAGTACTTTGTGATTTGTAACATCAAAAATTACCTAAATAAAAGTTCTTTGTTTCTTGATTAAACACACATTTTTTATATCTCATTTTGAAAGTTGAGAATGAAAAGATGCAAGTCGAATCTTGAACACCAACCCTTAAACACTTGAGTGTTGAGTGTTATGAAAGTGAGGATTTGGACTCATTCCTTTAAGAAAGTCCATATTGAAATCAAAACACTAATCAAAATGATGTTAGGCATTTATTTCTCTATTCTAAAACACAAAATATCCCTTGTCGGCTCTGTTGAGCCTTTTTAATGAAGTATTTCAAAAATTAAACTCTATCTAAAACCACCTCACGATTGGGCAATTTAGAGGTTAAGGTCATTGAAAAAGAGAAAAAGTTAAAACTAATTTGTCTTTACTTTAGTTGCCTTAATTCAACTATAATTATTACTTCTGGATACTTATTTCCTCTAAGATGAAGAAAGGCTTCCATTCTGAGCACTATACACAAACCACATACATTGTGAGTCATACACAAAAAAAAAAAAAGGGGATGATCACCTTTGTCTTGGATCACATTAAAAGAGAGAGAGAGAGAAAATAAAGAAGAAGAAAGAAAGAAAAAAAGGAAAAAGAAAAGAAACATGAGGAAAAATAAGAAAATGAAAAGCATGCCTAAGAAAAAAATCTATAAAAATAAGGTAATCAAAACTAAAGCTTTGAAACCTGAAAATGATGAGAGGCATGTACCTCATAAGGTCTTTTCCAAAGTAAGCCCCATCCCTGGAAATAAAAACCCCTAAATCTAAAAGAGCTTAGGTAAAAATTAAGACTCTCAAAATTTACTCCTCTTACAAACTAACGCTTGCCTACAATTCCATCCCTTCCAAAGGCCCTTTTAATTGAAAGAAATAACTTATCTTTGGTAAAAATTATATTTGAAACCAGGACAAGTGTAATTTAGCTTTACCTATAAGGTTTTTAACTTGTAAATATGGGTTAAAAAACAATTTTTTCATAAAAAACCATTTCATTAATATCAATTTTTGAAACTGAAGACCAAAAACCTATATTACATTGTAGTACGAAAAAGACTTAATAGATTGATTAAATTGTATCACTTACAAAATAGACCATAATTTTTGGAATTATAGTTAAAAGTGATAATTTAAACCATGAGAAGGTAAGGAAACCCTTTTAGACTAAACTAATCAATTATGAGGTATTATTCCTACAACTAAAAAGACATTTGAAGGGTTTTTAAGAAGACTTACTGCCCTTGTGATCACCTAGGTGACATCAAATGATCACTTGCCTCGAGATTGAAAGCATTGAAAGCTAATACCTCGAACAACCCAATAAAAGAGGATCTCCTAAAGGCAAGATTGTTAGGTGATTTAAGGAAGTTTAAGAAAAGAGAGAATTGTCAAAGACCTACATATATTGGTGGCATTAGGACATAAAGAACCTAAACTTGTTAGCAATTCTTAAAAGGAAAAAAAAAAAGAAAAAAGAAAGAAAAATAAGAGAAGAGAAAAAGGATAAGTTTTTTTAAATCGATTCTACACTAGTCTTTTTACCTAGCTTTGGCTTTGTTTAGCCTTAATATCGAGTCTTATTACATTCAAGCATGAGCCCTACCTCAATTTTCTTCTTACTCGATCCTAGTGACCATTTTTAATTTTATGATATTCACCAAAGTTCAAATAAAGGGGCCCAATCTTTCATGTCTAATCTAAGATTTCTTTTCGTCAATTTAGGAGGCCTTGTCCCTAGCAGACAATAGGTTAGTCTCTTTCTTAAGTTAATTTAGGGTTCCTTAAACAATATGATACCTCATACCGGGTAAATCCTTAACTTTTCCCCCTCTTACTAACATAGTTGTCAAAATCGCGATTTTACCCATGTGATTTTACGAGTTTACAATTTTAGGTGATTCTTCCGAGTTAATTCGAACGTAGAATCTTTTTTTATATAAAAACTTATATTTTTAACCAAGTTTACTTATAAACTCGATAAAAACTTATATTGTTAACTGAGTTTGCCGATTTTACATATTTGAATTAAATGGACTAAAAAATTAAAGGAAAAAAAAATACAACTAGCCTTTTGCAAGTCATTAACTATTAAGCCATTACAACATATGTCATATTATATTCCAATTTTTTACCTCTTCCTTTCTCTTCTAGTCTCTTACTTTATGTTTATAGCTTTTATCCAAGTTTCAACTCCAATAACAAGGTTTATAAGGAAGATTATATGCTTTATTTTATACTGTTAATAACTTAAAATAAGTTGAAATGTTTTGTTCTCTTTAATTTATAGCTTTTTTAAAAATAAATAAGAAAAAGTTTAGTTTTAACTCTATTTGTCCTTTTTCTTACATGTTGATTATATATTAAGAATTTTTATGAAAAAACGCTTAATTTCTTTTTTTTTTTTTTTTAATTTTCATCATGTATTTTAAGTTTTAAATAATTACTATAAGTATATCCATAATTTTTTTAAGCTAATAAGTTGTACAAACTTACATTTTTGTGTTTCGATTTTATATTTTGATTTTACAAACCTTTTAGCGATTATAGGTAAAATCCCGAGTTTAACAACTTTGCTTACTAAGACTATAGAAAGTTAAGAAAACTTTTTAAGAAACATAATCAATTTTTTTAGTCACCATCAATCTAAGATGGTGATAATTCAATTTGATGCCTATCAATCTAAGATGGTAGATGATACTCAAGTTAAAATCCATCAATTCAAGATAGTGCTATACTTATCAATTCCAAGATGGTGTTGTCCCCATCAATCTAATATGGAATTAAGGTTTTCAAGCCCATCAATCCAAGATGGTGTTACACTCATCAATTTATGATGGTATTAAAGTTTTAAAGCTAATCAATCTAAGATGGCGCTAAACCCATCAATCTAAGATGGTAGGCTTAAGGCCTATCAATCTAAGATGGCATTCAAATTAAAGCTCATTAATCTAAGGTGGCACTAAACCCATCAATCCAAGATGGCATTCAAGTTTTTGCTAAAGCTCATCAATCCAAGGTGCTGCTAAAGTTCCTTATCCACCAACCATGCCCATCAATCCAAGGTGGTACCAAAGTTCCTTATCCATCAATCCAAGATGGTGCCAGATCCATTAATCCAAAATAGAGATATTTTAAGATTCATCGATCTAAGATGGAGATAGAATTTGTAAAACCCATCAATCTAAGGTGCTCACTTTAGTGTTAAACTTAATAAATTGAAAAACCATTTCATCCACGATGGCCATTTAAGATTCGCATTGTTTTCCATCCATCCAAAATGGTATCTTTAGGTTTCTAATTAGCTCTCAAAGTACTGTCCCGTCTCACATCACCTTTAGGGTTATAGTTAGCTCATAGGACACTATATCATTCAAAAGTCCACTCTTGTGTCTTGATCAGTTCTTAAAGCGCCCCCCTTCTCTTTTAACATGTCTTTTACTATTCACTAAATCCTCAATAAATCAAGTCTAGGATAATTAGCTATTTGTAGCACTTCCTAGGGAAGGTGTATCTTTAAGGCAAAAGTGGTGTTTCATTTATCTTTATGATTAAGTTTTGCCCAAATTTTACTACAAAGAACGGCAGCTGTAGATATCCAATTTTTACCTTTATTTTATTTATTTATTTATTTATTATTTTTTGTAAGGGACCTAATTCAAAAATACATAAAAACAGAAAATACAAAAATAAAAACACAAAAATTTTGAAAAAAGGAAAAATAAAAAAATTAGGGAAAATAGATATTTTAGGTCCTTGGCTTATTGGGTGACATAGACTAAGTAATTCATTTTTAGTGTTGAATCACATCTAGTGGGCTTCATTTTAGAAATTATTATTTCATTTTATTTTCTTTAAAACATGTGGGTATACAAATTAACCATTTAAGATTTAATCTTGATCTCGAATTAGGTTTAGTATTTTATTTATTTATATCTTCTTTTTTTTTCTTTCCTTTTTTGTTAAAAAAAAAAAAAAGAGCTAAAGGGGTTAGACCAAGTCTTGAACTTGGTCAGTATGATTTGGAAACAAGGTTAAAGGCCCTGTTTGAGCTTTGGAACCTACATAAGAGTAGGCGCTTTGCACTTACTTTTCTCTTACTCAAGCATTCGCAATATGTGTAGCAACTAGGCCTGTCCCTACTTGCTAAGCATGTACCTGGTTGTTTTTTTTTTTTTCTTCTTTCCACCATCTTCTCTCAAATTCTTGCCCTTTCCCAGTGAAGAGCACACTTAGTGGCACGTATTCAAGCCATTCTTTAGCATTGATTCCATACGATTCTATTTGAACTAATGGTAAAATCATATAATGGACATAGCCTACCGTAAATTAAATCCCAAAATATGTTCAGATTCAACCATTTAAGGGGTCAAAATGTGGGTTGAAAATGAAGAAAAGTTTACAAACCTGGATTTTCCTTCACCTCCCTTTTGTACGATTCAAGCTTATTTAATGAAATTTGAATCTTTTAAATAGAATTTTAAGCAAAAACAATTGTCTAGCGATTGCATATGACTAGTAATTTCAACTAAAATTAAGAAAAATTGAATCAAATAATTAAGATCCATTAATTTTCGATTTCAAATTTAATGGTGATTTTGGACTTTCTTAAACTTCTTCGAGCTAGGAATAGTGTAAAAAAGGCTTGGGGATCATATTTCAACGGCAAGCAAACTTCTAAACACCTTCTACATGTAATAATCAAAGGTTTCTCCTTCTCTCTCAAAAATCCACCACTTTTAGATGTTTTTGAAGCAAACTAACATTACCAACAGCTTTAACACCCTTAAAAACCCCCAACCTAATACTCTTCTCAATTCCAACAGTCACCACTCAACTTACAGCACCATCATCGCTAGTTGCCAACTTCTAAAACACCACCAAACGAGCTCCAAACACTATAGCATCAATTTTATACCCCTTATTCCCAATACAATACACATGGGAATGAAGTTCTCTACATAAAATAAGCTCCAAAAGTCATCACGCAAAGCCCTTACTCAATCACCATTCTCCTTCTCCTTTTTTGACTCGACACCCAAGGTGACCTAAACGAAGCTCCGACTAGACACTTAAGGTGATTTGAACCAAGCTCTAACCCGACTAGTGTCTTGCTCTAGCTTTAGTCTAGGTCCAGCCTATCTCAATTTCATACTTCTTTCTTTCTTTTTTTGCTTTCTTTCTTTCTTTCTTTCATGAAAAAATAAATAAATAAATAAAAATAATATTATAAAGAAGGGCTTTTATCTAATATTTTACTCCTCATTTTTGCGAATATTTCTTTTTATTTTCTTTTTGTATCTCAAAAGTCCTTTTGTTTTAAATATAAGAATAAAAATATTTTATCACTATTTTTTTTCAAAAATAAAAAAATTGTTTATCACTTAGAGAAATTTCCTTTTTTCCAAATAAATAAAAATAAATAAACCTTTTTCAAGATTAGAACTTTTTTTAGAATTTTTCCAAATAAAAATTAGGACCCTCTTCCAGATTTCTTAAATAAATTCAAATGGCTAAAAAATTTAAAACCCACTATTTTCCTAAATTAAAATCGATCAAAATATTAAAATTTTATAAATGAACTATGAAAAGTTTTATCGCTATTAGAAAGTATGTAAATATCTATAGGGTAATTTAAAATGAGAAACTCTTTTTATTTTGCCTTTTGTAAGCAAACTTAATTTCTTAGTTTCTTCTTCCGTTTTGTAAACAAATTAATTTTCTTTAATTGTAAATTTAGAATTAGTAAAATGGGTAGTTAAAAAAATAAAATTAATTTCAAAAAGTTAAAAATGTTACATGATTAGAGATTTATTGGATAGCTTCTAGATTCAAAATCTCTTGTTTAGAAATCTTTTTTTTCAAAAGTTGATTTTATTGAATACCAATAACTAAATTATAATCAATTCATCTAAATCTCTTATTTAGAAATCTTTTTTTCAAAAGTTGGTTTTATTGAATACCAATAATTAAATTATAATCAATTCATTTAAGTAGTTATAACTTAACTCTTTTTTTTTTTATTTTGATTAAATAGTGACTATAAAATATTTTTAAAGTAAAAAAAAAAACAAGAAAGAAAAAGCTTTTCTTAGTCTTTAATGGATGATTTATATTGAATGAGTATAAGGTTTAATATAAGTTAGATTAAAAAAAATATTAAAAATGAAGAAAAATTCAGGCTCCACAAGTGTGTTGAAAATTTCGCCGCCATCAATTGACAGGCTTCTTCGTCTTCATTCTCGCCGACAGCCACGGAGTTATCAATGGGGCCGAACTAGCTCATAAATCTATGTTCGAGTACTTGGGGTTCACGTACCTTACCAGAAACACAACACGTGTCTTCGACACCTGTCGAATATCCACCTACTCCACTTGTCTATGCTGCTTTTTAGATCTCAATAGTACAAAACAAAGACATTAAAATTCCTATTGATCTCCGCATATTGAAAAACTTTAAAAAAAAAAAAAATCACAACTCAACTCGAATTATTCATTATATGTAAATATATATATATATATATATTTAGGAAAATGAATATTAGAGCCTAATTCATTTTATAGAGAAATTAACATTTTATAGATCTTAATGACTATATTAAAGATTATGTGATTTTTGTCGGCGCAGGACTTCAAATAACTAGTAAATATCAAAATTTTCACTCTCTTAATTTCAATAGAAGATTATAAATTTTAGAACTTGTAAACTCCCCAGAACCATTTCAAAAGTGTTTAAGAGGGCATTTTAACATATGCTTAATAGTTTTTAAGGTCATACATACAAATATGTGAAATATTTACAATGCAATCGACCATTAAAAAACTGTTGTTTATTAAATAGATTAGTGAACAATGAGTTTAACATTAAAATATGACGAAAATAAGACAAGATCTCGCTTATTGTATTCTGTCTGGCCGTAGAAATATATTATTTGGTACCATGTCAGTAATCTGGGATATGGATAAGAAGAAACCTGTATGTAAATTAGTTGGTGCGTCATGCATTAAAATATCTGGCCAAGAGAAAAAGCAAAACAAACATGGCAACTGATAAAACAACCAGCTTACGAACCAAAAATGGAATCTCTATGTAAGTTCGACACTTGTTGTACCGCTTTCACGTGCAGTCATCAGAAAATTAGGATGCGAGCTTATTCTCTGAAATTTGCATTTTCCCTGATGGTAAATCGCTGTCATATAATATGTTGGTTGCTTTTATTTTATTTTATTTTTTTAATTTCCTATCATCATTTATTATTTTATGGTATTTAAAACCATAACCTCTCGAAATTATAACATAACATTTAATTAGTTTTGTTAAACATAGATCGATCTATCCAATTCAATTTGTTTCGATTTGATTTGGTTATAAAACCTGTTTATTTACTTCTTTGGCTCTCGTTGAATGATCCTAATTCAATTAGGTGACCCGATTGGTTTAACTTAGCACTTATCAAATCTAATCGATTTTTTCTAATCAAAATTTACTATTTTCTATGTCATTTTACTAGACAAATAAATATAGATTTAAGAAAACATTGGCAATATTTTTAAGGAAATCCCAAGTAGAAAGCTGCTAACTTTCAAATCTTAAAACTGCAAAAATAATTTTATTATTTTCTAAATAAACACAAATTATATTCTAATACTTTTATTAACACCGATCTTAGTTTTGTCCCGAATTGATCTCTCAACACTTGATCCATTTTCCCCGGTTCAGATTTATCAATGTTGTATTTTGCACGCATGACAAATATTGGAAAAAGAAAAAGAAATGGGGAAAGATATCTCCGGCTAAAGAAACACAGCTTAAACCGACAGCCGTAAAAATTCCCATGGTTTCCTTATGAAAATCAACAGCAAATGGGGTTCAAGACAGCTGTTTATAATATACGACTTTGTGTCACAGCATGAACAAGCCCAAGCATCCACGTGTCATTCGCTCAATCCTCCACTCCACTACATGCCACCCATCGGCCAGCACCTCCATCTTGCTTGTCACTTAAAATCCCCTCAGAGTCCTGTTTCTCCGCCATCAACAACCAAAAACACGCACTGAACGCTTAACACAAAAACCCTAGTTTAGCGACTTTCTTCCTAATTCTTCTCACCCTTATATATTTTTTTCTTTTCTTTTATTTAAAAAAAAAATTGATCTCTAACATGGAGAGAGGAAACAAGAAGGAAACAAAGAAACCCTCAATGGGAAGGTCAAGGAAAGGATGCATGAAAGGCAAAGGTGGACCAGAGAACGCCACGTGTACTTACAGAGGTGTTAGGCAAAGAACTTGGGGAAAATGGGTAGCTGAAATAAGAGAACCAAATAAAGGTGCTAGACTTTGGTTAGGTACTTTTAATACTTCCCTAGAGGCTGCTTTAGCGTATGATGAAGCAGCCAAAAAGCTATATGGTCCATCCGCTAGATTAAACTTACCAAATTACCATACCAACACCAATAGTAATGAGAATTCGACGATTTCTCGCGATTTCGAACTCCCTAGTTTTGAAGTTCATGAGAAAAGTGGGAGTAACAGCCAGCCATACTCAAGCTGTAGTGCTAACGATGGGTTTGAAGTGAATAATCCTATTATTAGAGAGCATTCGGATAATGGGTGTTGGGAGAATACTGTGCCAGATTTCGGGATCAATGGATTCGAATGTGGTAACATTATTGGGGAAGATGGAGGTTATATGGAGGTGAATGATGTAGGTTTGTTTCCTATGGAGGAGTTTTGGGATGGGAAAATGGAGAGTGATTATGATGATTTGGAAGTTCCATGGAACTTGTGTGGTTGAGAACATTATGGCAATTCAACTAGGTTATTTCCAGCAAGAGAAGTAATACATGGTGATACGTAAGGACAGAGGCCAAAATTGGAATATTTTGGCTTTTCAATGTGAATGTATAAGGCAGGTGTTTTTTTTAATGCCTAAAACTGTTTTGAGGTTAGTTTTCGTAAGTTTAATGACCATTTGCCTGATCTTTAGTACCTTTTTCTAAGCTTTTAGCAAGTAGGTATTTTACCCAATTTTTTGGGCTTTGTATATAGGTTTGTTTTTGGGCTAAGCTTTCTACATGGTTTAGTTTGCTTGTCTTGTTTTCCTATGTTTTTCTTTTCCTTTTCGGGGGAAGAAGGGGGAAGCTCTGTTTTCGTAGAGCTTAGGTGTACAATTTTAGTAGAAATTTAATGATGTCATGTCCTTCTTAGATTCTATGTTTTATGTTCTCTTCTCTTAGCATGTGATTGGGATCAAAATGGACAAAGTTTACCAATTGAGAAAAGGATACCTTGTCCCTGTCTATTGTCTCTCATGTAATATGAAATAAGCGGTATCTGTTAGGAGGGTCGAGGGACAAACAGACATACACATGTAAAAAATGATTTTCAGTATTTTCATAGTACTAAAAATGTCTTTTTTATTTTAGTTTGTTTGGGAGCAACCAATGTCGCTTCGGCCTTCTCCTTTTCGAGTTGAGGCTCATTTGGACATTGGCATCTTAAAGCAGCCTCGTACGGGTTTGGAAAAGAAAAATATTAATGATTGTAATACACCATATATATTGATGAATATGAGTATAATAATAATGTTTAGTTTTTAAAATGTTATTATTTATATTTTCACATGATAGAATTTTATTGATATTTATATATAAGTAAATAACGAAATATATGATGTTATTTTTTATTTTAACGAGATTAATTCAATAATATACTTATCGTTTAAATTTTAAAAAATATAAATCAGGATAAAAATTCCATATATCTATGCCATTGAAGCTTCTCTCGCTAGAATATATATATATATATATATAGTTAACTGGAGACTATACTCTCCCCTTTCTCTAAAAGTATATATGGTCGTGAGCCTTTAGCAATTCACATTAAAAATGCCGCATGCCTACTTCTTGACGTACACGGATAGAAGGCCCAGCGGGTCCTGAGGCGGACCGCCTGGGACGGAGTGGGTTAAATCCAGCCCGCGCGCATGTCTAAACTCCCATTACGATTTTGCTTGACCATATACCTAACCTTGATTCTCGGAAAAGCCTATCCTCAGGCAGTCTCCGAGTCCATCTTTAGACGTAAGGATTTCAAGGCGATCTTGAATTGCAATGTGTGTATTTTAAGCATGTTATCTTTATCTTATGTTATCAAAAAGACATTCAAGATTTATTTATTACATTTATTGCTTAAATTTTTTTTTTTCTTTTTTTCCAATGACATGATTACATCATTACTCAAGAGATGAGAGATTTAAATCTGGAAGACTACTATTCATATCTTGGGCAATCTCTCTTCATGTAAAGCAATGCCTAAATGGGAAAAGGTACGAAGGATCTCTCTACCCTGTCTAAGATCCAATTAAGGAATTCTATGGCTTGAAAACTGAATAACTGGATAAGCACATGATATGGTATTAAGCAGAGCGAAACAATATAACTAATAGTGTTTCACTAGAGTGAAGTAATGTAATTCTAGAAAATCATGAAACTCATCGGAATCCATATATATGATTTTGAAACAATTCTTTACTGGTATCTCTCCTTTGTCACACTATCGCGGAAATAATCTTTTATTCCTCATTGCTAGGAATTCCAATAAAACAGCCGCAAGACCCTTCAAGTTCAAGACACCCTTTCGGTGTATATGCCAATTGGAGAATACTCATCCTTTTTTGCTTAAACGAAAAGAAAAAAAAAATATCTAATAGAATCGTATGTATGGCTCTTAAGGCATTTTAATACATGCATTTTTCTGGGAATTCTCTAAAGACACTCTTGTTCTATTAAGAGTTAAGCTCATTGATAGGAATAAGCCAAAAAAAAAAAAAAAAATATCAATCAAATTAAACTAATCTGTAAATCGAATTAAACCAAATCAAAAATGTAATTCGTTTTGCAATTTGGCTTAGAAAACTCTCAAACTAAACTGTTAAACTATAAGCGATTTGAAAGGGTAAATCTTACTAGTTTATAAAACCAAACCAAGTCATGTCATAAAAAATATAGTAAGTTTTTATTTACAACTAAAGAATTTCTTTTTGTTTTAACATAACACTTAAAAGAAATTTTAGTTTACATGTATTGACATGTATATATATATCGAACTTTTTATTAACATGATTTATAAATTATATGTATAGTTTGTTTTAAATTTTATACAATATGCCATTCTTGTAAATGAAATTAGCTATTGGCTGAGTTTTAAAATTTCTTCGCCACATTGATATTAATCTCATAAACTTTAATATGATGTCAATGCTCATTATTATTAAATGTGATAAACCAACTTTTTAAGTGTGGTAGTTAATCAACCCATTTTTGTGACCAAATAAAAAAGAAATTTTGTTAAATTAATCAATCAATGCATTAGTTAGTGTGTTAATTAGTTATTAAGTTGTAGTTAGTGGTTACAAATGAGAAAGTATTAGGTCAGAAGCTTGATGAATTAACAAGTTGTTAGTTAGTCATTTGGATTAAATATATGTTAATTGATTACAAATACCTGGAGTGTAACGGTCCTAAATTAGTTATGGAATTGATTAAACATCTTTTTAAACTTTATATCTTTAGGCATTGGATTAGAGACTTAAATTTAAGTTAAGATCATAGGTTTTTCTGTAACTTTTGCATTATATAAATTGTATCAAGAATATGTGTTAATGGTGAATTGAGATTTTCACTTGTTCAAGAAATGGGCATGTGGTCTTTTTTCTTTTTTTTTTTTTTTAATGTTTGATATAATTAACTAAAGTTTTGCTATTTTTTGAATTCATATCTAAAGCTTTATGGTGCTAAATGTCATACCAAAACAAACTTTTATTTGTCTAATTGTTTATAACTAAAATTTGAAATTGTTAATTATAATACCCTACTAGATTTTTGCTTATTAAATTTACTATTCTGTCATCTTAAGAAAGAAATTATGCTATATGTTTACTAATTGAAGAATATAAGTATAAACTATAAGAAGTGAAATAATATATTCATCAAGTAAAAATTCAATTAAAACAACATTTATGAATTTCAAAATTTATGTATAACATTAAAATAAAAAATTAGAACCTTCATAAAAAGCGTCTTGATGATAACAAAATATATATACTTAATATTACTGATCAAGTTAGTTAGTGTATGAAAAAAGAATCATTATAAGAATATTTGATATGAATATGATATTCAAAAACTTAAAGGACTAATCAAAACTAGAAGAACATATGATAATCAAAATAAAAAAAAAAATTATGAGAACCATATTGCTAAAAGCGTACAAAAGAAGACAAAGAACTAAACAATGATGAAGGAAGAAAAGAAAAATTGAAATAAATAGAAAACTTTTGAAGTTAAATGAAGACCATGAGTTCATAAGTTATGAAATTTCAAAAGCTATACAAGTTTTAAAGCCAATAATTTCAAAAAGTTCAGAAGCAAGAATGTTAATAGAAGCTAAATGATTATCTAAAAGCTTATCTAAAAGTTAATGGTCAAAGCAAAAGCTATCATACAAATTGAAGGAAAGAAAATCTTTTTAAAATTACAGATCAAGACTTAGAACTAAGGAGAAAATATATTTAGATAATATATATGATTAAGTCATGAAAACATATTGTGAAATAAAATAATGCAAAGATGAGTAATTCCATATTTGAGAAAACAAAAAGAGAGTTGAGATAATAAACATACCAAGTGATAGGAAAGAAGACTCAAAGGTAGAATGAGAAGATCATGAATTTAAAGAGATAACAACTATTACTAAGAATACAACATTTGAATATTGGAATTCAAAAACTATATAAAGTGTGAAGACAAAGAATAGAAGATGTGAATATTGAAAGAAAAAGATGACTGTTCTTGAGAAAGCATTACTCTATTTATTGAGCAAAAGTTTCATATTTATTGTTTATGTGAGATTTAAGTTAAAGTGTAAAGAACTTTATTGTAATCTTTAAGAGAGTAATTAAACTCTTTAAACTTAGTGAAAGGCTATTTGAAATAACTATAAAGAATATTTTATAAACTTACATTACTTTGATTGTGAGAAGTAAGGAGTTATGCAAAGTTGTGAGAACTATATCTCTCATCTTGAATTTTCCAAATAATGAGACGAACTAGTTACGAATACTAGATTCCTAATACTTAGTGCAAGAAGAGATGATTGAATCATAAGGAGGAACCATTGTAAATTGTGATCTAATCCTTTGATCCTTACTCTCGTTATTTTATTGCATATTTACTTAATTTGCATGCACATAGTTACGATTAGCATTGTTTATTGTCTTTATTATATACAATCACAAGATTAGAAACATGATTAGCTTAAAAATTAGAAGGATATTGGTTTAAGTATTAGAAAAGAAAGCTAAGAATAGATAAAGAACATATTAGAGCTTAGAAAGAAAAAGATAAGATTAAATCTTATTTTCAGTCTTTCACATGCAAAATCTTTACACTAAATTGTTAGTTTTTGACGTGTCAAAACAAAAGAACAAGTTTACATTAAGAAGTGAGAAAAAGATTTAAGTGTTGGAAAATTTTAAGTAGCAATCAATTTAACTCCTCCTCAATTGTTCGTTGGGTTCAAGAAGAAGAGGAGGGAAACCTCAAAGTTCCAAAATTTTCTCTACTTATGCATAAATAAAGAATTCATAATGGCTGCGCCCTAGGATAATTAAAGGAAAGAACAGATCAAAACAAAATAAAAGCAATTAGAATGGAAATGGAATTAATTTTTCTTTTTCCGTTGAAAAGTGGAAAAATGGAATTAAATTTGAAGCATATCAGCGACCATTGAAGCCAAACGTTTACGGGTTGGCATCCATATAGCTTTAAGCTAATTAAAGTGATGAAAACTATTAAGATCAAATTAAGAAGATTAATTAACAAGAATAAGAGAAGAGAAGAAACTTATGAGATTACACACAAAGTGAAGTATCATGCAAATTTAGAGAGATAGTACAAAACAGAATTCACACTACTCATTTAACTTCTTGAATCTCATCCAAAGCATAGTTGTTGGTGGACACATTGGCGTAGTTCACTTTGTTAAATCTAACAACAACTGGGTACCTTGTCTTTGGGTCCTGTCCAATTCAGATCCCAATAAATATTAGCACTTCCTTATAGTATGAATTTTCCACACACACATATATAAACAAAAAGGATATACTATATAATAAAAAATATTAAAGTAAATTTATAAGTAATGATTAATAAGCTGAAAAAATGTACTGAACATAAGCAGCAAGGATTAGAAGAAACTTAATGCACCAATTATACGTATGCTACTAATCTTAAATCAACATTCTTCTTGACGTACATTCGGTGCAAAACTCATATCGTAAAACTATATCTACTAAATTAAGATTTTAGATCATTTCACTTGGGAGATAAAAAAAAAAAAAAAAATGAAGCTAATTGGCAACCTATCTAAGCTTAACTTGACCTGATATTTGCTTGAGTTGAATTTGAATCTAATAGCTTATCAAGTCAAGTTGAATCTAATAGCTTATCAAGTCAAGTTGGTACTTGAATCAATTGACAAAATGAGCTTATGAGCCTAATGATGATCAGGATCGAACTTAAGTTTGTTTTAAACCTTATTAAATTTACATGAATTCAGCATTCAATATAAATTTGCTCAAAAGAAATATAAATTTTCTATATAATCGAGACTCCCCGCTTAATCGGCACTGACGTCAAACTCATTATCGAGCCAAGTTCGAACCTAATAAATTAAACTCAAGCTTAATTCTATTCGATTGAATTGCTTATGCCCCTATTTGGCATTGTAAAAATTTTGATGGGGTTTCTTTCCTGTATAACAGCAAAATATAATCTGTATTGCAAGTTATACTAGTCATGCTGCGATATGCGAATCCATATGTCACTGGAAATTAACAATAAGAGTATTCACCTGATCTACGGCAACAACAGATCCAACATCCTTGTACCAATATGATTCCCTTCTCAAAATCCTCACCTACGAATCACATGACATCAATTAATGAAACTCATACTATATAAGAAAAATAATAATAATAATAATAATCCAAAACATGTCCTAACTAATTTTACTTGTCAATAATCTTATCTAGTACTAAGAATAATAATAGTTTCTAAAAACTACCTTAGTACCCCTCTTGGGACCAATCGGAGGGGGCTTGGCAGCCTTGGCCTCACCCTCAGCCGGGGCTGTGGTAGTGGCAGCAGCAGGTGGCGCGGCTCCTTCCTCGGCGGCACGGACTACTAATCTACCCGACCTGTTATTACCATCCTTAGGGAAGAAAGCAACACTCCTAGGGGATGAGTTGGTGTTTGATGAAAGAGTGGATGTGAACACAAAACTTGAAGCAGCTGATGCCATGTTAAGGGTAGCCATATGAACCAAACCCTAACTTACTTTGGTCCTGCCCAATTCTCTCTCCTAGTTTCACTCTCACAGAAAAACTACAGGGGAATAAACTTTAGCTAAACGTAGAGATGAACCCAAGAAATAATAACATCCACAAGCCCTTTAGGAAACAAACATGAGATCTTTTTCTTTTTCAGAGGAAAATTATCCCACCATCGAGAATTGGAGATTTTGGGTTGAGCCTATGATGTTGTGCCACGTCGGCACTATATCCATAATATGTGGATAGCGTGGTGGTCAATCAGCTTGTGTGTGTCTTCGAAGTCATGCCCTGCTGTTGCAAATATGTCTTCTTCTGTGATCATAAGTATGGTCCACTCCGAGTTTAGTTTTCCTTAGCCCAGACACATTGTTCTTGTTTCTATGAAGCCCATTGTGAATGAACCAAGCCCATCTCCTGATTTGATTACTTGGGCTTGGACTTGGTGGACCTTCTATACAAAAATTAGCATTTTCCCTTATCTTAAGTTTATTAATTTCCTACCGCAACAAACTCACTCCTCAAATATCTTACCAAAAGAACCTATGCTAATTCTGTATAGATAAACATCACATTTGATATCTCAACTTTATCAATTTTTGACGGTAAAGGAAGAGTACAAAATCGGGTTCGAATTACTTCACCGTCAAGAAATGAGAGAAATCTGATAAAAGGTTTATTTATTTTCCACGAAAATTAGACACCCCTACCTCCTTTATCATAAAGCGGTTATGCGTTAATTTAAATTATCTTTTAATTAATTATCTAAAATTTAAAAGTATTAATTTGATACTAAAACTTTATAATTTTTACAATTAATTATCTAAACTTTATCAATTTTTATAATTAACTATTTAAACTTTATCTATTTTTACAATTAACAATGTAATCTAGGTATTACGAATGAGCTACAAAAATTTATAGATAGTGAATTGATATTTTTAAATTTTAAATAATTAATTATAAAAATACATATAAACACATACAAGAAGATGATCCCTTTTTGAATGAGAACAAAATTGAAAGTGTTTCTCTATCTTTCTCGCTTTTTTTTTTTTTTTTTTTCCTGCTTTACATACCTTTTACTTATATACTAGTATGGAAGACATTAGGTGAATCTATCGATGGACATGCACGAATTGGCGTATGACATAAAACTCTTTTTCTTACACGAACCAAATTAGTGAACTAACAAGTCGATTTTACCACAGTAATCTAATTTCTTATCGAACTTGAAGCATAAAATCTGAAAGATCATTCGTTATCCGCATTATACGTGGACCCATATTCCATTTCTTGTTCTGCCAGACTGCTGTTTCAGTACTAGATTTTCCAGTAGTGCAGATACTCCCAAAAATCTATGGCGTCACTATATTCAATTTCTATTCATTTTACACTATCCTGGCTTAGAAAAAACCTTAAATCATTCTGCCATGAAGTTGTGTGCGCCTGCAATGGATACTGTAAATCACAGAGCTAGACACTAGTACAACGTGAAGAAGATATAATTGCAACTGCCATTTGTGTGCTTGAATTACTACAATGTACTTTTGGGCGACCCACTTTACTTTACTTCATGTGGTTGTTTCATTTCCATCGTGTTCTTCTTTTGAGGATGGAATGGTTAGATAGCCAAGCTGTAATATGTCAGTCTGGTCATTGAGGGTTGACTGCAACAACAACTGGAATTATGACTAAAGATGTAAGTGATACGAGTTTAGGATGGGTTGTAAAAACTGTATAAGTCCCAATACAATATTAATTATCCTGAAACCCTTCCCATACTTTAGATGTCGGTACCACAACCCGTTTAATGACTTGACAACATATCACTTACATGCTTTACAATTCATTCTTTGACAATCCAAATATGGTAAAAGATAATCCATAACTACTAAAACAACATTCAACAAAGTCAAACTCCGTCAACTACATACTTCTACACCAAGTTTACATCAAAGTAAACTACCTTCATCGACAAATATGAAAAGGCCATTCATCAATAATATAAAAAAATAATCAACAAAGTATAATATTCATAATTCTCTCCTCCTCAAAGTGACTTCAAATATTAGCTAAAGTATAAAAAAAAAAAAAAAAAGGCCATAGGTGGGTAACTTAAATTTAAAAGGTAAATATTGAATAACAAATTACGTAAAGATTATATTGATGGAGCTAACTAAAACTTAAAAACTTTAAAGTATATTTGTAAGAGTAGAATAAAATAATATTATTCTTAGTTGGTTTAAGTTTCTTATCTGGTATTGATTTTATCCCAATACTTAACCTAAACTCTATAGTATCCTAAAATTATCCGAAAATCCTCTCTAAACCTTATAAAGTATTATACCATCAAGTAAATAGCAGATCTAATTATATCGTGAACTCTATAATAGCCCACTCATTTGTCATAAAATAAAATGTTATAGTATATATTTTTTGTTAGTCCATCTTTGTCTAGAGGTCATTATTAGTAACCTAAGGACTTCTTCAATATAACGTCGTGTTTTTAGAAGAGTTGCATCAATCCCTTTATGAGGTTCGGTTCTTTTATCATTTTAACTTTGAAGAAGTGTTTTTTATTTTTTGGAAAAATTACAAATTATAACTTTGTTTTTGTACTTTTGTATACGACAGACAAATGTTATTTTTCAAACAAATATATGACCTATTTTCTTCAATGTGCAATCATAAGTGCTTTGTTGAAATCTGTGATACGTGATCAAAGGAAAAAAAAAATACCCTTGAAATTGAGCACACAAATAAAAAAATCTAAAATAAAGAACCTCAAATCCCACCTGACTACATAGCCACATCTTTTCCTTTTTTTTCTTTTTTGGCTAGTAAACAAGAATTCATTTGTGGGGAAATTATATTAATCAAACCGACATATATATAAGAAGATAGAAGAGCGAAATTCATGTTTACTATAAATACAAAAGTCCACAATCTAGATCCTATAACTTCTCCTAAAAATACCAAATACATGACTAGAAAGTGTAACAAATATTACAAAAGGAATAGCATACTCCCATATAAGGACCAAAAACAAACAAAAATAACAAACGTACAAAAAAATTTTTATTTTAAATGCTATAGACAAAACCTAATTTGAACTTGACCGTCACAATTTTCAAACTAACTAGATCTATGGATATAAACTTGTGATGGTTAGAAACATAATGTCAATGAATTGATGGTGGTGAGAATGATAGGGAAAAAAAAAAAAAAGATCTATGATCAATAATTGTGGATTTGGGGATATTAAAATCAGTACTTATCGATTTACGTATTTACAACAGAAATAAAAATCACAATAACGAAATAAATTTTTACTGACCAATCCAAACGAGACTAATAATTAAAAACCTTATTCTAGCTCTTCATTAAGAATGGAAAGTGGTCTAGAAAGAAGAGGACTATATTTGTTAAGGAGTTTCAAGGGAGAGAGAGTATTTCATTTGTCAAGATCACTACCAAATACTTGGCAAACTCGATTATTACCGAAACCCAACATGATCCTGCGCAAAGATTTATTTTGTTTCCAATGTTAAAAACATTTACAAAGAGCAAGCACATCAATCAACTTCCAAAGATAGTACAAATTGGAGGATATTTTATAAAAAGAATTTTTTACTGCGATCTTATTCCAATTATTATCCAAAAAAGTTATACACTGTGTTGAGTGGGAATGGGTTGGTGGAACTGCGAGCAAAACATTATATTTGATAACTTATGTTGAGAGCAACAATGGATGAAAGTAGAAGAGAATGAGGAAAAATAATCCATTGGTAGTATAATGCGTTCTTTGTGAAATACTTAGTTTGAAAATTTGATTAGTATTGATGTAAGAAAGTCAAAATTTTATTGTTGTCTTTTTATATACATAGGATTGTCATGTAAACAGTAGGGGCACTCTGAATGCTAGTAATAAATAATAATTGACGAAAAGAGAACAGTAGTAGGGGTTTTTGCAATGAATACAGACGGACATAGCTGAATGCAGCAGGATTAGGGAGCAATGTTGTTTTCTATTTTATCTTCTATTATTATTATTATTATTATTATACTATGTATTTATACAGGTCCTTTTATTCTAGAATGTTAAAAGCAAAACAAAAGTGTAGTAATCCTTGTGATTGAAAATATATTCCTATAAAAGATTTATTAATATTAATACATCACGTATTTTCATGTGTGATAAATAAATACTAATAACATTTAAACTCATATTAATGATAGTGAGTCTGTGTTTTTACGAGTTTGAATTTTTCAAGTACTTACCAATTACTTATCAAAACAAGTGCTTTATTAGTATCATTAAAGTCATACTCAGCTAACTTGTAGAGGAAAAATGAAAAAATTACATGGTAAATGCCAATATTTTTGGATAAATTTAAATAAGATATTAATATTTTCAGAAGGTCAAATAAAGAACCAATGTTTTAGTATGTGGTTAAAATAAAAAGACTTTATTACATAGCAATTATAATAGTGCTAAGTGAAACTTAAGTAGGATGGACAAGTAAACATTGACCTAGCTTTATTTTAACAAGTGAACATAACGTAGTATTAAAGTTCCATGAAAAAGAAAGAAAAAAATAAAAGGCAATACGAGACTTGAAATTAAAAATAGTAAGCCCGAAAATTGCAAGACAGAACATACTATTCGAATTAAAGTAAAATATTGTTTATTGTTGTCTATCTCATTCAAAACCTTAGTCCTAAAATTGCATACCAATTATAGCACAATGAAGCCTTAATCATAATCTAGTCAAAACCTCTGTCTTAATGCAATCCCTAATCAAATCAATTGAAACCATAGTTATTGCCATAGGTACCCACTTGTCTTTAGTTACTCATTTAAGAATATGTACTTTCGCATTGTCTTAATGACTTACTTCTTAAAACTGCAGGGTAATTACAACTCTTATACATTACTAGGTTCTTATACATTACAACTCTAAAGTTTACTTCTTAAAACTCTAGGGTAATTATAACTCTTATACATTACCAGATTCTTATACATTATAACTCTAAAGTAATTATTCCTTAAAACTTTGTACAATTATCCTCTTCATATTGCCATGATACATAATAGGAGAGTTCACATCGATATCACTTCATGATCTAAACTCATTAAGCTATTCAATCACCAAATTAAAATTTGAAATCGACTACTATAACATTGTTTTTAAATCCCACTTGAGCCATTAAATTCTCAATTCCAAATGTTGCTATTACCGCCAAAACTATTAAGCTATTGGTCAATGTATTTTATACTTTTAACATGGAATTGGAATATTCCCTGCACTCCTGATCTTTGATAGAAATATTGACACAATCAGAAATACCTTCTTTTGTCTCCTTTTCAGCACTTACTTCGTTCATCTTTAGTTTAATACTTCAAACTTATAGTTGTAAGCCCTTTAAGAGTAATCATATCAACAATATCTAAGTTGAGGAAGTTTTCAACGGTTAACAAGTAAACATAGATAAAACATAAACATAATACTTGTAAGATATACAATATATAGTATATATCTAAAAGTCTAAGTCTTTTAATCTTTAATTCTAATTTTACCCAAGTTCTATTCCATCTTACAATATGATAGGTTTTTCCTATCTTTAACAATCTAAAGCTTTGATACTATTTTTATCATAACCTTAAAAGGGATTTAGTAGAATTGTTTAAAATTTTCATATCACGTATGTACCAATGATACAAAAACCGTTTTACAAGTCAAAGATTATAAGATTATAAATGATTAGTCACTAAAGTTTTCGATTTTAATTAATTAACTTACTATAAAATATAAATAATTTTGGATATTTGATATTCCACAATCCATTAAGACCGTAGAGAATCAATATCCTCTATCAAATAATAAAATAAAGTAAAATAACTTTATAACTTATAAGAAATGCTAAATTATACATAATTCTAACATATAAATATTTTTTACATAAAATATTTCTGTACTAGCTTTACACTCCTCAATTAACTCTAGCAACATTGTACACATCTTCAATTTGCACTCTATACTCAAGTTTTATCTTAACTCAACTTAAATGAACCTGTAAAAGAAATTATATGAGAATGAGCAAACCACAGCTCTATAAGTTTGTTCCTTACCACTACTATTTAAGTAAGTTATCAAATATTATTAGCACACATGCAATCTATCTATACGTGAAATGAACACATACACAATGAATGTAAGCAACAGATCTATAGGAGTCCGAAACTATGGAATGTGTAGATTTACGTTGTCTATACATCAATTATCATTCGTATTTACTTTCACAAAGTACCTCACCTTAACTGCATGAGGTTGCTTGGAGGTACTGTCCCACCAGACGACAGTCGACTATTACCCTAGCCGAGAAACAGTAATCAATATAGGTGGATCTCAACTAAGACCATCTATTGAACATAGCCAAGGTCTCTTAGGCATACAAAGCGAGTCTTCTCACTATCAAAATATATTAAATGCCTTAAAGGCATAAATATACGAGTTTTCTCACAATTAATTGGAGATACCATGCTAACTTTACCTTAATGATAAAAATATCATTCACGAGTATTATGAGCTCTCACAAAAATCATACTAAAATATGTTTAAGATTAGAAAATAGCTTTAAAAAAATACTTTTCTTAAAATCTACAAAGCTAGGACTCTCCATCGATATACTACTTGAGCCATAAACATGCAACAAATATTTATCGATTTACGAAAGTGAGCATATGGATGATAGCACATAAATCAATTAATAATTCACAAACGATCAATATCAACTAGCAATCAATACATAACATTAAGTAACAAGCAAATAGTAGATCATCAAAACTCCTTCACCTAGGTTAATGCTCACTTTTCAAGCCTGTAGGATTTCTAAATCTCGATAATTAAGTACCTAAAAGATAATAAAACTTCTAAGTATTATGAAAAAACTAGGTTTCCTAATTAACTAAATATCTATTATTACTTACCTAATTTCTCACTATAACCCAAGTATGGTATAAATATAGTTTAATTTAAATCTTTTATCTATTTTTCATTGTTTTTCTTAAATTTTCAATCGCATATAACTTTTTTATTTTAACTCCAATTTTTATGAACTTATAATCGATTTTTATCGTTTTCAGATGTACTTTCACGTAACCGAATTCGTTTTGCGCATTGTAACTCGTATTTTTCATTATGATTTAAAAATATTACGAATTTTATTCTTTGACTTAAATATTTATAAATTATTATTTTAATATTTTCTTTATATATTTATGACTTAATAAATATTCAAATTTTTATATTCTTGTAATTTTCTTATTTTTAAACCTATTTTGTAACAATTTACTTATTTTGCTATATTTAAAGTTACTTACTCATTTAATTCACTTTTCTTAGTTTAATAATTAATTAATTATTTTATTATTATTATTTATGAATTTAATTAAAAACTAATAAGTGATGATGTGGCATCATGGGAATGTTTCATGTGTCATTTCCATAAATTTGTTATATTTTTCAATTTTTTATATTTTGTATTTTACTTAATATTTATATATTTATATATATTATTATATTTTATTAACTTTGAAAATTAATCCATTTTCTTTTTCTTCAAGGTTCACAGCATACACACTTATATATGTATTATCTTACTTTATTTAATAATTTAATATCATTATATATTACACATATACTTTTTAAGCATACCTATATACTTATACATACTGTACTACTAATATATGTATTTTTATACGTATATATATACTTATATACTTGGGTTCCCTTATTTTACTTATATATATACATATGTAAATTCACCCTATACACCTAAATATACTATATACTATACATGTATAATTATGTATTGTTCTTATATATATATAGAAACACATACACATATGTATACATATATATAAAGAAGGATAAAAATACTATTATACATACTATATACGTATAACTCTATGTATTTTAAGACATACCGTATATTTATATGTATTTGATCTTATTATACATAGATATATACATATAGTTGTATAAATACATATATATATATAGGTGCATACATATAAGCATACAAGAAATAAGATGGACAATATGTATTTGATTCTAATTACATGTACAAATATATTGCTATAAAGAAGAGAAATTACAAAATCAAGTGTACTATATAATCTCTAAATACTTGTATTTCTACAAGATATACATATATAAGAAAAGTATATATATAAAGCAACAAGACAAATACATTAAAGTACTAATTAATTACTTCTTTTGGTGTCTTGATATGCTATTGATCCAAGTGCTTTTCTCCTTCCTCTTATGATTTGTTGAGAAACAAGAAGGAAAGTTGAGAAATAAAGTGAATAGAAGAGGAAAGAAGGGAGAGGATTTTTCGGTGCATGAAAAGGGGAGTGTATGTTTGTGTTTGTTTAAGTTTGATTTAAAAAAAAAAAAGGTTGAACAAGTCAAATATAAGAAGTTGCAGTCGGCTAAATTGGCAAAGGTAAGATTAAAGTAAAAGAAAACAAAAAGAAAAGAAAGATAAGGTGCAATTAATGAATGGGACATGTGGCTTATCCATTAGCTTTATCTTCTAAATAAACACATGTGATAAATGAAACAAAAAAAAAAAGAAAAAAGCAATTGAACAAGAATCTAGACGATCAACGTGGAAGTGAAAAAGAAAAGGAAGAAAAAAAGGAGAAAAGGAAAAGAAAGAGGAAAGAGGAAAGAAGGAAAAAGGAAAAAAAAATGTTAAGTTGACTTTTCCAACTATAAAATTATAGAATTAATAATAATTATAAAATAACATTCATAATTTTATAAATTTTATTAATTAAATTGTTACTCATTACGTTTGTAATATTTGAGAATTATCTCAACTTATAAGTTTTTGGTTAAAATTTTTAAGGTTTTTCATGTTCATATTATGTTTGAGTTTAAAATTTTAATTAGTTTTAAATTTATCGACTCCGTTGAATTAAGATAATTACTTATAATATTTAAATCTATTCGACACCCAAAAAGTTAAATTTACGGGATTTACACGAGGAGCTACATTGAGCTCCAGGAAGAGAGGTTGTCAAGCATTCTTATGATATAGGCATATATAGAGAACCAAGGTTAATGTATCAAGTGGATTAGAATTCAAGTAGGAAGTTACGATAAGGATATCATTGGATTGAGTAGAGGAGAATATCACGAGCTAATTTTCCAAGGTCCTTAAGATATACCTATATGATCTTGAGTATAGGAGACAAGAGAAAGGAGACATATATAAAAGATTCCCATAGCCTATTAAAAGAGAAAGGCTTACGCCCAAATCCAAATTTAGGGAAGATTCTAGAAACGGGAAGGTTTTAAAGAAAGTTTCAAAGATATCCAGATTCAATATATAATAGTAGGTAGGGTAAGTAGCTGCTATTCAATTATAACCATTAAATTGAATAAATCTCGGCCATCCATGGCCATTTGTATATATAGAGGGTTTCTCTTCATTTGTAATCATCCAAACATTGAGTGGAATTTAGTTGATAATTAGAGTTTCTCTCTCTCTCTAAACTTTGTGTGTGTAGTTCTTAAGTTGAACTTAACCTTCTTTAATATGGTTAAGAGCACTAAGTGTTGCACTAAGGTGTTAAGAGGAATTTCGCCAATGATACATGCGCTCAAACCATGTGTATAATGCACGTACGAGGCATAAAAAAAGGTGCAGGCGCTCTTTACGCTTGCATGCGTAGCTTCATCCCATGTTGAGAGCCTTTGGCCCTGTTAACATTTAAGTAGACCAAGTCTTATACCTAGGCCGACCCTTTAGCCTCTTTTTTTTTTTTAATTATTGTAAAATAAAATAAAAATAAAAATAAATAAACACTAAACCTAGTTCTAAGCCAAAGTTAAACATTAAATGATTAAGTTGTGTATCAACATGTTTTAAAAAGAATAATAAATGAAATAAATAAAATAATAATAAATAAAATGAAGCCTAATAGACATTATTAAACCTTAGAAGTAAACTACACGATCCATGTCACCTAACGAGCCTAAGACTTAAAAAATCTATTTTTCTAAATTTTACGTATTTTTCATTTTTTTCAATTTTTTTTTTTTTGTGTTTTTCTATATTTTCTCATTTTTTATATATTATTTTAATTGGGACCCTTTTCCTAAACTTTAAAATTCTAAAATTATAGGGGGCAAAGATGAGGTGTCTATAATCCTTTTAGAAGATTTTTCGTTATTATTATTATTATATTTTTGGATGTTTACATCTATTTTATTGAATAACTAGGATACAGATTACATTTGTATAAAACATGTTAAATGAGTTTAATTGAATGTAAGTTTTGTTAATAGCTATGCCTAACAATACTACTATTTCTATCGTGTTAAATAAGAACAACCGATTAAGAGGAAGTATTAAAGATTTTCAAAGAACAGTTATGTACTACTCTTAACTATTAGATTTTGCTTATAATAATTTTGTAATCTTATATATTATTAATTCTTTTAGATTGGTCATAATATTTACATCCATCTATGCTTTTAAGTTTTTGCATTATGTCTTTTATAGAAAATAGAGAAGTCCTTTACTATAAGATATTTTAATTGGTTATTCTTAATACTTAATACATTTCAAGAAAAAATTACATAGATGTTTTAAACCTTTGGGTTTTTTTTTTTTTTTTTTTTATAGTTTTGAATGAAACCTAAAATTGAAAATTTTTTTTCTATTACATCTTTATTTCCATTCAATAGAAAGATAAGTAACATGATGATTTTTAATGATTTTAAATAAAGGTAGGAAAAGGATTGCATTTATGTGATTTGTCATTACATCAAATGCTATATGTAAAGTTGTGATATGTAATAGCTTTACAATTAGTGGGGATATGTTCATGACAGTGAATTGGGGATAATAAATATTTATTAAGAAAATAGTGTGAGTTTTACATCTTTTTTAAAGAACAAAATGATGTTTTAAGCATTTCTTAATTTTATTATGTAAAGACAATTTAATTTTGTTATCTTGACATAATAGTTAGGTAATAGGTTTCATTGCTGCTTTACAATTGCTAATTTTACAAGTTTATTTTGATTTTTTTAATTTTCAAATTCAACTTGTATGCAATATCTTTTTAACACTATTAAATCTAATTCAATAAGAGACATGTACAACCCTTAATGTATGGGTTGCCATGATCAAAATTAAATAATCAAATATTTTATAAAAAAGTTTTTTTCTATGTATTGAATTACCTTTTTATTTACTATACCTATTCATTTATAATAAAATGATGTTTATATATATCAAATCATATTTATATTTATAGTTATATCATTTGCATAGTCTAAGGCAAAGCAATACAACCTTTTACATTCATAATATTTTATTTTATTTTTTTAAATATAAAAAATATATTTAAAATATAAATATAATACTTTCACATTCATAGTATATTTTATATTTTAAAGTATATTTTATTTTAAAATATAATACTTTTGATTATATTTATTTATACTTTCTTTTTAGATGGTATATCATACCGTGAATACCATTCAGTATTTATATGATACTATCATATATTATATATTTTTATATTGAATTTAGTAGTAGTAGTTACCCTATAGTTAAAAAAAATTATAACATTATTTATAATTTTTTTTTCTAAATGATACATCATTTTATGGAAATCATTCAATATTTACATGATACTGTACTATATTATATATGTTTTTTATATTGAATTTAGTAGTAGCCGTTACCCTTTATATATATATATATATATATATTAATTTTAACTAGTTATTGTTAATGTAGCAATTTTGATATTTTTCAAGTAAATTTATTATTGTAGTTGTTGACAAAAAAAGAAAAAGAAAGGAATTATTACTTTGCTTGAGGTGTACATTTTGGTAGAAAAAGGAGTAGCTTGTCTATTGTATATTATTTATCATTTAATATAATAAATTTAGAATATTTTTTTGTCATAGTACCCATTTAATATTACGTTTTCATGTTATTATGTTTCATAAAAAGTCATCATATTAATGTTAGTTTTTAATACAATGAAAATAACTGCTTATTAAGAAGTAATTAGTAAGTCTATAATGATTTGACTCTTTATTTTTCTCTTTTTTTAACATCTTTTTTTCTTTTTTTTTTAAACTTTCATTATTCGTATTTTTTCATTAATAAAACTTTTATTACTTTTGTTATCCATATTTTTTTATTTTTCAAGAGACATATTCTTTATATATAGGACGATATTTGTTAAATAATCACGACCTTTACATAAGTGGATGTAAAATGGTGCAACTCTAGCTATATAGTGTTATAATATCATAACTTAAAAAGAGTATATTTTTTTCTAAATAGTATGATATTTTATATGACTATTAATAACCACAAAAATTACAATGTATAAGATATATTCATATAATTAAATAAATGCTTTTATGTAATCTTGTAAATATTAATTTATTATCAAATTAATTATGATCATCTTATGTGTTAATATTTTATTTTTATTAATATAAATATATTTTAAAGTAAAACCCTCACATTGTGCAAGGTATTAACTAGTTATTATATGTTTTTTAGTACTATAGCGAGGCAGTTGGGAATGCTCGACTGATGCTGTTTTGAACTTGAAAAATTAACTTTAAGATTTGTTATTAGCCATTTTTATTTTTAGGCTATATTTTAGAGATATTTTAAGGATTCTTTTAGATTTCTTTTAGATATAAATAGCTTTTTTACATTTTTTTTCTTTTTCTTTTTTATTATGATCAAATAATTATTCAAGAAATAATAGAATTTTTTTTTTCTTACATTCTCTACATCACTCCTTCACTTGTTGGAAGTGCCGACAAGTTATTGAGATCATCTATTGCTTCTCTTATGCCACTGCTTAATCACATCTACCTATGTACCATTGTTCAAAGCTTCTCCAAGGGTCATTAGAGTCATTGCATCATGCAATGTGCACATGAACGACCACCAATGACATTGCTCCATATCTATATATAATATCTATTTATTAAAGCCTTTTGAGATTTAAGTAATTGTTACCCTTAAAATTACTTATTTAGTTTTTATTTAATATTATTTAATAAAAAAACTAATAACAAGATAAACTATTAAAATTATAAAAAATTAATAAATTTATCTACTTACTCCTCTTTCTCTCTGCTTATTCATTTCTTTATTAGTTGTTCACTTTCTCTCTCTTGCTTTTTCCTTTTTACTTTCTACTATACTTGTATCTTTTTTTCTCTCTTTACTAATATTCTTACTATCCTATTCCTTTCTCCATAACCTCCAATCTTTCTATTTTCTTTATTTATTAATGTTTTATATTAATATTATAATCTATTTAATTATATAATATAATTCTATTTATTTTATATATAGGCGCTCCAAGTATATTGTCAAATAGTATGAAATAAATCTACATCTAAGGTGTGATCTGTCCTATCTATTTCTTTCGTGCGATATGTAGGGAGATGGAAGAAGCGATAACACCTCGGTAGTAGCAACAACTAAACTCCAGCACTACAACATAAATGCACGTCACATGGGATGACATAATAATGTCCTCAAATCTCATCCATATATTAATGGGTTTCCGCAATAAGAAATACCAGGAAAAGGAGCCACTCAGGCTTTATTTTTGCTCCATTTTTTTACGCTCTATTTTTGCACCATCAATATAATGACATGACACGTGAGTGATGCATCCCACATTTGCAGCTGCTAGGAAGATGAGATTCACAAAAGTCATGTCATGAAGATAAAAATTGAAAAAAAAAAAACCCACACTCACACACACTCCGCGGCCAGTTGGAAATTAAGCATAATGTTCAAGTTCTATACGTCACATAATTCGTTTAAAGATCAAGGGAACACTTAAGGATATGCCTAAAAACGTAATCTTAGAAAAAGTAGATAGGATGGTTTGAAATTAAAAGTGAGTATATTTTCATATTTTTTTTATTGATACGTAACAAAATAAGATATACATGCAATTTCATTTTTTAATATATGGATCTCAAGATCTTGCGTAATGAATCATAGAGCTGTATTGAAAAAAAAAAAAAAATTTGTTGAGTACTTGCATTTACATTCAGATACTCGTGGATACGGTGCATACAGCGTATAGGGAAGAAGGTAGTAGTTATTAGGTGGTTGAACGATGGAACATGAGAAAAGCATTGATTTCATATTATATGTCATGTATTATATAAATGATCATATGTAAATATTTATAAAATTCTTATATATATATAAAAATATATATATATATAGTGTACGTAAAATATGGATGGTAGTTGTCTTGTGGACTATCCATTTTACTGTTATACATATAAAAGCTTTATTAGTATTTATACAATATATGCATATGCATAAAAAATGATTTAATAAATAATACACATCACATGTTATGTATATGTAATATATAAATACCAATAAAATGTTGATGTATATATCATGTATAAATTACATATAATAATGATTTGAAATTTATTCTTTTTATTAATATTTATGTCAATATTTTATTAGCATTTACATACCATACGTACATAACACATACCGTATAATACCTATTCAATCTTTTTTGTATATGCACATGTGAGGTTTAGGAGACAATGAAAAATCGTTTAATTTTTAACAAGCCCATTGACCTTGACTAAACCCAAACATGATGCTATCTTAATCATTTGAGGTTTGCTAAAAACAACACTCTATTATTATAAAAGATCCATAGACATAAGCTAATGGAATCTAAAAATAAGTCTGTGAGTCAAGAAGAAGAAGATGAAGATGTAAGAAGAAGAAAAAAAGGTGCAAAAGGAGAGAGAAAATAAGATTCTAACCACCATAACCAAATTCTATTTTGTCAAGAATGAAGTGTGTATTTACAATCGAGACTTCTAAATATATATATACTCTCTATACGTATAATGCTCAGGCTAATGAGCATGTGAAATAAACATGTATTTGTAACACTCTCCTTAAGATGGTGAGTATATGTTCAATACTCCCATCATGCTAAGAAGAAACTTAAATTGATCTAATGAAAGTGCTTTTGTAAATAAATTAGCTAGCTGCATTTTACTTTGCACATGAATCGGCAAAACAACTCCTTGAGTAACTTTATCTCGAACACAATGCAAATCAATCTCTAAATGTTTTGTTCTTTCATAGAAGACCGGATTGCGTGCTATATATAATGCTAACTAACTATTAGAAAACAACTAAACAGCAATGGAGATGGAAACTTTAAAATCTTCGTATAGTGATGACAACAACCAAATAGCTTCACATGTTGTGGAAGCCAAAGCTTTATACTCTAATTCAACGAAACTTATGGAAACTGTAGTTTGTTTCTTTGATTTCCAACTGACAAGCAAATCACTTAAGAAAATACAAAAGCCAATAGTTAATCTTCTAGTATTAAGACATCCCTCAATACCCCACCCCCCCACCCCCCCAATCACTATCACCATAAGCTTACAGTACTAAATCTGATTTACATGAAAAGAATAAACCTTACCCTGGTTACTATTTGATATATCTCAGTACTCTCTCCAAAGCTACCTGACATGTTTGCTTCAGATTATCCATAAATTGGGTAAGAGCATGGACTAGATAAGCAATATTTGGGTATGTAATTGATAAATACAAAAGTTTACCAATAATCTATCTATAAAACATAACATCGACAGCATCTGTTGTGTCCTCGACAGCATCTGTTGTGTCCTCACGAGACAACTTATGATTCATGATTATAGGAGTTAGTGCAGGCTTAGCCCCTAGAAAACTAGTATCAATCAACAAGTCTAATGCAAATTCCATTGATTTAGTACCATACCATCTTTAGAGCGAGCTAACTCTAAACTAATGAAATACTTCATCTCACCCAAATCCTTAACCATAAGTTGTGTATGTAGGAAACATTTAAAATTCTCAATTACTTCAATTTGCTTGCTAGCTATAGCAAGATCATCAACGTATGGTAGTATTACAATAAAATCATCCCCTGATCCTTTCGTGAAAAGAGCATAATCAGAATGTGATTGAGCAAATCCACTGGCTAAAAGGCAACTCATTAATTTGGCATTCCATTATCTTGAGGCTTGCTTCAAGCTATATAGCGATTTGTTTAGCTTACAAACCATTTTCTAATCAGCACCACATTCCCGCTGAATAGGCAAACATAACGGGACTTCCATATAGACTTCTTCAAGTAAATTCCCATTTAAAAATGCATTATGTACATCCATTTGATGAATGTATCAATTAAAGATAGCAACCATAAAGAAAAACAACTGTACTATTGCATGTTTAATGATAGGGCTAAATGCCTCATTGTAATCAAAGCTTTCTTGTTGACTCTAACCTTTTGCAACCAAGCAAGCCTTATAGTGATTAATAGAACCATCCACCTTAGTTTTTAACTTATAAACGTACTTACAACTAATAGTGTGTTTGCTTAGAGGCAAAACAACAAGAGTCTAAGTATTATTATTTTCTATAGCAGCAAGTTCTTCATTCATGGCTTTATGCCAAGTTGCAAATTTTACAGCTTGAGCATAACTAGAGGATTCAAAGTGTTTAGTTAACTAAACTATGAAAGCCCAAAATGAAGGAGAAAGATTATCATAAGACAAAACACTTTCTATGGGATGTGAGGTAGAAACAGGCGAAGACAGAGTTGAGAATAAAGGATCGGCTAAGACAAGACTTAAATTGTGATGATAATCATTCAAATAAGAAGGCATAGGGATAAGAGAATGTGTATTAGAAATAAAAGTAGAACCAGACTGTGATGAACTAAACACAAGTAAAGATGAATTTGTAGGAAGAATGTATGTATCAGAATTGTGTATAATAGGAACATGTGTAGAAGGAGAATGTGTATACATGGACTATGCTACACCATACTCATTAATAGATTCATTGTGTTAAGAACCATTGGAATGATAAAAATTGAAAGGAGTATGTATACACCAATTCGATTGGGCAAGACTAAAAGCAAAAAAGAGTTGGTCAATATAAAAAAAATAAGAAACATAAGGTAAAGGTAGTGTTTGTAACTTATTTAGAAAAGAATCACACAGTGAGGAGGTTTCAAAGGGAAAACACGTTCAAGAAAATGAACATCCCTAGAAACAATGTATTTATCATCAACCAAATAATATAATTTGTATCCTTTAACAGTAAAAGGATAGCCTACAAAGATATAAGGATGAGCCCTTGTATCAAACTTTGTTAGTTGTCTAGTAAGGGTAGAAGCAAAACAAAGGGAACCAAAAACATGAAGATGTCCATAGGAAGGTGTATGTTACAATAAAAGCTGATATGATGAGAAATTATTTAGAACAGGGGTAGGTATATGATTTATGAGATATGTGGTTGTCAGTATAGTATCTCCCTAAAATTGAAGAGGCAATAAGGATTGAAACAATAAAGACCTTGCAACATTAAGAATGTGTTGATGCTTACGTTCTACAATGCCATTTTGTTGTAGAGTCTCAACACAAGTGCCTTGATGTATGACACCATAAGAACTATAGAAGTCAGCTAACATGACTAAACCATTATCTAATTGAAGTATTTTAACTTTGTGACCAAATTGAGTTAAAACTAGCTAACAAAAACTAGGAATTATAGTCTTTACTTCAAACTTGGATTTCATAAGATACACTTAAGTAACTCAAGTGAAATAATCTACTATAGTAACAAAGAATTTACGTCCATAAAGAGTAGGTGTAGAAAAAGGTCCCTAAATATCAACATGAATTATGTCAAAAGGATATGAGGTATTTCTAACATGAGTAGGAAAAGAACAACGTTGTTATTTTGCCAAAGGACAATTTTTTTTATCAAGCCTAAAATGCCCTAGATCAAAAGAAATTGGTAACTTACTTATTATAGTCAATTTATTACAAGAATGAGAAACAACTACATCATTTAGAGGCTGCTCTAAGAAGTAGAGTCTAGCTCTAGCCTTGATACGACCAATCACTCTCTTGGTGGCAAAGTCCTAAATGTAAGCATAATGGTTCATGAATAACACTTATTGTGATAGGAATCAAGCTATTAGACCTTTGACTCATAGTCGAAGCCGAGAATTAGAGGGACTAGTAAGGCGGATCCTCCTGCTCCAATAGATTTCTACTGAAGCCGAGTACCTCTTTGCCATCTACTCTGCATGCTGAGTTGAATAATTGCCTACTTTTCAGAAGTTGTGTGTTGAATAGCTAAATGTTGAGACAACAGCTAAACCTTACTCTCTAATTCACTCATGCTGAGTCGACCACTTACTCGACTTTACCCTTGCCGAGAGGTCGAGAAAGTGACCCTTGACTAATCTTCAGTCACCCCTACTCGAAATAAGCAATTTAATCGTACTCTTTCTCTACATCCTCCAATGGCATCGCCAATGTATTTTTGCCTTATGTACAAGACCACATGTAGAATTTGCTACACTAATTATTATTTTTCTTAAATATTCATTTTTACTCTTTTGTATTCTTGTACATTACTTCTTTAAGGTAATACCCTTTTTTGTCTTTTCCCTTTTAGACAAGTTACCATAACTTCTCAAGTATAAATACACCTTATACCTATAGCAATAATAATCAGATTACCTTTAATACATTTGACATTTTCCTTTCGTAAACACTGATTGTTTGCCTTCATTTCACTCTTATCCTAACCCTTAAACAAGGCTAAGTGGTGAGTAACGTTACTGAACCAATTCATGTGTCATATCGAGTTATACCGTAAGTCTTTAAAAGTTCCATCAATGCTTTATATCTTTTAGAGTTATTCATGGGTTTTTGCTTACTTTTCATTCACTTTTTCCATTCTTTTGTGTATTCTCCATTACCCCTTTCAAACTTTCGACAAGCTTGGACCCATTCTCATGACCAGCCTTGTTTATCCTTAGCTGCAGTTTGCATCATCTTGGTATTAGAGTAGAGGTTTCACTTGAGTTGTAGTAGATTGTTTCGAAGTTCTATTTATACTCTGTTTTGCATGTATGGAACAAAGCAAGTTATTGTATTCGTCTAATTGCTGTGTTTGTTGACTGCTAAATTTCTGGTTTGTGGAAGTGTTTGCTAAAACACTTAATCGAAGAGTTTGAGATTTAAATCTTTCGGAGAAAATGATGGAACTAAGTGTTAACATTGGTGTTGGAGATGATAATAGTGGAGTTGTCTACCATGGTCGATAGTCTTAAAGTACCCCCAAGAGGACTGAAGAGAAACTTGATGAGGTAGCTAACCTCTTAGTGAATTTAACTTGAGCTATTCATGTGTTGGCTTACTAGCCTGCTGAAGCTACGCATAATACCCCATAAGCTGCCCAACCTATGAAAGGTTAGAACCTAGCTCGACAAGTTCGAGATGGAGGAGTAGGCAGATGAGTAAGGAGAATGATTGACTTGGAAAATTTAGGAAGAGAGGATGAGGAAGAGTATTATGAAGAAGAATAGCGAGTGTGAGCACCCAGAGCCTTTGACCATGTGAAGCTTTAGATTCTAAGCTTTAATGGATATGAAAGTGTGAATGAATACATAAAGTAGGAAGAGAAGGTAGAGCGTGTATTCAATTATTACCAATATAAGGATTACAAGAAAGTGAGAACTACTGCTGTTGAGTTCTCTAAATATGCCTCTATGTAGTGGAAAAATTTTCTGGTTATGAGGAGACGAGAAGGATATAGAGATATTAATACTTGGCCTAAAATGTAGAGAATACTTAGGAGCATATTTGTGCCAGATACCTATCTTTAAGATACTTTTACTCGGCTTCAAGAGATGAGATAAGAAAGCCGATCTGTTGATGAGTATGTCCAAGAATTTCAAATGTTTATGATCCATCGTGAAGTGAAGGAACCACTAGCACGAAGAAGCTCTAGGCTCCTTACTGGAATAAGAGGTGACATTAGAGGCATTGTGGAATTTCAACAATTCACCACAATGGAAGAAGCCATTCGAATAGCTCAACTAGTGGAGAGGCACAAAAGAGGTCGAGTACCGACTAGACTACCAACTAACCAACCTGGACAGGAAAGTCACCGAGCTTAGTCAAGCACAAAGTCGATCCGAAGGGTAGACGTCCAAGCTAAGTAGAAGAGCCGACTTAACAATGACATGTCGACTCAAACTTATGAGAAAGAGTAAGAATCTAGTAGGAAGAGAAGTTAGATCAAATGCTTCAAGTGCCATGGGTTTGGACATATGTCTGCTAAGTGCCTAAACCAAAGAAGTATGGTCATCAAGGGAGATGTCCCGAAGCTAGAAGTGGAAAGTATTGATGAAGAACCTAAGGAAGAGAACCCTACCGAAAAGGAAGTTTCTCATGACAATGAACTGATTGAGGAGGATGTATTTATTGAGGACTTGGATCAGTTGGTCTTGGTTATTCGACGCGCAATGAACTTAGAACTCTTATGCAAGGAGGAGTAAAGGGAAAACTTGTTTCATACTACTTGTAAGGTGAATGATCAAGTAGTGCACTAATTATTGATAGTGGAAGTTACATTAATGTGGTATCAATCGATTTGGTCACAGGACTAAAGCTACTGACTATTGCAACACTCGAGGTCATACAAGCTACATTGGCTAAGTGAGAAGGGAGCACTACATGTTACACGACAAGTACTATTATCGATCACCATTGGAAATTACTTTGACAAAATTCTCTACGATGTGCTGCCCATGTGTACCTCACACATATTGCTTGGCCGACCATAGCTATTTAATAGAAGAGTTATCCATGATGAATACAAAAATACGTATGTATTTGAGAAGGATGGCCATAAGATTACATTGAGACTGATGCCACCAAGTGAAGTTAACAAACTATAGGCAAAACTAGCTTGTGGATCGAAGAAGACTCCAATGATGAGTAAAGCAAAGCTTCAAGAGGCCATCAATGCTGACGAGCTAGCTATTATGTTGGTCAAATGCCTGTTAGAAATGAAGGAGCAGGGTAAACTACCCTTGGAAGTAAAAGTGTTGCTGGATGACTATACCGATCTATTTCTAGAATAGTTACTCGAAGGGTTGCCCTCAATTTGAAGCATAAAACATTGTATTGACTTAATACCTGGTGCCACCCTACTAAATAAGTCATCCTATAAGATGAGCCCCGAATAAGTTTTTAAGCTCCAATGGCAAGTCAATAAATTACTAAAGAGAGAGCATGTTAAGAAAAGCCTTAACCCTTGACTATATCGATGCTTTTAGTGCCAAAAAAGGATGGACCTTAGTAAATGTGTATAGATAGTCGAGTTGTGAACAAGATCACGATCAAATACTGGTATCTTATCCCAAGGTTAGAAGACATGATAGATGAATTGAGTAGAGCTAAGATCTTCAGCAAGATTGATCTGAAGTCTAACTACCACCAAATTTGTATGAGGTCAGGAGACAAATGAAAAACTGCATTCAAAACTCGACATAGACTCTAAGAGTGGATGGTCATACCATTCAACTTGTCAAATGCCTCAAGCACTTTCATGAGACTAATGAACCATATGCTGAGACATCTAATGGGGAAGTGTGCCGTAGTGTACTTTAATGATATCTTAGTGTACAATGCCAACATGCAAAGTCACTGTGAACATCTCAATGCCTTCCGTGTCGAGAGATTATTTGGTAACCTTAAGAAATGTTGCTTTTGCTAAGAGGACGTGGTATTAAGTTGAGGAGGCTTACAAGTAGACTATGAGAAGATCTAAGTAATTGTTGAATCGCCAATTCCTACTACTTATGCTGAAGTGAGAAGTTTCCATGGACTGGCTTCCTTCTATAAAAGATTCATCAACAATTTCAACACTCTTACCACACCTCTTACTAAATTGACAAAGAAGAACATCAACTTCTGATGGGGAGAAAAGGAAGAGAGAAGTTTTACTGAAGTAAAGGAAAGATTGACCTCCATCCCTATACTAGTCCTACTTAACTTTGAGAAAATATTTGAGCTGAAATGTGATGCATCAGGCATTGGGATAGGTGATATGCTAATGTAGGAAAGCTGACTAATTGCCTGCTACAGCAAGAAGCTCAGGGGACCTCAACTAAACTACTCTATATACGACAAAGAACTCTTAGCACTGATCTAAGTACTATAAGTATGGCAGCATTATCTGCTGCAGAGAAAATTTGTCACCTACATTGACCATAAATCTTTGAGGTATCTTCGAAGTCAAACGAAATTGTTGAAGCAGCAGTTAAGGAGGGTCAAATTCCTTAAAGGGTTCAAGTTTATAATAAAATACAAACAAGGAAAAAGCAATGTAGTTGCATATGCTCTTTCGAGGAGGCATGCACTCCTGATTGAACTGTAGACTAGATTTTTAGGTTTGCAAGCATTAAAGAGCAGTCCTCTAGGGATCCACACTTCAGGCCCATATTGGCACGATGTGTTGATGGAAGGTGGAAGATGGATACTTGTTCCGAAGGGGGAAATTGTGCATATTGACCTGCTCTCTACAAGTATTACTTATCAAAGAAGCCCATAATGGAGAGCACTATGAGCATTTTGGGGAAAAGACCTATGAATTGTTGAATGGTCATTTCTTCTAATTGAGAATGAGACGAGACGTGCACTGAGTTGTGGAAGGGTATGCCGTGTGCAAGAGGGTTAAATGCTAAGCTGAGCAAGGGAAAGCATTACCTTTGCCTGTTTTGATGAAACCATGGACTAAGTTAAGCATAGACTTTATTCTTAAATTACCACGAACTACTCAAGACAAAAATTCTATAATGGTCATCATAGATAGGTTTAGTAAGATGGTGCACTTTGTGCCTACTGCAAAACTAACGATACTTCAGCTATTGCTTCTCTTTTCTTTTGGGAAATTTTTAGGTTACATAACATACCAAGAAGCATAGTATTAGACAGAGATCTAAAGTTCTTGAGCCATTTTTAGAGAACTCTATGGTGATAGATAGGGACCAAACTGCTATTTAATACTTCTTGTCACCCACAAATGGATGGCCAAATAGAGGCAGTCAATCGTATTTTGGGATCATTGCTTTAAGCTACAGTGGGTAAGAACTTAGCTGATTAGGATGTCTGCTTGCCAGTAGTCGAATTGACTTATAATTGAACAATACATGACACCACCAAACAAACCCCCTTTGAGGTTATCTATGCTTTCAATCCCAAGTTACCCCTCGATTATGCCCCTACACCTGAATCCAAGCAAGATGATCCTGATGTAAAAGTAAGAGCACAATCTTTTCAACACATCTACAACAAAGTTACTCGACAGATCAACCAAACCCCTAGACAAATGCGAGAGAAGGCTAATGGTAAAATGATAAGACTCTTTCAACCGGGTTCCTTTAGAAGTTCAATGATAATGCTTATAAACTGGAGTTGGCCAAGGACTATGGGGTTTCTAACACCTTTAATATTGTTGACCTCAGTCCATATTACCTTGATGGAGAGCTGATCGAAGGCCATTCAGATTTGATCCTAAATCTAAATCAACCTAGAAGGAGTAATAGGAATCAGGCTATTAGGCCTTTAACCTGCAGCTGAGCTTGAAGACTAGAAGGATTGGTAAGGTAGATCTTCCTACTCCAACGAACTCTTGCTGAAGCCAAGTACCTCTTTGCCAATCCACTATACATGCTGAGTTGAATGACTACCCACTTTTTGGAAGTGGTGTGCCAAATAGTTGAATGCCAAGACAACATCCAAACCTTACTCTTTGACTTACTCAAGCCGAACCGACTACTTTCTTGGCTTCACCCTTACTGGGAGGTTGAGAAAGCAACCCTTGACTAATCCTTAGTCATTGCTACTTGGAACAAGCAATCTAATCATACTCTTTGTCTACATCCTCCAATTGCATCACCAATGTATCTTTACTACATGTATAGGACTATGTATGGAATCTGTTACACAAATAATTGTTTTTCTTAAATATTCATTTTTATCCTTTTGTATTCTTGTATATTACTTCTTTAAAGTAATACCCTTTTTTGTCTTTTCCCTTTTAGGCAAGTTACCTTAACTTCTCAAGTATAAATACCCCTTGCACTTATAGCCATAATAATTAGATTAACATTAATACACTTGACATTTTCCTCTTTTAAACATTGATTATTTGTCTTCATTTCACTCTTATCCTAACCCTTAAGCAAGGCTAGGTGACAAGTAATCTCACCGGACCAATTCGTGCATCATATTAAGTTATGCCATGAGTTCTTGAAAGTTCCATGGGTGCGTCATATCCTTTGGAGTTGTTTGTGGGTTTTTGCTTACTTTTCATTTACATTTTCCAGTCTTTTGCATGTTCCCTATCACCCTTTTCAAGCTTTCGATAAGCTTAGACTCATTCCTATGATCGACTTATCTATCTTTGGCCACGGTTTGCATCATACTATGTGGCATTAGATACCAACTTAGAGACAGAAACCAAATTAATTGTGAAACCAAGAACAAACAAGACACCAAATAAAACCAATTGTGAATTTAGATGAACAACACCTTTATGTGTGGCTTGAACTTGCTCTTGGTTAGGTAATTGGACAAAGCAATTAGACACAATAGAGTAGGAATGAAAAAGATCAATATAACTAACCATATGATTGGTTGCACTCGAATCTAGGACACAAGATATGGACATGGCAATTTTTTAAGAAGAAAAACAAGCAATAGATAAGGATGTACTTGCCATACTGCTTTAGAGTGAAGAACTACTATCACTCTATAAAACAGTAGGCAAAGAAGTGGAAATAGAAGAAGCAGTAGAACAACTGTTAAGGAAGCTGGAATTATTTGAAACATGAAGCAAGCCAAGTAAATGAAGTACTGGTTCCTTTGTAAAATTCATATTGCTATCAGCTTTTGTACTATTCACCGAATTACTTATAGAATTCTTAGACAAAATGTCACTAATCAAGGGGTGGTTTAGTTGCGACAAGTATTATATATTATATAAGGGACTGTAGATTGATTAACCTTTCAATTAACAAAGCTTTATGCGATATACAAGACTACTACTATAACTACCAACCCAAGAGTTATGCAAGCGTAAGTAATATCACAACACAATTATAATAATATGATCATCAAACTATAACAATCCAATATATATAATACATACATTAAGTCTTTTAGGTACCTAATATTACATAATAATACACCGTATCACATTATAAGTTTCTAAGATCTAGCTACAGTAATGGAAGTACACTCTCATCTCTTAACTTACACTCATACCAACCAGATGGCGTTCTATTAACCTCGGGCATCCTGCAGCCCAAAACAACAGATAAGTCCTCCTGCACAAGTAATCTATAAGGATGTAAGCTAAATAGCTTAGCAAGATATCCCTCAACTATACTATAAATAAGTTATTCAACAAGTAAATTCAAATATATGAATGCATAATCATATAGAATGCTAAACAAATACATATAAGTGACCAAGTATTGCATGTAACTTAAATTTAACACCTTCTAAAGTCAAGATTGAAGTGTACATGACACAAATCTGGGTATCATATTTGGACTATTACAACTACGAAACTCCACGTTTCATATTAAAAAATAAATGATGTCCATTTTCAATTTTAGCTAAAACTAATTCCAAGTATAATTGTGAGTGGGTTCTTGTAGTCCATACTCACCCCTAAAATAGAGATCTCTAGACTCGACTCTTAATTAGGCGATTGGTGTCTCTAATACCTAATAATCCCGCGAGCTAGAGTAAGGTCATATCATAAATGTGTATAGTACTAAAATACTATAATCAAAATTCATAATTAATCCCCTTATAGCCTTTCGCTATCTCTATGTAATGTGACAACCGGAATTAGTTATACAATTCATAATACCTAATAATCCCGCGAGCTAGAGTAAGGTCATATCATACATGTGTATAGTACTAAAATACTATAATCAAAATTCATAATCAATCCCCTTATGGCCTTTCGCTATCTTTGTGTGATGTGACGACCGGAATTAGTTATGCAATGCATGATTATGTATGTTCCGATTTAGTTAATTCAATTCGGATATCATTAAGTCCAATTATTGTATGATCAGTCAGAATCATGAACAAATCAATTCCTATTGAATTCACTATGCAACAAATAATACATTATCATACTTTAAAGTAATTTCACAATTGATAAACAGTATCATACATATGCATAACCTAACCCCACACAACATCCAATTATTAATATTAATTAATATTCACTAATTACACACAAAGACAGGTATGGAATCATTTAGAGTGCTCACTCAATTATGGTCGATGTCAAGAATCGTAATAATCTGCTGGCAAATTAATCTCGATCTTAAGATCACCTAACATTTTGGGGACAAGAAAAGTAATAAGTGTTTGAGTTAAATAACTAAACTATTCATACATTAAGTATTAATTACTTAATTAGCTATTTTTTTACATGAAATTATTGATTTGAGTTTTTTCGTTAGTCGTGTATAACTTTTTCAATTTAGTTTCGATTTTTATGAACTTGAAGTCCATTTTTATCATTTTCAGATATACTTTCTGGTAATGGGGTCCATTTTATATGTTGTTGCCTAAATTTTCCATTACAATGTAAAAATATTACAAATTTTATTATTTTGACCTAATTAATTATAATTTATTATTTTATGCTTTTCTTTACAAAATTATGGTTTTATAACTATCTAAATTTTATATTTAGTAATTTTGTTATTTTTAAGTTTATTTTATCATAATTTATGTATTTTGCCATGTTTAAGATCTAATACTTATTTATTTCATTCTTTTTTTTTAATTATTTTCTTGTTAGTTAATTTATTATTATTGTTATTATTATGAAATTAATTAAATTTATTAAATGCTAACGTAGCAGCATGAGAAAGTACTACATGTTATTTTCATGAATTTGTATATTTTTAAAATTTTTCCTATTTTGTATTTTACTTAATTTTTATATAATCATATATTATGGTTATATTTTATTAAATTTTAGAAATTAATTATTTTATGTTTTCTTTGAATCTCACAACAGACATAATTATATATATATTATCTTACTTTATCTATTAATTTATTATTATGGTATTTTACACATGTATTATTTAAGTATACCCATATACTTGTACATAATGTATTATTAATATATGTATTTTTATACGTATGTACTTAGTTCCCTTCACTTTTTTGTACATATATATATACTTGTGTAATTAAATAATATAACCCTAAATATACTATATGTGCTATATACATATATATACATATACAATACCTATACATATAATATACTAGTATTTTTGTACATTATACATACATACATATATATATATTTAGCCACATATTTTTACATATACCTATGTAGTGAAAACACCTAATATACATACTATTATATACGCATATATACATGTACATACACACAAATCTTTTATACCAAATATTTATAGAATCAAATATAACATGTATGTACACATGATTATACCTAAGTATCCATACACATATGAATACATGTACATGGTATAATACCAACTTTTTATAAATTCCAATACATGTATATAGATTTTTCTTTGCAAATAATAATAGAATACCTATAAATTCACTATATACTCCTATAATACATATGAGATTTGACAAAATACATGTACATGAAAAAATACATCTAAATGATTATTACAAAATAAATATAATATAAATACTACTTATTTATTTCTCTTAGTAATTTGATGAGTAATGGATTGGAAAGCTTCTTTTTTTCTTGATTATTGAAGTAAATTGATAGAAAATCCCAAAGTAAAAGAGAAAGGCAAAGGGGTTTTCTTGATTTAAGAATAGGAATTGTATATGGGTCTTATCTTTGTGTTTTGATTTTGAAAAAAAAAAAAATGAATGTTGTGTTTGCTCTAACCGGTAGTAACTTAGCAGGGGAAGAGAGAAGAAAATACAATGATCAAAGATGAGAAAAGAAAAAGCAAGATAAGATCATTAATTGATTTGAGAAGAGAGTTATCTATTGTTTTTGTTTTGCTTAGATAATTAGCACATGGTGATTACAAACCACACAAGTGTCCACCAAATGCCTTTTGGAAGATTTCAATGTGGCAAGAAGAAAATAATTAGAGGAGGAAAAAGGAAAAGGAAAAAGGAAAAGAAGAAAGAATGAAAAATAGGAAAAATTAGAATTTTCAAAGCATAAAAATTATAAATTTAATAATTAGAAATAATATTGAAATTTTATAAAATTTATTAATTAAATTGTTACCATTAATAATTTCATGTGATTATGCGTATTGGTTGATAATTATATTTAACTAGGGTTGAATTACTATTAGGGTAAATTCATTTATTTTATAAACTTAAAATTATAGTTTTAAGGTTTTTGTTAAATTTGAGTTTAATCTCGAATATTTATGCGTACATAAGGTTTAGGGCTTTCATACGCGATTTAGGTTTTGATCAAAATTCTAGATTTTTAATTACTTATAGTATATTTGACTTCATAATTTAATAAAATTTTTATTTTACTTAGCCTTATCAACTCATGAGATTTTCTAGAGTACTCGAGTCCAATTTAGGGTTTAGATCGATAACGTTACAAGTTTTACACAAAATATTAGTAGAAGAGTAACGAGATCCAATGATAGAAACTTGATTTACTCCTGAAACACGCATCTCATTAAATTTGTAATGAGGAGGAAATCCAATCAACTTGTAACACCTTTCCTTTAAATAATCTTTCTTGTGGCAATAGTTACAAACAACCTCATTCTTAGTAATTCGTTGCTTACTAACATTAATAGTAGACACAGCAGAATTATCAAAATTCAAAATATCTCTTAAACGATGATCATGCTAAAATTCATCCCTGATTACTAAGTTATATGCCTCATCTAGGGTTGGATAAGGCTTTAAGATGAAAATTTGATATCGCAACATTGAGAAACTTTCATTCAAGCCATTTAGAAACTTAAACACATAGTCCTTTTAAGCCATATCCACAAATTGATCGAAACTCCTTTTATCACACTCTCCACAAGAGTAATGAGGAAGCGGTCGATAATTCCTATGTTCCTCCCATATCATGTTTAATTAAGTGAAATGATTGTCTATTGATCTATTTCCTTGAATAATAGTATGCAATATGTGATGCAATTGCCAGATGCATAAATCATCAGGTTATGCAATCCTAGTTTTCAACTTGTCCCAAATCTCTTTAGTAGATTGTAGATACAATACTGTTGAAGCAATTTGCAAAGAAATAGAACGTAAAAGCAAAGAAACAATAAGATTGTTATATCGATTCCAAACCTGATAAGGATCAGACTTCTCAGGAACTTTAATGGATCCATAAAAAATCTAACTTTATTTTGAATTAAAAGTAAAAGAACAAAGGATCTACTCCAGGTGTTGTAGTTTAAACCTAATAATGATGATGTAACTGAGACAGAATTCTGTGAATCTACATGATGAAGATAAAATGGTGAAGTAACATCTTTTAGTGGAGAAACTTGATTATTGATTATGCTAGTGTACCCTAATACCATGCTATAAACAACACTCTACTACTATAAAAGATCTATGGATGTAAGCTAATGGAATATAAAAATAAGTGTGTGAGTTAAGAAGAAGAAGGTGAAGATGTAAGAAGAAAAAACAAAGGTGCAGAAGGAGAGAGAAAATAAGATTCTAACTGTCATAACCAAATTCTATTTTGTCAAGAATGAAGTGTGTATTAACAATCGAGACTTCTAGATATATATATATGCTCTCTACACATGTAATGCTTAGGCTAATGAGCATGTGAAATAAATATGTATTTTGTAACAAGGTCACTAATCGTATATCTCCCCTTATGGGCATAATCAGGCCCCTACTAGAAGATATCACCTTGTTCAGAGCCAAAGCAACAAATCTCCCTTTACATTTAATTGGAGACTCTAATGGGGAGTTACATGCTATTTAGTATTTATTGTTTAGTGTACTCACTAGTAAACAAATATGAAATTGAAATTTAACATATGGAATTTTTGTAACAACTTGGAGTTAATTTCTTAACATGATAAGAAAACACTGACACATGAGCTTTATTATTGTTGTTTTTATTAATTTGTCTTTACTTATCATTAAAAAATTCAACTGGCTCACCAATCATATTCAATCTTTCTTTTTGCATGAGTAAAACATGCTATAAGATCAGCACATGTAGTTCGCTTAAATCTAGTTAGACCAAATCAAACTGTAAACTATGAGTTGATTTTTTTAATTATAAATTGCAAGCGTAGAAATTTTTTTCCAAGCCATTAAAGAACATATGCATTTATGGTTTTAACCATATTAATTACCCTAAACCCTAAACTACTTAGACCAACAAATAAGTTTATTCAATATTTATATTTTAATGTAAGTTGGAGGATGGCTTATTTCTATGGTATAATAGATATGAAGTTAGATCTATTGCTATTTAAATGAAAAGAAAAAGAAAATGTTATTGTTTGAGCCCTCATCAACTTAATTTTGTTGATGATCCATCCTTCCCAACTAATTATTTCGGTTTATAGCTTGTAAATCAAATAGGGAGAAAAAAGAAAATACAATGTAACACCTCAAAATTAGGGGATCATAGCCCTTCCATGTATCTTCTTAGAGATGGATATACTAAGACATCTAGGATCGTAGAACCTATCTAGTTTCCATAGATAAACATGAAGTTTGCCAACTTATATTAAAAAAAAAAAAAATCCTACAATATAACCAAGTGTGTAGTATACAAACCACTATAACTCCAAGTATATAAGATCTACTATCCATATGATAAAACAAAAGGCTCATAGCTCAACATACACACTAAAACCAACCTATCATCAAGGAGTATCTTAGCTCCAACATATAACTAATAATAACATAATAAATTCAACAGTAGCCACATGTGACTCCAACAACAGTACAAAGAGTATTATAAACAAAATATCACAAGTAAGGATTGAAACAAGTCTTAACTTCAATTCAAGCCCTATCATCTACCGTACATAAGGCTAGTCACATCATTAAAGTAGTAATAATCTCTCTCTTCATCATAACAATAATAATAATCATTGTAATCAACAGTGTCTTCACATGCTAAACTTATAGTTGAAAGACATAAATCCTTAAAGGGTGTGTGAAAGCCTAGTATAAGATACCAAAGACATGCACATGATCAAGCATCCATAATCTCGTACATGCATAAACAATTTCAATATCAATATGTAACAAGCATCGGTTATTAACTTTATCAACCATGTCCATTAGATATCACAGTTTCTACATTCAAAGACGTGGGATAACTCATGACCTAAACAAGTAAACAATATATAGTACTATGTAAGTATTGGTGTTAAGTCCCCTCCAATACCCAAGTAACCCTCCTAAATCTAGCTAGGACTCCACTTTAGACAATGTTGTGCAAAGAAAACTAAGTACCTCACCAATCACATTAGACCTTACCAATGAGAGGTCGAACCAAGTAAAAATAGTACACATTATTAAGGTTTGAGTTTACTTTAAGTCAAATTGAATTAACTATCTTAGCAAGCACAATAGACTAATCATGTATCCCTTACCTAACTCTAATGAATCGTTCAATACGTCTCTATTATTCTACAACCTAATAAGCCATGTAAACAAACCAACTTAGTGCCTATTCTGAACCATCAACATAATTACTCATACCTTGCATACCAACCTTTCACCTATACTTCAAGTGATGCAAACTGTAACCAATGACAGACAAAGCTGGTCACTAGAATGGGTCCAAGCTTGTCAAAAGCTTGAAAAGTGTGATAAGGAACATACGAAAAAACAACAAAAGTGAATGAAAAGTAAGCAAAAACCCATGAATAGTTTTAAAGAATATGATGCATCGATGAAGCTTCCGAAGACTCACAACACAACTCGACATGACGCTCGAATTAATTCAATGATATTACTTGCTACTTAACCTTTCTTAAGGATTAGGATAAAAGTGAAATGAAGGCAAACAATCAATGTTTACGAAAGGAAAATGTCAAGTGTATTAATGGTAATCTAATTATTACGGCTACAAGTACAATGAGTATTTATACTAGAGAAGTTAGGGTAACTTGCCTAAAAAGAAAAAGACAAAAACGGTATTTCCCTAAAGAACTAATGTACAAGAATATAAAAGAGTAAAAATGAATATTCAAGAAAAGTAATGATTAATGTAGTAAATTTTACACGTGGTCCTGTACACATGGCAGAAATACATTAGTGATGTTATTGTAGGATGTAGACAAAGAGTACGATCAGATTGTTTGTTTTGAGCAAGGGTGATTGAAGATTAGTCAAGGGTCGCTTTCTTAGCCTTTTGGTAAGGTTAAAGTTGAGCAAGTGGTCAGTTCGACATGAGTAAGTCAGAGAGTGAGGTTTAGTTATTGTCTCAACATTTACCTTTTCATCACACAACTTATGAAAAGTGGACAGTCATTTGGCTCGACATGTAGAGTGGATTGGCAAAGAGGTACTCAACCTCAGTAGGAGTTAGCTAGAGGAGGAGGATCTACTTTGCCAATCTCTCTAATCTTCGAGCTTGGCTATAAGTCAAAGGCCCAATATCCTAATTCAAATCATCAAGTCTCTATAAGGAAACAAGAATAAGCCTTCAAAGAAAAGAGGTTTTAAAATTGTTTTGGTTTAGAAAACTATTTGAAAAAACAAGCTAGAAGCGTTTATGAACAAAAAATAAAGTTAGCAAAGTCAAAGGGAAAGCTTTACAAACTATCCATGGACTATTGCAAACATGTCATTTGGATGTTAACATGATTAGAGTCCGAATACCATGAAGCTATGAGTTTTCCCAATCTACAGCATTCAGACACTAGTAAGAAAGGCATTCGGGCAGTAACTACAATCTACAATGTTTTGTAGATTGTAGTTCATGACTCCTTCCATGCCTAATCCCAACGTCAAACCTAAATGTAAATATCCTCCTTCTAGGATTCTTCCTACACTAAACTACCATAGTTTCACTTCTCAAACACCCAACAAACGATAACACAAATCCATCCAAAGGTTCTAACTTCAAATAAGATAAGGGTTTAAGAGTTGAACTCACCTTTAGGCTTGAAATAACAGCACCTAACTCAATTCACAACCTTTAGAACATTGCAAAAATCGGTTTTTCCTTCATGATTCTTCACATCCATTGAAGAAAATGAATTTTCCATAACAATACATGAAGAACTTACCAATAACTCGGTTTTCCTCAGGTCTTAACCACAAAGGGGTGCTCCAACGCAAAAGATAACACATTATGCATTGCAAAACGAATTCTTCTTTGGTTTTACAACATTATGTTGAAGAAAAACGAATTTGCTAGATGTATGGATGGATAACTTAACTGAATTTGTGTTCTTATGTTTTTTTGTGATTTCTGCAGCTTTTGATGCTTTAAGCTTCCAAATCCATAATTGGGGTTAAGTTTAAGAGGTTGCGCTATAGGAAAGGTGTGGGATGGTATGAGTATAGACTTTCTTATTGACTATCTGCCCCTAGTATCCTATCCTGTTTACATGCCATACCATACCTTAAATAAACTTATTTTATAATATCTTCTTCCCTTTATTATTTTATTTTGCAGTTTTTACATACAATTATATTATGATCATTTTAGATTAGAGCGAATTGCCATTTCGTATGATCTTATGTACACTACTAATAAAGATGACATTTGATTTCCTTAGGTTAAATTACGGATGGATGCTACATATTGAATGGAAATCATATGGAAATTAGTAATGATGAAATTCTATTTGAAATCTAAACCTTTTTATAGCGGAGACACATCAAGCTACTAAGAAATTTGGTATAAATGACAGGGAAATTATTTTTGGTACAATAATCAAACATCAAGGTTTGATAGGAGAATTTTGATTTATAATCGAGGGAGTTTGATTATATCTGCTGGAGACTTGAGATAAGTGTACGGTATGCTGGTAAAGGAGTTTAGTGAACTATAGGCAAACGCTATTATAATTTTACATTGTTTTACTAACAAATTATGGCTATATTGGAAAAAGAGAAAGCATACCTTTTGCAATGAAAATTTTCGAGAACAATTACCGAGCCTTTTTATTTTAGTGTTTTCGTCTTTCTTTATTTTTTTTTTTTCATTTTTTATTTTCCTCATAGTTGCATAATTACATCTCATTCATTCGACCATACACCATACTTTAGTAGACAAGGATGAATTAATTTAAGATCATGGCGAGATCTTTTGTTATACCAGGTGTAATTCACCAAACTTATTGCCTCTAATGGAAGGGGAAAGAAAATGTATTTTTTTTCACGTTATTTGAAGCATTCACGTGAAAAATCTCACTCTTGAATGAATATTGCTGTAAGGTTTTGCTTGAATGTATACACACACAACGAAATGGAGCCTTCACATGCTAAATTCGACACTTCCATTCCAGATCATATCTTTTATATGACTCCCGAAATAACATTCTTCAGTTTATAATTGAACACAAGAAAGGAATCAATTTCATCTTTTAATAGAGTCGTCATACAACATCTTTTGTCCCCGCAATGTTGAGATAGCATTTTTTGTGGTATTCATTCATCCCTATCAAATTCGAAATCATTTACGTATTTTCTACCTATCTTACATTTTGTTATTTTCAAAATTAGATTGTTAAGTAATCAGTTATAAATAGATATGAGTGCATACTCGAATTCGGCAAGACTCGCCGAGTTTTTGGATCTAAAAATTTGACTTGGGCATGGTCAGTTTAATGGACAGAACGAGGGCCGATCTTAGAACAATTGAGGCTTGACGGAGCTGATTTAGTTCATGTACCTCTCTACTTCCATATTCTACCTTAGGAATTTAATTTTTTTTTCTTTTTTTTTGTCCATAATAAAGTTTACTCGGTCCCACGGTCTAGGAAAGCAGTCTCAGAATTGGCCGGCCCACGGGGCTGGGGCTAGTTCTGGTTCTATAGTCCACGAGTTCGGATTAGGTCCTGCACCCATGAGAGTCGTTTCTCAGCCGGCATGGATCAGATCCACCCCTCGCCCACGCCCAAATCTAGGCTTCATTTTCTCTTAATACCATTTCCTAGATCATGATTTGAAACTATTTGCATACCCTTAGCAAGTAAGTTTACAATCTACTAAAAGGCGCTGCATGCTGCATGTTCTGCTGGGATACTTCAAAACGAGACTGTCCATATAAGGCCTGCATCCTCTGTAAACATCTTACTATTTACTTTTAAAATTTCGTGTGTATTAATTAAATAAATTATACATAAGGAAATAAGATTTTTTAGGAGTGGGATACCATATCTTATACTTAGTGGTAGATAGATTCATGAAAAATTGACAGTTAATTAATCATGATAAGATAACTATCATGAATTATTATAAATACTCTTTTAAGTATCAGATTCTTAATTATTATTACTACTCATAACATAGCCTTTCTTACACATAAAAGTTACAAATGCTATAGTATTCTAATAGTATGAGTATTAGCTTTTTAATACGACACATCAAGTTTGAATTCTTTATTTTCATGTAATAACATGTAATAGGAAAAATAAAGATTAAAAAAAAAGTTGTTAACTTGGCACATTAAACTCACGCGTCCTATGGGAAGAGGCGGTCCCTATTTACCTGTTGTGCTGTTGGCAGCACAAAACAATTAATAGGGAGGATCAGATCGTTCAATCCTCTACATATATCCACCACTTCACTCACTCAGTGGCATGCCTTACACAACAGGTGACCAGCACTTGTTGAAAATTTTACAAAGCTGGGGTACAACCTTAAAGAATCCAACTTCCCTATGGAGAAGAGCATGCATTATTTTTTCCTTTCTTGCTTGGTTTTAACCCTATCAATCACCCTAGGAACCATAGTTCCACAAACCGAAGCTGCCCGTGCATTCTTTGTATTTGGGGATTCACTTGTTGACAATGGCAACAATAATTACCTAGCCACCACCGCTCGTGCCGATGCACCACCTTACGGCATCGATTACCCGACTCATCAACCGACCGGTCGCTTCTCCAATGGCTTCAATATTCCTGACCTCATAAGTATATATGCTTATATTTATCACTGTTTATAATTTTCAACTATTTATGGTTAAACTAAATAATGAAGTTGAATCTTCATTTGTATATATATATTTTTTTAATTTTTGATGTTCGTAAGTTTTAATTTTTAGGTCAAGCGATCGGCTCGGAATCGACATTGCCATATTTGAGCCCTGAGCTTCAAGGGGAAAAACTTCTCGTCGGTGCCAACTTTGCGTCTGCTGGAATTGGTATTCTTAATGACACTGGGTATCAGTTTGTAAGTAGTCCATCAAGTTTTCATTTTAATTTGGTAATATAACATATGATATAATATAATCAAAATAGATCGTAGTTTAATAATCTGATTGTCGTACTCAAAGGAAAATAATAGCCGTTTTTATCGAAGAGGGAATAATTTCCAGGATATAGCTAACATCTATCTCTCGGTCATTGATAAAAAGAGAAAGCAATAGGCACACTAACTCCACTAACCTAATAAAGTTGCTTAACTGCTGCACTTTTCTTGTACACTGGAGTGCAGCTTTCTTTATTGTGCAAAGAGACCGTAATAGAAAAATATATACGACAATATTTGCTATAATTTAATATCAAGAATGGATCCAAAATGGAACCATAATTCTCGCTTTTATTTTCTTTTCTTTGTTTGAAAGTATCTTTAGAGAGAGGAACAACAATTCCTTGGATTTGGCTTTAAAAGGGAATGCAATTTGCGCTTTTAATTTTTAATAAGGGGGAATCGCGATTTATTTTACCTTTATTAATTATTATTAACTAAAACTGCTTATTGATCTTTCAACTTATTTATAACATTCAATAATTAACAGTATTTTTAACTAGTATGTACACATTACATTCCATGATATTTCCAAACACAATAAATTTATCACTTTGATCTTAATTTCATTTCATTTCAAAATATTCTTATATACTAAGTTCACATAATACTTCTTTTTTTTCTTTCAAATGTATAATCAATTGAACATTTTCAATAAATTAAACTAGACACCCTCAAAAAATATTTTAAAATTATACTGGCAGTTTCAATGGTTTCATTTGTACACTTACACTCTCACATGTATAAGACCAACATAAATAAAACAATTCTACTTCCGTCTTCTCGATTTTCACCAATTTTCAAATTATTAGTTGACTCTAGATTCTTGAATTACCTTGTCAAAACATCATTATGATGTTATCTTGTAATCTCAACATCTAATTACACTTGATAGTATCCTCCAAAAAAAAAAAAAATTAATGGAAATTGAGATGGAAATGGTGAGGATTCAAATCCTAAAATCCACCTTTTGTAAAAAGGTGTTCATACGAAAATTATCTAATGGCGATCTTAAAGTGTATATTCATACAATTGAAAAATTAGAGGTGCAAATATAATTTGGAAATTTTTTTAAAGCGTTGACGTACACCCTTTACTTTTTAGTAAGCTGCTAATACAATGATTCACATTCTACATTGGACAATTAGTATTATTGTTATGTGTACAACCAGTAATAATGATTTTAGACATGAATATTTTGTGCAATTTCAGATAAACATTATCAGAATAGGGGGACAGTTAGAGTATTTCCGAGAATATCAACAAAGAGTGGCTGCTTTAATTGGGGCAGATCAAGCCACAAGACTAGTGAATCAAGCACTTGTCTTAATTACACTTGGAGGCAATGATTTCGTAAATAATTACTATTTGGTGCCAATTTCTGCAAGATCTCGGCAGTTGACCATCGATCAATACGTTCCCTATGTCATTTCGGAGTACAGCAAAATTTTATTGGTAAGTAGAAGTTAAATCAAACGAGCTTCCTCTTCTGGAAAAATATTTTTGGAATCTTTTTATCTGTATTCTTTATAATTTATAATCAAAGTTTTATGATTATCAAATATTATGTAATAGTCTTAAAAAGTTACAATAGTAAATGATGATGGGAAATAACTATAGTGTTTGGACACTAAATTGGTCATCATTAACCATGGATGATACATTTTCCCCAGTTATTATTTGTATTTATTTTTATTAGGAGAAAATTTTTGTGTCGAAATTGAATAAATGACTAGGCAAATATAGAGCGCACTCTGAGAATGGAGTACATTTTGCACATAGCGAAAAAGACTAGCAGTGCCTTTACTGCATGCAGAAATTAAATTTTGCTTGTGTTGGTGTCATGGATGTGCAGTCAATGAGTTATTGATGCCAACGAGCAAATTGTTGTCTATTGACATGTTTATTTAATGCCATTACGGACTTTCTATGATTCATATCTCAGCATTTAATACCTCCAGAAAATTTGTGAAAAGCAACCCTTCCAAAAGCTGGTGGAATAGTAGCAGCAGAGGTAGAGATAAAGACACAGATGGAGGTAGAGGTGATGAACCGACAGACTATTTCTTAGATCAAAATTTGATCCGATGGATAGTCCTGTCAACAAAACCTGAACCTAGATAAAGGTGAAAAACCCATTGGCTAATTAATAAAATATATTCAATAATATGCTAAATACTATATCTAAACAATATTAAATCTTCAAAAAAAAAAAAAATTGTGGGAAAACTCTAAAAATGTGTTTAAAGTAATATCAATTGATATAAACCACTTCTACACTATTATTTAGTAGATTGAGATAGACATAGTGGAGATAAGTTCTTAAAACTTTAGTAATGAATATAACTTAATTAATCTCATGCAATTTTCTTAGTTACAGAAACTTTAAAATTTCTTTTGTATAATGATAAATGAGAAAAATATATAGGTAAACTATTTTGACTTCAATCGAAAATAGTAAAAGCAACAATTTTTATCATTAATATTAATAAGTTTTAAGCAGAAAACTGTATATGACAAAAAATATATAATTTTTTTTTTTTTTATGGTAAAAGCTGTTCGGGCCCAATTTGGCCCACTAGGAGGACCTACGTTCGGAGCTGAGAGGACTAGGATAGAGATCCAAAGGGAAAACGTGAGTTGGGTTAGAATCAGCATCTCTCCTCCTTGTTGAGTAAAACTTTAGAAATTTGGGCATTCCTTTTAGCTTATAATGATGTTTTAAATGCTCTCGAATTTGCTCGGAGTAAAAGTTGTAGGGTTCTAAGACCATAAAGTTTTTTATAATCACCCTATTCATTTTCTAACAAGTAGGTTTATACGGAAATTGGACATAGATATGGATTATATTATTTTACATGTTAGAAAATCTATAAAGAGATTATTTATATATAGATGATCATTGTGCCACTTAACTAGTTTCTTGCTCATTATGCGGTAGAAGTCGCTTTGGTAATATTAAATGACTTGCATTATTAACCTTTTATAGTCTTGATCTATTCAATTGTAGTCGATACCCCTATATTTGAGTCTCTGATGACCATTTGCTAGGATCAGCTCTTTAATGAATTGTACCTTCCATATTATACAATGCAGAGGCTCTATGAATTAGGAGCTAGGAGGGTTATAGTCACAGGAACCGGACCACTCGGCTGCGTTCCAGCAGAGCGGGCTCAAAGGGGCCAAAACGGCGGGTGCGCGGAGGATCTTCAGCGTGCCACAAACCTCTTCAACCCCCAACTTGTTCAAATGATTTCCGCGGTAAATCAGGAACTGGGATCGGATGTGTTTGTCGCTGCGAATGCAAACCAGATGCAATTCGACTTCGTCAATCATCCAGAAAAATTTGGTAGCTTACTATCTGCTATAATTTAATTGAATATTTATGTTACTTTAACCGGTTGCGTCGTTTTTGCTTGGAATATGAATGGCAGGTGCAACTACCATTGGACTGAAATAATAAATTGACTGAGTAGTGTTAGATGTATGAATAAGAGCGCATTAAATGCATATATAAGTAGGGTATGCTTCATTATTCTATTTAAATACCACAACCAATACTGGTGAATTGTGTGTTCATGTCTTCTTAATATTGTCTAACTAGTATCACTATTAGAGATACATAAAATTGGATAGAGAAAACAAATAATTAATTTATGTTGTAACTGTATTTTTTTTATAGTTACAACTGTGTTTTTTATAAACCCATGTAAGAGCCAGTTATGAACTGTGAACCGATACGGCTTTTAAGAGGTTGGGCCAAACCCTCTCAAACCCTCTCCCCGAACTGCCGAGTCTTAAGGGTTTAGGTAATTCGAGAAGCTGGAATTGTCTAAACCGGCGAGTCAATTTGACTGGTTTACCCCATATAAAAAAAAAAAAGAAAGAAAGAAAGAAAGAGACAAAAGGAAGGCCATTAAGTTAGAAAAAAATAATTGAATAATATCTGGTAAATCATAATATGTCAAAACTATTTTCTTTATAACGATGAAGGATAATTTTTTAAAAATAATATTATCAAATTAATTATAGATAAATAATAATAAATTAATTATGTAATAATGATATATTGAAAATTCAATTTAAGTTAATATAAATTCTTTTTATAAAACTTGTCAAATATTAAATTTTTTATAAAACTTATCAAATGTTAAGAAATTGAATATGAGAAAAAGATAAAATTTTAGAGGAAAAAAATAAAAAATTATTAATAAATTATTACACTTAAAAAAAGGAAGTTATATTATTAGAATTTATTAATGTATTTAAAAAAATTAATAAAATGAAGAAAAAACTAAATATTAAAATAAAATGTTCAGAGGTCAAACCAACTCGGAACTGCCCCGTATAAGTTAGTCACAATTTAATCATAATTGAGCTTGTGAACCGATGATTCCAAATTGGTTCAAGACTAAGCCGGCCATTTCACATGTCTAGCCCTTCACATTGTGTTTCGTGTTATGTATCGTGTGAAACGAAAATTATGTTTAGAAAATGACAAAAACTATCTATTTTGGTGTTATAACAGGTTTTGAAACATCCAGGGTCGCTTGTTGTGGAAATGGACCTTACAATGGCCTAGGACTCTGCACATCTGCCTCCAACTTGTGCCCTAACAGAGATGTTTACGCATTTTGGGATCCATTCCACCCATCGGAGAAGGCAAACAGGATAATTGTTTCAACCATCAACTCTGGATCGAACGAGTACATGCACCCCATGAACCTGAGCACTATCATGGCTTTGGATACTTGTGAAGATTTTACGACTTACTTAAAAACATAGAGGAAGTGATAAACAATCTGAAGTGTCACCTTTGGTTCGTTTATTGTCGGTAATTATATTGTTTGTCTTCCAATCATAATTCTTAACTAAGGACATTGGGATTAATTGGTATTTGGTCATTTAATGAATGAGGGAATCCTTGTTAAGATTTTTTAGAATGTGATTATTTGGTATTATTGAGTAAAACTGGAAGGGCATATTGGCTCTTGGTAAGAATTGCATGGTGTTCAGTAGATATACTATTCTTGATTTTGACAAATCCTACTAGAATTCTCATTTTACTGTAAAAATGGTCCATTAAAGATTGTTCCGAAAATTCATAATCACATAGAAAATAAACTTTTTGTACTTTTCATCACTGATTGCATACTTTATAAAAAATGAAGTGTATAAAAAATAGAAAGGTTTTTAATTTAGTTCCTCAACAAGTGCTAAAACATCCAAATGTGCTATGGAAACCGCACTGAAAACCAACGGATTTAAGGTCCCAAACTTGTAGCCGTGCCTGGGTTATTGGACTTGATTACACAAAGTTTTGTTAGGAACTACATGCTCTCTATCATTGAATTTATTATTTAATATTATGCAATTCCCATGGCATTTTCAAGCATTGTTATCTAGTGGTACTAGAGCGGGTTGCGAGCTCGTGTTGGGTCCGGCAAAAGCGAACAATTTACTGCCGGTTCACCGGCTCTGGTCGGTTCTTTAGATAAAGGATGCTGCAATTTGCGGCCTACTCACAGCTCGCATGGGGCAAGATGCAAAACAGCCTGGGGCCTGCAATGTTGGCCCAATCTTTCCTCACTTATTCCGTTTCTAGACAAACAAATTAAAATAATATAAATATTAAAAAAAAATTAATTCAGACAGAATTTTTTCCCATAGAAATTCAAACTTAAAATAGAAAATTATGCCATATTAATTATTAAATTTAGAAAATAGTTGATACGAAGCTGAGACGTGGACAGAATGTTGTAGTGATGGGCTGGGCACACACACAAAGCGTCCTTATTTAGAAGACAGGCCCATTAGATAAAAGCTTACTGTGATAAGACTGCAGAAAATTAAGAAGTCCAGCGGAGAGTTATTTGTAAAAGATAAATACAATTAATAACAAAAATAAAATAATATAAAAAATTTCTCAGACAAAAGTACCATCCATTTCCAGTAGTAACTGAATTCATAGATTGTGTGATATATAGAAGGCGGAGGCATCAAACGATCAAAGAACTCCACGGAAAAAGAAAAAAAAAAGGATGATACTTTCGACAGAAGAAATTGTCAATGATGGAGGTGCTTAGAGCTGTGTAAATATGTCTTAACCAGTAAGTCGATCTGTTTAATCTTTTTTTTTAAATTGGTTTAGATATAGCTTTTTTAACTAGTTTAAAAGTGGGTCAAAACAACCTGACTCATTTATCATGCAAATAAATATGAGTTAACTCATAATAAATTGGATAAACCCTTTTGTAAGTATCATCCATTTATTAGGTGGGCTAGAATTAATTAGCCTATTCATAACTACCTTAATGAAGCATTTGTTATGCTATGAGCCTGCATTAAGCGTATAGCTTGACTATAAACTAAAGGATCATGACAATCTTTAAACCTAAATTCATGATGTTCCCATCTTTAGGTTAATTTTTTACCACTAGCCACATCCAAAGATCGCCTTTTCTACTTTTCTCGTTGTCCAAATTCACCCATATTCATCTCATCTTCACCCATTTTTATATCCTTTGATACCACCTCTTGTTGAGTGGCTCAATAGTAGAGCTTACCCACAAAAGACTGTTAGAAAGACTTAGGCAAATTCTTATCACAATCCAATTCACAATATGGTTGCCTCTTTTGCAACAATGTCATCTTTTCGGTTGTTGCCCTCCTTTTGAGCTTAACTCACATGAGCTAATACTTGTGACATAATTGCCCTCTCATAATGGTGTCCTCCTTCTAGCACCTGTTTCTCCTCTGAGCTTAGTCTACATGAGCCAAGACTTGCAACATAGTTGCCTCTCTTGCAACGATGTTTTTTCTCTAATGGCCACTCCTCTTAAGGCTAAATTATATAAGCCATTTTTGTTATCAAGAACTACCTTCTCATCAAACTTCTTGGGTAGTAAGTAGGGAGTTCGATGAAGTGAAACATTGGCCTAATACCATATGTCATAGGATGATATGTTCTACCCCTTTTGGAATGCTTGTGTAGTGCTTCATCATCTCTTAGAATCCTATATTTATTCAAATTGGAGATGGTCAGCATTATTGTCTTGCTTTCCTAGATCCATTCTAAGCTCATCTTTCCTACTAGAAGAGTTACTTAAACTTTGTTACCATCCCACAAATATTTGAGAGGTTTAACTTATTTGATTGATTTCAACCTATCATGGCCTCACTAGAAGAGCGATATTAGCTCCTAAATCATTTGTTTATAGAAGGTCATGCTTGCCTTCAAAGTATGCTCACCTCTAAAACAAAATATCTTGTTGATGCCATTTGTTATGTTGTAAGCCCAAGTTGAATGTCACCACTTAAGTCAAACTCATGACCCTTGTAAGAAAAGTTGAATAAGAATACACCTAGGACACACATTAGAAATGGCAATAGTGCCTTGTCTTATAACATTCTTATAGAAATTTGGACATATCTAGGATATATCTAGAACATATCTAAAAACCCTACTATGACTTTTGAGAAGACATGTTAAAATTATTTTTTTAAATGAAAAAAAAATGAATTTAGCCTTTATTGTTTGAGTAATTTTCTATTTGAGATCTTAGTCTTTTATTTTTTTATTTGAATACTCGATACTTTTTCTTTAATCATTTTGTTAATTCTATTAAAAAATATATTAAGAGTTGACACATATCAATTTTTAATAGGCTTATAATGATTAATCTAATAAAATATTATCACTAGATGAATTAAATAACATAATATAAAAATAACAGTAACGATACTAATAAATTTTAAAGCTTAACAAGTAAAACGGAAACATATTATTGTGAAAAGATCCTCTGATGGTATTATGGATGTAGATATGAGGTGAAACATTCGAAGAAGTCGTCCAGGAGAAAAGGAATTTGATTGATCTCTCCAGCTGGGTCTGTGTCTGGATACTTGTACGAGTAGGAAAGAAAATGTGCTGGTCCACAAAAAACCAAGATGTTTTATTATGTCCAACCACTTCTACTTTCGAGAAAGCAAATTTGTTAATTATATACTCCAAAATGAGGAAACGAACTATTATATGATTATTATAATTTAATAATATAAATATTAGTCTTTTAATAAAATAAAAAGATTTCAATTCCTCTTCTCCTAAGCTATATGTATAATCTGGTTGAAGGGGAAAAAAAAAACACAAAGAAACTAGCTTTTTGCAAACAAAGTCTTCTATAATATGTTGCTGCGAGAGAGCAATGAAAAAATTATGGAGGCAATTATTAGAAAGTCCCGCCAGTTTTTTGGGATCATAGAGAAGAAAGGTATTTTCGTCAGCAACCTAAAATGACCAAGTCAAAGTATAGTGTAGATGGAAGGAGATGAAAGGCCATCTAACTGGCAATTTTTTTTGGGAATGATGGAGATGAGACACGATTTGTCGGTCTTAAACCTAAATTTTCCTTTGTTTTCTAAAGGTTAATATTGTATTTGGTATGTGAATTTTTTTTTCTTTTTATAATTAGTTACCTACCTAATCAAACTTTTTGAGGTAACTAAGTCAGCAAACATTGTTAAGTTCTGTTAGATACTAAGCTATAGTTACATGCCACGTACCCAAAAGACCTATCTCACTTTAATAGAGCTCACATAATGATTCAAATTAACAAAAAGAAGGAAAATTACAAAATCATGCCCTCTATTTTAAGTTTTATAAACAAGTGATATACATTTTTCTTCTTAACAAATACCTTAGGGATATCGCATCACCCACTAGATATATTGGGGCAATTGTCGGCTACTCTAATAGTAAGGTGCAACAAACAATTACATTGGGGGCACAATTATCCCAAGTGGTGGTGACTAACTTAAGTAACCAACCAACCCTTGTTGTTAGCGGGTGATGGCAGCTAGTTACGTTTTTTTTCTTGTCCTTTTTTTTTTCCCTAGTTTAACTACAATTATTATTATTTTATTAAGGAGTGGCATAAACTCCAATGCCTTCTTACTAATGACTTTTTATTCATTCAAAATGAATACAATCTCCACTTGAACACCAACTAGCTTCTATGACACTTTGTCATATATTTACTATTAGTTTCTTCCTTAATCATATAGTCATCTCCTCCACAGTACTTCTATACAATACTATTCATCAAATTTAGCTAGGTCCTCCTCTAAGCCCACTCATTAGGTGTTGTGCACTTCTTTTCTATATCATGGATTCCAAAATGCTTATCTAAAGCCATCTTTGAGTACAAAAGGTCCCTAGCATCCGCACTTTTTATAGTCTAATATTCGTGCAACTAACTTTTTAATATCATAATTGATGTCATTTCTTCAACTCATAAATTACAGACGTTCAACATATTGGATCTCCCAACTTTACACTAATACCAATTTCTTAGGGTAGAGTCTGTGTTTCATGTTCCATATCATAGAATGTAAGATGAAATAAGAGAAATAACAAGTATAAGAAGAAAGAATAGTGCACATAATCTATAAGGAAACCCCAAAAGATTAGGAGTAATAAAATTAGTAAGATAAAACAAATTATTAAAATGTAAACAACGATAGTACAATTTCGCCCTTGAAATAGAGAAAACCAAAAAATAAATAAATAAATAAAGAAGTAAAACAATGATAGTGTAATCAATTCTCTTACAATCATAGAAAATTATGCCCCTAGAATTTCGCTCCTTTGTATGCTATTGAATAGACTTAATAGCATACATATTGTTTTTAGAAGCTAAATCCCCAATCCATATGATAGGAAATACATTAGGCACTAAAAAGACATATAACACAAAATTGTTACACACTAGATGACAATGGACTCTATCACAGACCATAATGAAAAACCATAGCCATTTCTATTTGATTACTACCTTACCTAATCACGCTTTAGTTTTGACATTTTTGGCCATTCTTTTCCTAGTTGATCTCCTCAACCTAAGTTTCATGTAAATTTTAGAATTAAACTCAATAATAAAGTTAAGTCTATGTTCATTTTTAGGATTGTTTTTCCTCATATGTCCATGTTTGTAGGAGTACTTCAATATAGCTCTTCTTATTTCCAAACTTTGATTTGAAATTTTAGTTATTTCTAGATTGATATTTCAACCACCTTGTATTCTAAAGGAGATTTAAATTATCCACTTGTAAATAACCTTTTACGTGATATCAAATGCTCTTTAAATATAGTGAATCTATGCTATTATAGTTAAGCATTTTGTTCGAATTGCTTCTTATACACACAGTTTATAGTAGCCATATTTCATTTCATTTCAACCTATTCAACAATCACGAATGGTACTCTATAAGTCCAATCATAATCTACACAAACCATCAAGTATCTCTTTCATAAGTATAATTCTTACTCATTTTATCTTTTATTTATTTGGACGTTTTGGGTAAGTTCAAGAACAAAGGAACTGTGGAAATACCTAGTGTCAAGATCCGACTTGGACACTCATGATGAGTGGTCGATATGTTTCACTTTTTGCAAAAAAGAACCCGTAATCGCCCACTTGAAGAGAGTCAAAATACACTCTGCAGTTGCACTATCAATTCATTCATGAGTTAGCACATGATTTTCAAGCCCTTTCTTGTGGTAATTTAATCGCCTCAAAAGTAGCTAAAAAAATCTTGTTGAATTTATTGGCATCACCTTTCAGATAGAGTGTTGGTTCAACTGTTGCTCCAGCTAAGGCATGCATGATATAGTATTGCATGGCCTCATTTTACAGCTCATTTGTATTTCCTTTTTCTAATCCTATGTTACCGTTTATGGTCCATCCAAAAGTTTCTTGACCTCAAAGCTTCAATGTGTTTTTTTCTTCAAAAACCGAGAACTCTTAGATACATAAACTTTTCCTTAGATCTATGTCACCGTACAGGTGCTGCTTTTAAAGTTCATCCGATTGAAAATGACTTAGTATTCAATCACTATGTTATAAAAGATTTATGATGATTGAGTAGTTGAACGACTAATAAACAAAACTATGAAACATCATCTTTTAAGATCTTTTATGGGAATTTAGAAAATTTTCGTGGATGTTTACAGATACATAAAAAATTTACAAATTTCAATATATTTACATAGTTCAGGGAGATGTGTTGCAATATAGTTTAGCTATAGTATTTGTAACAATGTCAATTTATAGAAGTTCAAGCTAAGCAATTTTTTCGGCAATAATTTTACGAATTTCGATCAATGTTACATTATCCTGAAGCAGCTACAAGGACCAAATCACAATCATGAATACACAAAATCTTGTGAGATTCAAAGTAAAAGTTCTAGGGAAAAATTGGGTTTTTGAAAAGAAAAATAAATATGGATTGCACTGAAATTGCAAACCGTGCAAGTCAATTTACAAATCATAAGTGAACTTAAGAACTTATAGTGATGTTATGAATTTATGCCAATTATTGATTGATATTACAAATTCTGAAGATTGGTAACAAACATATATGGATTTACGAACTATAGTGGAATTCTAGGTCATTTTTTTAAAATAAACACAAGTTGAATTAAAAATTTTGAGGTAATTTTCATTTTCTAAATGGAATTTCGTATTTATTATAAATTTTGTACGAATTCAAGAATTTGTACGATGTTACCACTTGTTGGTCTCATGATTATGCTAACTTTGATCCTCAGAAATTACCCAAAAAAAATTATTTTAAATATTTTTTCCAATGATTTCAAAAGGACAAGATAGTAAAAATAGGATTTGAAAACACATTTCTTTCAAAGATTTGGGGGTCTAACAATTCATTTCAAATTCAAGGATCTTTAAGTGCACATGAGGCATATATAAGAAGTATATTTTCAATTTACCCAAAAAGAAAATATTTCAAATAATAAATCCATAATAAATATAATAATAGAGACCTTTGTTATTATCTAATGATGTGATATTCTCTTCCGCTATCATATGAAGCAGGATTGATCCATTTATAGTCTTATGAAATGTAAATTCTAAAATTATACAAAGTCAAAAAAAAAAAAAAAAAGACAAAGGATTGATCAAAGTAAACACTTATGAGCAATGTGGCACATTTATGGATCTCTAGACTCTAGGAGGATTCATATACAAGTCATCACAATTGAAAGCTGTAAAAGTAGATCGATCTTTACTCAGATATTATTGCATTGTTACTAGTGTTAAGACTTTGAAATCTCTTAGCCAATAATAAGTTTTTTCACATAGCATAGACTCATGAATAGAAACTTCTTTAATGATTTTTTGTAGGGATCTGAGCCCTTTGAGGCCACCCTATTTATGTTTATCACATGGCACCTTCACCTAAAGATATATCATTTCTCATATAGGGCCCTAACTACAATATCAATTAAAACACCTTAAAGGACCAGACCCATTTGGTTCCCGAAAACATTTTCACAGGGAGCAAATTGACATTGGACAAATATTTTATGTTTATGCATATAATTCATGTGATTACTTATGGTTCATTACCTTTTTTCTTTTCCTTCCCTATTAATACAATTGATCTTATTTTAAACTGTTCTAATTGTCAAGGTTATTATAACATAATGACATAAATATTGATTTCTCAACATAATTGGAGGGAAAAAGAAAAAAAAAAAAACTCTGTTTTGACTTTTAATTCGACAGAATATCCATTATGGTAATACTTGCAGTCTATGATGCACCAATATTTATATTGGGACTATATAAAGTGTACCATTCACTTCAACCAACATGATACACGAGTAATATATATATAATATTGTCTATGAGTCTATACAACATTCGTGCTGATTTTTATCTTTTGAGTTAACTAAACTGCGGTTATTGTTTATAAGTGTTTATAGATTTCTACCAATGTAATATGAAAAAAAAAATTAAAATATCATAAGTCATATAAATATATTTCTTACGTGTTGAAAACATGTTTGTCCTACTATCATAAACATTCGTCATCGGTGTCACTTATCCATTCGTGTTAGTGTCCTAATGTTCATGTGTGTACATCATAGCTTGCAGCACAGGGATTACCACGTGATGACAAAAAATTTTAAGTATATGAAAATCAAAAAGCCTTTGCAATTTTCGCTAAGCTGAAGTTACCTGATCGTCAAAAGAAGCCCGGCCCTTTTTCTTAAAATATCCTTGCTTTATGGCACCTTCATATATTTTTATAGGTAATTCACCCTTTAACACTTATGTTTTCCGACGTTTTCTTTTTGGATACATACATTTTCATTTTTAATATTCTCTGTATTTGTATTTATAACTTTTTCCCACTGACATGTGTCAGTAAATAAATAGTCAATAATATTAATAATATTTAATCTAATAAAATAATATTATTAATCATATATTTAATTATAAAAATAATAAAAGTACAAAAAACAAATTTAAGAAGAAAAATGGAAAACTCTACCCTCCTAACCAACCACTCCCAAACCAATTGTTCATGAGTTGCAACTCAGCAGTGTGATTAGATCTTCTAATCCGACAAAGGCCTTAGTTGGCCATCCATCTTTTCTGATTGGTAGTGTGACCTTTATTGGCTACCTAATACTGTCAAACTAGGAAAAAAAAAGAAAAACAAAATTAAAGAAAAATTATTGGGTCAAATTAACTTCTCATTTCAATAGTTTTTTCTTTGATATATATATATTCAAATTTATTTTGAGGACCCAAAGAAGGGAAATCAGCCTTGTTGGCCACCCTAGGGTAAGGGTTGCACAAACCCTTCTCTCCAGGTGGCTATTCTCTCCTTACCCTTGGATAGTTGGCCAAGTAGCTAGAGTTCCACTGGCCTTTGCCCTAAAAAGTTGTTAATATGTATTGTTGGCTTGAGTTTCGTAATTCAAATTTAGAGTCCACTGAGAGAGTTATGTTATCTTGGTAACTATGGATAGACTAATGAGTGACTTTGGTACAACCTCTGAGAGTGATATTGTTGTACTCCAAGATGAATTTCTTGTATCACTTCTTTATATTTTCTTGATTTATTAATGAATGTTGCAAGTGGTGTTTTTTATCCCTCATGTTAAAAATATAAATCATCATGTTTGGATTGTAAATCCGCTTCTCCTTCTTTTGTATTATGATTTTAGGTTACCCTGAAGAATGGTCCCATCTTTTAATTATGTGAAACAATTATTACATCAATTTTTAAAAAAGAAAAAAAAGAACTTTATATTTTTATTGGTGAAACAAATTATGTAGCTACTGAAATGCCTTTCTTTCTCTATAATATAAGCAATAAAAGTGATGTTGGTTTCGTAAATATGTCTTTCCTTTTCTTTTTGAATTAATTATTTGGTGTTAACTAGACGCACTAAGTTGAGAATACGCATCACTTTCTAAATAAAATAGAACCATATTTGATTATTTGCCTGATGAAAGAAGCTGTCAGCCAATTGTTACGACTATATTCTTTTCATGATGCAGAGCTGAAGAAGGAAGAAAAAGACCTCGTAGGTAGCTTTAACAATACTAACTTTCGTTAAAGAGAACCAAGATTAATAGTTTTTAGTTCTATGATACAACTCTTTCTTTCCTAAATTTTGTAAACGATCTTGCTTCCAACTATCAAAGATTCAAACAATTAAAACATAACATTATTGTAGCACTAGCATGTCATCTTAAAAATGTTGCAATTTGTGCAAGCACCAACATGAATAAGTCGGGTTACCTAGAATGCATTAGGGTTTGATTTGGTTGATAGTATAGTTTATGGTTTAATTTACAACGTTTTTTAAACCATGTCGCTTTAAATAGTTTATAGAGTAAAATCAAATCACTTCAAAACAGTTTTATTCAAATTGGTCTTGCTCTAAACCATATTTTGCTCTCTTTTACTTTTTCGTTATACACATCAAAACATTCTAATTCAATTTGGTTTTATGCTAAGCCATATTTACTCTTTTTTACTTTTTAATTATGCACCATGTATATTTTTATATGCATTTCAATTGATATTATATGGAAATACATATATTTTTCACCCAATTGAAAAGCAACTATATTAAGAACTTTATTTATTGATAGAACAAAACAAATACATAACATCTCTAAAAGAAATTTCACTGAAAGGACGGAGATATGAACCCAAAACAACAATATCACATCTTTTGGTCTAAAAATGGGTACTAACAATCCTTTAAGCTACATTAGTCTCTATCACGAGAACGATGAGTCATACTCTGATTGAAGTAAATACCCACGTAGGGGTTGGAAATTGAAGTAACAGAAAAAGTGGGGAAATATAAATGGATTCACACGGTGAAGCTTTTAGAGTGAAGATCACTCTTTCCCACCTCAAGAACTCTTCCCACTCAAAATCCGATAATCCTAATGCCATAGTTGATGACTATTTGGACATTGTTGCCGACATCGGCATCAAAAACTTCTAATGATAAGTCAACAATCTTGATATGCTAGCAAGGGTGCCGCCCTTAGGTTTTTTTTTTTTTTTTAAAAAAAATCAAGGGTCGAACTTTGTGTGTTTTTGGGAAGGAGAGGTAAGAAGATAAATTCAACGATATAAGTAGAATAAATTGATCAAAATAAAACCAATAATATAAAGGGTGAAAAAAAAAAAACTTTTCATATAAGTTAAAAAATTCTTTTCTTTTCTTTTTCCTTTTTTCCTTATAATATGGTTTATTTTGATAGAAGTTTGTGTAATTCGTTTAGAATATTGAATCGAAGAGCTTTTAAAGTTGAACTACACCGCTTTTAAAATTGAGTCAAATACTTAGTAAAAAGGATTGTAATTTACAGTTGAATCTCATTTTGGATCGAGAAATACCGTATAAGTAAGAGCCTGCTAATTTAGCTATTAAACTTCAAAAATCATATCACAAAGTCATTTAGCGGCTACATATATAATACCGCTAAAGTAAATTACTTCTTCAAGAAAAGAGATGAAATAGTATGGTGTTTGAATTGCATTGATGGTCTCGGTAACTTGTCAACTGTATTTTCGAGCTTTTGCATCGGTTTATATTATTTTCTTATTTAATGACGAGAAAGCCAACCTATATATAAGTCCTACCCACGTTATTGCATTTGCATACTCACGAGTAGACATATTCGAAACTTCTAATATCCCTTCATCACTCACACAATTCCTATCCATGGCCAGCTCTGTTTTAGCTCAATGGCTTATCTTTCCTTTGGCCATGGCCTTGGGAATTTTCAGCCCCAGGGTCCAAGCAGCACGCGCATTCTTTGTCTTTGGTGATTCCCTAGTCGATAATGGCAACAACAATTACCTAGCTACCACTGCCCGAGCAGACTCTCCTCCATATGGGATCGATTATCCAACACATCGTCCAACTGGCCGGTTCTCTAACGGCCTCAACATTCCTGATTTCATCAGTTGGGTTTACTTATATTTTCATAGTTGTTACTTCTTTAAAAGTTTAAGATGGTTTGAAATGCTATGTTTAATTAAGCTCCATAACTGCCAAACTGTTACATTGTTGTACTATAAGGTGACACTAAACCCAAGAAAAATGAAAATGTGGGTGATTTCAGGTCAGCAACTTCGTTCAGAACCCACATTACCATACTTAAGTCCGGAGCTCAGGGGACAAAGGCTACTAGTTGGTGCAAATTTTGCTTCTGCTGGCATTGGCGTTCTCAATGACACTGGCGTTCAATTTGTAATTTCCTCTTGCCTTCCATTCCCCTTTTCCTTTGAACTGCTTTGCCTCTCATTTCGAAATTTGCATGCCCTTACGGAGTCTAAATGAGAGAAATTGTCCGTCACATCCAATTTGAGTTATCAAACATGTATCAACTTTTTCTGTCTGGTTTTTAAGGTTAAATTACTTAGTTCGAAAGATTGGGTGCAGGTGAACATAATTAGAATGTACAGGCAATTACAATACTTCGAAGAGTACCAAAGGCGAGTGGCTGCTTTAATAGGACGTGATCGTGCCAAGAGGCTCGTGAATCAAGCACTTGTTTTGATCACCTGCGGAGGCAATGACTTCGTCAACAACTATTACTTGGTGCCTTACTCCGCTAGATCTCGCCAATATTCTCTTCCTCAATACGTCCGCTACGTCCTCTCTGAGTATAAGAAGCTTTTGATGGTGAACTTGATTACTTCTCTCCCTCTTTGCTTCATTGCAAAACTAGACAGGAAGCAGAATTTAATTAATTAATGAATTATAGGACGTACCAACTACTGAATTAAATGTCTATTTATTGGATTGGAGCATACTTTAGTTGTTATTGTTCCCCGTTGTCATTTTCATCAATGTTATTAATATTCTGATGTGTCTGATAATGTAGAGATTGTATGATCTTGGAGCACGTAGAGTTATAGTGACCGGAACCGGGCCACTGGGGTGCGTGCCAGCTGAGCTGGCGATGCGGGGGAGAAACGGCCAGTGTGCAACAGAACTTCAACAAGCTGCAAGACTCTACAACCCCCAGCTTGTTCAAATGCTCAACAGCCTGAACAATCGGTACAGAGCAAATGTCTTCATTGCTGCCAATACCCAACAAATGCACAATGACTTCATCAGCAACCCTCGAGCTTTTGGTAAATTCACCAAATAATATAATTTTATCTAATACATCTAATCATTTCGAAAAATTCTGTCTTAAGATTAACGGAAAGACTCATTTTTCAAAGAATTTAGCCTCTGATCTTTTCAAATTACATACTACATTTTAATGCTATGTTTAACAGGATTTGTCACGGCCAGCGTAGCATGTTGTGGACAAGGACCATACAATGGGCTAGGGCTGTGCACAGTGGCATCCAACCTGTGTAGCAACAGGGGCCAGTATGCATTTTGGGACCCATTCCATCCAACAGAAAAGGCCAACAGAATAATTGTTGGACAAATCATGACTGGATCCAACAAATACATGTACCCCATGAATCTCAGCACCATTATTGACTTAGATTCTCGGATTTGAATTCCCATTTTAGGTTTGAAAGTTGGTCTTCTATGTTAGTCATGGTGAATTTGTTGTGTGCATTTTGTTGTATGGGTTCTATTTCTTGAAATGTCTAGTGCGAAAGATAGCATGGTGCTTGTCTCGTTAATGGGTGTTTGTAGACATTTGGATCTTCTAAGGTGTTTTGAGATTTATTTCCCTAAGTGATTTACTTTCCTTAAAACAGACATTAATATCATTCCACATTGTCTATTTGTTATCTTTTTTCTTATGTTTCAAATTACTTTCCAAGTGGATGTTAGTCCACAACCAGCTTTCAAGCTCAAACTTTTGAAGCTATACCATGATGGTGTGCTGGGTGACTAAGTAGGCTTTCGGGGCACATGCTACATTCAAGAAAATCAGTTTAGTTTCTAACTAACCAAAATTAGAGAAAAGATGCGAAGCTATGTTAGAGCATGCGATGTTTGTCAACAATATAAAAATGAAAATGTTGCAACATTAGGGTTGTTGCAACCCTTGCCGATCCCCATTGGTTAGGTGGAGATGAGCTAGATTGTATTGAAGTCTTGCCAAATTCTAAAGGTCAAGATGTTATAATCATGATGATAGACAGCCTAAGTAAGTATCTAAAATTCATTAGACTCTTTCATCCCTACACAGCTATGCAATCAGACCAAACTTTCTTAAACAAAGCCTACAAGCTTCATGGACTGCCTGAAGGAATTCTAAGTGACAACAAGAAGTTTTTATTAGCTTGTTTTGATCAAAAACTTTTAGGCTACAACGGGTTTGAGCTTGAAATATCCATGCCCTATCGTTCGCAAACAAATGGTAAAACACAATAAGTAATTTAGAGATGAGACATTTCTTTATTGTCGTAGTTTTGTAAAGCATAGCCAGTAATCTAGAGATAGGACATTTATATCAGGTTGCAGTCTTTCCACGATTCTTCTTGCTACATGGTTAACATTACCATAGGTACAGTCACATTCTGGGGTCCCTATCAAGATCATAGCAACAATAATTAACATTATCCTTTTGTCACTTCTTGTGCCTATGGTCTATTATATTCTCTTTAGGGAAATAAAAAGTATACAAAACCTTTGTATCTCTTTATTTAGTGTAATCTTTTTTATCTTGGAGCAGTGTGTAACGTTTTCTTACATTTTTTTTTTAATTATGCATTCATTATTTTTCTAAATTAATATAATATGATGAATAAATTAAATATCAAAGTTTTACCAGCTAAGCTTTTAAAGATTTTAGAGAAGTTATGGCTCTCACACAAAGTTTGTATTAAGTTTTGAAAATGAACCTCTCCTATTATATAACTAAGTCCTAAAGCTTAAATTGCATATCGTCATGTACCAAACCACACATTCGGATAAAATTAAGATGAATCGGGTGCTGTAGTAAGTTTAGAAGAGAGGGAATAGAAAATTAATTTTATGGTAAAAAATCATACAAAATGGAGAAGCAACATATTATGTATCTTAGACAATTTTAAAAGAGTATGACTTTTGTCAAGTATCATATGACCTTAAGACTTGAATTTCATCCATCGGATCGGATTTGATTTAGATAAGTTATAAATTGATTTAAATCTTCAATCACGAATGTGTAACTCGTTTGAAACATTGTGAAATTTTGATAAAAGTCGTAACCCTTTCAAGTGTAACGTTTTGGAAAAATTTGCCGAAGAAAATGGTTTAAACAATTTTAAAGTGGTCGATCTAGTCTAGATCATTCAAAAAGGGGTCCACATTATTCCTATAAGCACCGTAGCTCTCTCATTTTATCTCATGTTTAACAAGGGTGTCAAATTTGTCAATTAAATTTAACAAATAGAGAAGGAAAGGAAACAATCATCTATGACCATGACTACGCGATCTTAGCTTGATCATTTAGCTTTTAAAACACTTAATCAAGAGGAAAATAACTCGTTTAAACTTTGACTTAGGTATAGATTAAATCTTTGAATTTTCAATTTTTGCAAATCTTTGCCTTAAACTTCAATGAATTTATAAATTACTCTCTATAAGTTGAAAATAATCTCAATAATTTAACTTTGGTGCAGAAATATAAACTTAATAAAGTACATTTTTAAGACCCTTAAGCTTTGATTATAGTATAATTTTTTTAAACTAAAAATGAAATGTTTCCCATGCTACTAATTTATCAAAATTTAGAAAGGTAATTTGCATCATTTGAAAGTTTAAAAAGGTAAATTCACTCCTATGTCAAAGTTTAGAAAGGTCAGTTGAAATTCCCCCCTTAATTTATACTTTAAAAACATAAAATTGATTATCTATTTCAATACACAGTTGGCAAAAGAAATCGTGCTTTATATTAATATTTTGACCTATCTCTTATCATCATACATAGATTTTGGAATGATGAAATAATTGGAAACTATGATTATATATATATATATATATATATATATATCATGTGAGAGTAACCTTAGTTTGAAACTAAGTAAAAATATATCATATAATTACTTATTTACAAATCTCGTATGGAACTAATATAGTGTTACAATCGTGAATAATAACACTTTTTCAGACTATTGGCTATCATAATTGCTATTTAAATATTTAATTTAGCTCAAGAGAAAAAATATTTAGTTTTCAAAGATAGTATAATGTAGTCAATTGTTTAACCTTTCATGAGTAATAAAACATAGTTACATTAATGTAGTGCCTTTAAAGTAGCAAGTATAAATAAAGAAAAAGCGTTTCACATGATAAGTTTAATGTTTGTGTAATGAATATTTATCAATAACACGAGATCTTTTGAATGAAATTCAAAGTTAACGGACAAAAGATATCGACGAGTCGAATGGTTAAGCTTAGTAGAATTTGATTACTCTTAATTATCGAAGGCTCAAATAAATTGATAGTTTCAACTTCACAAAAAGTAAATGCCCCATTGTAGCAGAATAATTTGGAAACTCAAAGTCCAATATTAATACGTGGAACAGTTCAAGTAAAATAAGTAAAACAGTGTAGAGGAAAGCTCAACAAATACGGCTAAGTAAAATCATGTGTTAGTTTTCTATTATATTTTTATGATCCACACTAATTTTCTCCCACTATAAAAGTAGACAAACTCGAAAATTTGCAATATCTCCATAAAAAAATCCAACACTTTCTTTATTTTCCCTTCTTGTTGAACACTTTCTTTGCTTGTAGGAGAAAAGTGCTCATATTATCAATATCCACATAGTCATTTACTTTGTCCTATATGTCTGTTTTGTTATAACTTTGAGAAAATGCTCTCTCTCTCTCTTTCTCTCTCTCTCTCTCTATATATATATATACAAATTTATTAGAATAATAAGAGGCTTTCTCATAATGGTTGCAATACTTGTAGCCATTGAAACGAAAATGAAAGAAATATTTCTCCTCTATCACTATTTTTATTTAGTTAGAAAGCAAAAGCTATAATTAATTCAATTGTTTAAGTATATATAATGCCTCGGAATCTAGTGGGCACAACCTTTCCATGTGTTTATGCTAATCAAGAACATGTGAAGGCTCTAAAATCCACAAGAACAACCTCCTATGAAATTTCAATTCAAACATAACCTTAAGCTATAATTATTTCCTCAAGTAACTCAAATATGAGTAGGGAATGGAACTCCACCCCCTCCAAAACTCAATAAACCTACAAACATGAAGTAACATCAAATAGGGATTAGATGCTCTCTTGATCATAATAGCAAACCATATGTACCAAGGAGTCTATAAGCTCCCCAAATTCAATAGCCCAATATAAAGCATAAACAATCTCAAAGGACTCTATCTCCTCTAACCGACTAAACATGAACATCAACAATAACATAAAGTATCTCTAAGACCACATCCAATTAAACCACTAAGACATCAATAGTACTCATCATCAGCTCACTCCAAGAAACCATCACTAACTTTAGTCACCATACAAGTATAGATAGTCTACCCTATCCTCCTCCTGAAACTCATCCACAAAGGGAACCTCATAAATAACGTAGTCCTCAATTATTATTTTATTATTTAGCCAATAAACAACAAATGGCACTCAAGACCCAACCAAATCATGATCTTTTATACATATAGGTAAATAAAATATAATATAAATCTTTTAATTTACTATATACAAGCTATGTTGAAGGTCCATTAGCACAACACCCATAAATAGGGAACCATGAGATACCTAGATTTAGATGTGTCATTTTAATATGTAAGTCCACCAAAGAATCCTTACATGAGATAAGCAATTGCCCTCCATACTCAAGGATGGGCAAGGAACGCACAAACAATAAATAAGTTTTTAAATTAGATATGAGTTAGTCTAGTTTAATCATAACCTAACAAGTACAACCAACAACATGTACTATGTACCTGGTTGGTTGAATACCAACTATAAGGTATGAATCTTAATAATTGAGGAACTTGGGTCAAAGAACATAACAATTTGAACCATAAAACTCTCTTAATCCTTCATTGAAGTTAATGCTACACAAGCTTCAAGTAGATATCCCCTTACTTAGCTCAACACTAAATAAGTCATCTTAGGGTTCAGATCCATCTAAACTTCTATAGGTTGCTATACTAAGAAAAAATCAAGTTTTGTAAGATTAGAGTAGTAAAACACTTAGACAAGCAAGATTTAGAAAGAGTCCAGATTTAAAAAAAATTAAATTTTACATTAGATTTGTCAAAATGGGGTAATAGTTCATTGAAATTGGTTAAAATGTCATTTGAAAATAATAAGTGTTCAAAACTGATAAAAAAATATTAAATTAAGCTTAATCAAGGGTAAAATGGTAATTTAAGTTGTTAAAAAGCTTTCAAGAATGGTTAAGAGGGTTTTTGAACAAAGACATATGATTAGAAGAAAAAGGTTCAAAGCTTATAAAAAAAATCGAAACCTTCTTAAAGAATCAGGACAAGATTTTGCCTCCGCAAGGGATGGTCCAAACCATTTGAAAAAGAGTTAGGTACAACTAAAAAAGAGTTCAGACCATCTAAAAAGAGTACAAACCTTTTTCCTTTAAGCTATAGAATCTGTAGTTTACGTTTCCAAAACTCCAAAAACACCCACAAAACACAAACACTACTTCCTCAAACATCACGAACAACCTTTAATACACTATTAAAAATCTAATAATCAGTAAATCTCAACTCAAGTGCTCAACCAAAACACAATCTCCCATCCTTCACAACACATGTTTAAACTTCAATTTCTACTAAAACCTATTAACTAGATTGATAAAGAGACGAAGAAACTTAACTTTTTATGATTTCTTATGAGCTCAAAACCTTTGAAAGAAAGAAAAAACCTAAGAGCTTAAGCTATACAACCATAGTAAGGCTTGAATTTCAATACCTTAGCTTACAAGACCACTTGAAAAGGAACTTTTTGGCCAAGAAAAGCTTAAAAATGGAGTTTGGGAGCTTGACTTACCTTATAATTGAGATTATCATGAATTTTCCTAAAGTTGTTAATCCTCAAGAGTTACCTTCAACTGGGTTTTAGAGAGATTTTAAGGAAGAAAAAGAGGATTAAAGTAAAAGTAGCTAAATGAAAGATTAGGGTTTTAGAATAGGACGAGGCAAATGAGTTTTAAGGTTAATATGACGGTTTAAACCATTAAAATATTACAAAAATGCCATCCTTTTTAAAACTATTTTCCTTTGTTTCTTTTGGGCATTAAAAGGACTTTTGTTCATGATAGTTACTTAGAATCTCAAACAACTTTGGATACTTTCTCTTTATTTATTCTTCTAACTCCTAAGTGGCTTCTCTTTTAGTTTGAATTGTCCACTAAACCTTACATGCAAAATCCTTCTCCTTCTTAGCTCTTGGATCTTCTTGTCCACAACATTAAGAGATCTCTTAACTGAAGTAAGGTTAAACTAAAGGTCTCATGACTCCAACTCTAACTCCACTATCTAAACTTCCAATTGTTTTGGTCTCTAATCTAGCTTAAGTACAAACTTCTTCAACATTGAAACATGAAACACATTGTGTACACCTTCTAATCCTGCTAGTAAAGCTAACTTGTATGCCACTTTCCTAATCCTCTCTACAATCTCAAATAGCCCCATGTATCTTAGGTTCAATATCCCTCTTAGTCCACATCTACTTACATCCTTAATTGGAGAAGTCTTCAATAATACTTGATTAGCTACTTGAAACTCTAAAGGTCTTCTCCTCTTATCTGCATAGCTTTTTTTGTCAACTTTGAGATGTTTACATCTTCCATCTGATCAATCTTATCTTGTCAACAATCTCTTATACCATCTCAGTCCCTAAAAGTTGTCTCTTACTCACTTTATCCTAATGCATGGGCAATCTACACTTTTATCCATATAAGGCCTCATAAAGAGCCATCTGAATCATCACTTGATAACTGTTGTCATAGGAGAATTTCACTAAAGGAAGGTACTCATCCCAATTTCCATCAAATCTAAGCATATAGGCTTTCAACATATCCTTAGGTATCTAAATGGTCCTCTCTGATTACCTATCAGTTTGAGGATTGGAAAGTGGTATTGAACTATACCTTTGTACCCAAGTCTTTCTGTATACTTCTACAAAATTTGCTAACAAACTGAGTGTCTCTGTTTTGAAGTTATTGACACTGATACCCCATGCAATTTAACCACTTCCCATATATATTCCTTTACTAGTCTTTCCATTATATAACTTATGCTAATTTTTATAAAATGAGCAGACTTAGTTAATCTATCAACTATCACCCAAACTGAATCATGTTTCCCCTTGCTACTTAGAAGATGAGTAACAAAATACATGATTATGTACTCCAACTTCCACTCTGACATTACTAAAGGTTGCATTTTATCTACTAACCTCTTATGCTCAAACTTAACTCTTTGACATGTTGGACACTAAGAAATAAACTCGGCTATTTGTTGCCTTATTTTCCTCCACCAGTATTGACTCTTCAAGTCTTTATACTGAGTATGTTGAATAATATGCTTCATTCAAACCTGCCTTCTTCAATTCAGGTTTTCTTAGTATACACATCCTGATACAGTATCTCAATATCCCTTCTACGTTAATACTAAACTTAAGTTCTTTACCTTACTCTATCTTATTCTTAATCTTCTAAATCTTAGCATCTTCAACTTGTATAGCTTTAATTATGTCCATTAAGGTTGATAAGATATGCAAATTGCCAACTTTTCTTCGACTTCCCTTGTTACAACTTCAAGGTCTAACCTACACATGTCCTCCAATAACCGTCTCTAAGAAGTTATCAAAGTGGCAATATTGCCCTACTTTTTACTCCTAAGAGCATTAGTTATAATGTTTACTTCCCCTTAGTGATACTATATATCCACATCATAATCCTTGATTAGCTCTAACTATTTTCACCGTCTCATGTTAATTCTTTCTAAGGGAATATGTAGTTCAAGCTCTTGTGATATGAGAAACTCATATTTTTCCCTACATAAGTAATGCCTCTACAATTTTAATGTCAAGACCATTGCTAGCTTCAGATCATGAGTTAAACAATTCTTCTCATAAGGCTTCAATTGTCTAGAAGCATAAGCTATTACTTTCTCCTCATACATCGATATGTACTTTGATCCCTGACTTAAAGCATAACTGATAACACTTATTTTGCACATATATTTTATGGTAGTTTTGTTAAGTTTTTATTGATTGTTCGCTTCGTTTTTGAAGTACTTGAAACTTATTTGTAATTTATTTCACTTTTGATTTGTTAAAGAGTTTTAGATAATTTTTGAAGAATTCGATGGAGTTTTGGAGTATTAATAAGGAATATATTCAAGATTGCATTCAAATAAGGAATTTTGGTTGAAAAATGAACACCAAAGAAGATCATAGTTGGATTAACGCCTTTGCTTTTGCCCAAGCTCCTTACATCCAAAAATTTCAAGAGTTTTAAGTGCAAAAAAGAATCACATCTGGGTTTCATGACCGTTCTTTTTTGGTGTAAACATGTTACTGGCAAAAGAATTCCTTGTTTTTTGAAATTTACTTTTAACCCTAGGTTTTAAGTCTTATAAATAGGAGTCTAAGCTTAACTTATAAGAGAACAAAGAGAAGAAGAGTAAGTAGGGTAAAGTTAGAGGCTAAGGTTGTTTTCTTTTATTTCATGTTTTAATTTAATTCTTTATGGTAAATTCTTATGGAACTCCACTTCTTCTATGTAACACTATTCTTTGTTTATCAAATTAATGATATTTATTATTGTGATCTAATTACATTGTGCCTTGATGTGTTGAATCGATAAGTTCGAATTATTAATTCAATGTTTGAGTTTGTTATAGGGTTTGCGAGATTCTATAGTGAATAGATTGATCTAATTAGAAATAATTGAATAGACTAAACGATACGTTATTTAGCTACTTTGGATAAAGGCAACCCAATGGTGAAATTCAAGAGCTTAATACAACCTTAGGATATTTTATTGTAGAAGCGATTTGGATAAAATATACTTGAGGCTAGGAGTTAATTTGTTGAAGTGATTTTGTTGACTTATATAAGGAATTCCTATGGTTCAGTATGTAATGGAGATTGAAAAGTTGCATATAGGTAGTAAATAATAAATTTTCTAAGATTGTGTTCTTAATTATTTAATTTATATCCTTTTATTCTATTGTGTTTTGTTAGTCTATTTATTTAATTAAGGTTTTTTATTGGTTAATTTGAATTTAATTATTAAGTTAGATAACTGGGAAATAGGGAGGATTACTAACAATTTAGGAATTTCATCTTAATAATATGCAGTTCCTATGGGATCGACACTCGAACTTAATTCGTTTACTATACTATAATTTGATTGTTATATTTGCCTTCAATCAAGTTTTTGGTGTTGTTGTTAAGGACCTTCTTTTGTGAAATTACTTAGAAATTTGGAAAATCCCTTGACCAGTTATTCTAACTATTTTTTATTCATATCCTTTTTATTTTTATGGTAATACTTTCTTTTCTTGGTTGCTTCTAACTTTGATGTTTTCGGACTAGGAGTAGCAAAGCTAACCTCATAGAGTTTGATCTAGAGATTGAAAGAACCACTCATTCTCTATGAACGAGAGTGCGAGAAATAGTTGAATTAATAAACCGAGGGTCTCCTTCAAAGAGGGGGAATAAGAAGATTTGGAAGATGACTTTAAAGAGATGATTGGAAACAATGATGCCATTAACAAGACTATGTCAGAGTATGCTAAGCAAACAATGATTGGACCTAATTCCAATATCACCAAACCTGTAGTTCAAGAGAATAACTTCTAGATTCAACTCACATAATTCAAATGGTTAAGCACTTTATTTAGTTTGGTAGGTTAGCCGATGAGAATCTGAACAATTATAAGTTTTTGGAAATATACAACAATCTCAAGATCAATGGGGCTATAGATGATGCAATCAGGTTGAGGTTGTTTCCTTTCTCACTAAGAGAAAAGCTAAGTAATGGCTAATTTCATTATGGAGAGGATCAATTACCACCCGAGATGAGTTAGCTGAAAAGTTCTTAGTGAAATATTTTTTGCTTACTAAAACAGCTAAGTTCAAGAATGATATATCATTGAATGCTTATATTGATATCAAAACTCTATATGATAAACAAGGAAGATTGAAGGATCTTTTGAGGCAAGGTCCACATCATGGTTTTCCATTATGGATGCTGTAGATAGTGGTTTTCGTTTCGATATACGAGTGCTTGCAAAAAAGAACGCAATTTTCATTATTAGGCTTGTTAACGTTTAGTTCATGGAGTAGCTAAACAAATATGATTTGATACATAATTCCTTTATCAAGTACAAATATTAACAATTGATCAACATGAGGCACAACATAAAGAACATGTACTAGAAAGTAAATAATGGACAAATTACAAATAAAGGTAATGAAGTTTTTACTCATTTTTCACCAATGAAGTCAGCGTGTAAGTGAGGCTCAAAGTGTGGTAGCTATGGTATCACCTACTCAACATGGTTGCTCAATAGTTGTAGGTTGTAGAGCTTTAATTGTTCTGTATGGCAAGGGCTTCAATCAAACACTTGTCCACTGCGATGGACCATGTCACATTTCTCCCTTTGTGTTTTATATCATTTCTCTGGCCATGCAACTCTTATTGTTCCATACTTGTGAAAATTGAGTCTGAGCCCCTTCACGCGCTGGAACCCCTGAACTTGCTCTTTTGAAGCATATTTGAGGTCGATCAATTGCGGTGATTTAATGAACACTGCTATCCATTTGGCAAGCGTGACTGGTTGAACTTCAACAACCGAGTCGTTCCCCGTACATGATTGAGCATGTTGCGTACAAGTGGAGCCGAATCAGCGCTTGAGTCCCACTTCGGCCAAGCAACAGCAAGCCAACTCACTTTTTGAAGGAAAATGGACATAAATAGCCGGTGAAGTACATAATCGAGTTGTTACCCGCTGAATAGAAGAGCGGGAGCTCCATTGACCAAGCTGAACCGCAATTGGACCCAAAAAATCTGGTCGGAGAATTGATGGATTTTAACTGTCGATTAGATCGACCACGAAGAGGAATCAATTTGAGTACAAGAGTTTTGAACAGTCTTCACTGTTAAATGAACAGGCAAATTTGGCTAGGATTTGTATCTTCCAAAATCGGCAAGATCTACAAGGCTCTATTGGCTATGAAAGAGCTCGGAGATCGGACTTCGACAAACAGCCCCACTACGGATGGCTTAGATGTTGCTGTTATGCGTTTGACGATGGATAGCTCGGATAGGGCAAATTTAACAGCTCGTCATGATTCCACTACTACGGTTGCTGCAATTGGTGAGGACTATCACTCATATTTTAGCTCGAAGTAGCTCAGAGTTTGGGTGTTGATAAAAGAAGAAAAATTCAAAGTCAATAGCCGTTCTTCTATCCGTTCATGCACGTGCTCAGATGCGTGGACGCTTTGGTCAGAAATCCGAAGTGCTCGTGCTCAGATGAGAGCCTTCACTGATATCAAAGGTTTAACATCCCTTTAGAAGCTTTTCACTATACTCCTTGCCTTGGTCATCGCATGCATCTCGGCATCCCCTATGACTCTCAATTTAACGGTGTTGCGAGTTGAGTACCGACGACTATTATATCTTGATGAGACAATTCGGTACATGCCCCTAGCTCGGATTTGCAGTCATGGAATGAAGTGACAGGAGCTCGGGCTTGTTGTAAACTAATTTTCATTGCTTCACAGCAATCTTGGATCTACTCGGCATCTTATGAAAGGGGAAGCTCGGCCAGTAGTGAAGAGGCTCGTCTCAAGTGCACTTAGATAATTTTAGCACGGCACTCAATATGTCCACTGCAACAGGCTTGGAAGTTTCTCGAGGATGGCACGGTAATTACAGCTTGGCTCATCGAAGCAACAGCTTTCTCCTCGGTGCGCTTCAACTTGTCACAACAATTGTGTAGCTCGGCAAGACAGCACAACAGCTTGCTCGGTTGCACGTGCTTCTACAATCAGCCAAAACAAAACAAAACAATCAGCTCGGCAATTTAGGAGTGTTCAGCTGGGCTAGTGTTAGAGTATTGTAAACTACAGTTTTCTGATGAAATCTTTCCCTTTCACATGCACCCAAACAGAGCAGCACAGACACATGTATAGCTCGGGTATAATAATACAGCACGCGCGCAACGCCAATTAGCTTGGTAATTTCTTGAGAAGAGCAGCAATTCACGTCCAATGCTCGGCAGTTGGTTCACTGCAATTGACTACAGTTGCGTGGCACAATAGCCCCAAGAGAACAGCTTGGTAAAGTCGCTATTTAGCTCGGACCAAAGGCTGTTTGATGTAAAATCGATTATGCTCAAATCATGGACTGTCGGGGGCCGCAACTTGTTGCTTAGAACCTGTGTGTAGTCCGGTGCAACCGTTGCTTTCAAGTAGCTAAACTTGCTGTGGATTGAATCTTGGGAATGGAAAACTCGACTTCAACCTTCTTAAAAAGCTTGAATCTGGGAGCTGCTATGGAAGTGCTATTCAAGTCGGATTTCCTGACCCTTAGCTCGGCATATGTACTTGGAGTGGCTGGGGGCGCGTACTTGGAGTATCTCGGCAACTTTGAATTTGGACAGCTCGGGAAGTCTATACCACAATGCGCGATCAAGCTTGGCAATGGAACTTAACTAATAGCTCGGGAAATTTTAAATGAATAGCTCGGCACTCTGGGAGCTAGTACAACTCAGTACCGACAAAAATTGTCCAACGGGAATTAGCTCGACATATTAAGGGAGTACCCAGGAATTCAAGTTGCACTCGAAAACATTATGAAAACTCTGTCGTTGCTTGTCATGAAGGCTTGGAGACTATATCATGAGTGCTCAGGTCGGAAACCTAGCTTTCGCATTCAGCATGTCACCTTGCGAACTGCTTTTGAATTTTGGCTTTGTGCTTTTGAATTTCGACTTCGGCACTTCTCAACCTTACTACTTCGCAAGCTCGGAGCTCGGCGAGTGCAGAACACCGCGCGATCATGAAATACGTTAAGCTGGCACGTGCTATGCAACACAAAGCTCGTTAATTGTATCTCACCCCGTCCATTATCTTGCGAAGAATGCTCGTGCACAACAGCTGATGGCTGATGATGAATTTCGGCTCCGAGAATCTCCTAAGCATGGGTGTTGAACTGCAGAACATTCCTTCGTGGTTCTCAATGTCCTTGGGGTAACAATTAAGGTGACATCTTTCCTCCTACAGTTCTCCTCAAGCTCTCAAACTTGGTTGTATTCTCCAAGTCAAAGGACGCCTGGACAATTATTCCTCAAACTCAGTGGATTTATCATCCTCACACTTCTGGATCTTCTTTCTCGAAATAAATATTTTTCCTCAAACCATGTTAATTACCGAGACGATAACTTAAAAATCCGGCCAACATGATCCAACATGCTCAAATTGTACAGTTAGAGGAAAGCAGGCGACACATGAATTTACACTTAACCACCAGGCGATGGCAGTTATGATCCACGAAAAGATGAGATTGCGATTACTCAAACACGTACACTGGCATGAAAGTGACCATTACGAACATGTAAACTCACGGATTCTCGAAAACATGGATGCGGCATGGCGGTTAAACTACCGAAAAAGAAAGATTTCTAAAAATTCTAAAAGTAAATGCTGGATGTAGCCACATGTAGAATAGTACGATTCAAATTATAAAACACATTCAAGCGACATTGGAAAGCAACGAGTAAATATAACTAGATCCGGAGAAGAAACCAAACCAGGGACTGTCGGAAGATATAGAAAAATCAACTACGAGATGAGATATTACCCAATTCCAGCACTTTGGGAATTCATTCTAAGGTCGTGACAGCGATTAGAATACTTTTTTCTTTTAATCGTTCTCACAAACGACACCAATTTGTTGATGGTTGTTTTCGAAAATGTGAGCACTTGAAAAAAGAATACGACCACAGGAGTGCCAAAGAGTGCTTTGGTGCAATCACTAGGATACTTAGATAAGCCTTCTTGTAATGAAGATAAGGTTGTAAATTTATATGAGGGATGGAGAATGGAAAAGAGGAACTCCTTACTTAGGAGTCTTATCTTATATTTATAACAAGTTAGTGGAAGTTGTGCTCAAACTGAGTTACTAAACTAGGCTTAAGTATTAGGTTAATCAATATAAGCTAATAGTTTCCTTATTAAAAAGCCCTATCAATAGATGCAAATCAAGACTTTTAATGGCCTTAACTATCTTACTAAGCAAATGATTGATGTCGTAGTAGGAGGTTGTAAATTTAGCAAATTTAGCTTTTTGGGTATCAACTTGATTTAAGTATTATAGGTATTTATCCTAAGTCAACAAAGTCGTTAAATTTAAAACTAATTAAAATTTTAAACTCGAACATAATATAAATAAGAAAAACCTTAAAAATCTTGATCAAAACCTTAATCCCGTATAAAAACCCTATGTACGCATAAATACTCGAGATTGAACTTGAACTTAACAAAAACCCTAAAACTATAAACCTAAGTTTATAAAATGAATAATTATACCTTAAAAGTATTAAAACCCTAACATAATACAATTATTGACTAACACGTACAATCATGTAAAATCATTAATGAATAAGTTAAGTTAACTCTCAAATATTTATAAACATAATGAGTAACAATTTAATTAATAAAATTTATAAAATTATGAATATTATTTCTCAATTATTATTAATTCTATAATTATGTATTTAGAAAAGTTAATTCCATAATTCTTAGTTTCCTTTTTTTTTTTTCCTTTTTCTTCCTTAATTTTTTTCCCTTCTACGTTCTCAATTGTAGAAGAAGTTTAGTAGCCCATATGCTTAATATTTGTGACTTAAGAATAAGTTGATAAGAACAATGTCAAATCAAATTCATCATATCTTCTTTTGTTTTACTTTCTCTTTCTCTTATTTAGTTTATTTTAATTCTTTCCTCCACAGACTTGCGTCAGGTGTAAAGCAATCGTGTATATCCATCTTTCACTTTGTTAACAAACATAAGTTACACACAAATTTTCTCTCTTTGTTTTTCAACCAACCCCTTTTTACCTTCATTTCACTATTATCCTTTTGATCTTTCTTTCATTTTTCTATCAACAACTCAAGAAGAAGAAGAAAAGCCCTTGGTCAATCACTTTTCAAGACAACAAAAGAAGTAGCTAAGTAGTATTTTAATGTATTTAATTTGTTAATTTATATGTACTCTTGTTATATATATATATATATATATATATTTTGTAGAAATACATGTATTTAGAAAATATGTAATATAATTGATTTTGTAATTTCTTTTCTTTGAAATAAAGTATTTATACATGTAATTGAAGTTATATATCTTGTTCATTGTATTTTCTTGTACATGTATCTATATATGCGCCTATATATAAATATGCATATATATACAATTATACGCATATATATGATAAAATAAAAAAAATATAAATATATGGTACATATAGTTATACATATATAATATGTATGATAGTTATTTTCATTTTTCTTTATATATATATATATATACATATGTATATGTGTTTCTCTCTCTATATATAAGTGTAGTATATAATTATATATGTATAGTATATAGTGTATTTAGGTGTATAGTGTGAATTTACATATGTATTTATATATAAATAAGATAAGAAAACAAAAGTGTATAAGTATAAAAATATGTATACTAGTAGTATATTATGGTATAAATACATATATATACTTGAATAACATATATATGATATACTAAATTACTAAATAAAGTAATTTAATATATATATATATATATGTATTAGTGCTATGAGGTTCAGGAAAAGGAAATAAATTAATTTATAAAATTTAATAAAATATAATAATAGACATACAAATATATAAATATTAAGTAAATTACAAAATAGGAAAAATTGAAAAATATTAAAATGCATGAAAGTGACATAACACTTAATATTAAAATTCATAATTATTAATAATAATAAAATAATTAATTAGTTAAGAAATTATTAAAGTAATAAAAAGTGAATTAAATAAGTATTTAACCTTAAAAATAGAAAAATAAGTAAATTATTACAAAATAGACTTAAAAATAAAAAAATTACAAAAATATAAAATTTAAATAATTATTAGATCATAAATCTATAAAAAGAAAGCTTAAAATAATAATTTATAAATATTTAAGTCAAAATAATAAAATCCGTAATATTTTTAGACCAACATAAAAAATTGTGAGTTACAATGTTCGAAACGGACCTCATTATATGAAAATACGTTTGAAAACGATAAAAATCAATTATAAGTTCATAAAAATCGAAATTAAAACGAAAAAGTTGTTCGCAATTAAAATTTTAAGATAAACCTAAAAAAATAAATAAAAGATTTAAGTTAAATTATATTTATACCATACTTAAATTATAGTGAAAAACTAAGCAAATAAAAATAGATATTCAAATAACCGGAAAACTTAGTTTTTCAAAATATTTATAAGTTTTATTATCTTTTAAGTATCCGATTATTAAGATCTAAAAATCTCAAAGGCTTAAAGAGTTAACATTAACCTAAGTAGAGGAGTTCTAAAGATATACTATCTTAAAATACCTTAATAGTTTAGTATTTTATTTAAGTCTTAAACTCTTTAAGTTAATAACAATCAAAATTAAGATCTTAACTTAATTATCTTAGAAATCCTTATTTTACATATCAAGTAAATATCTTCGATTTTATTTTATGTATAAAATATAGCAATATTATTTTGCTATTAACACTTCTCATTACGATATTATTTTTATAAGAGCTTATTATCCTATACTATATATATATATATATATATATA
>JAMXBB010000004.1:11378320-11431298 GCA_024138015.1 Lumnitzera littorea
GTATATTTGAATAGTATATACATAGTATATTATAATATTAATTTAATAAATAAATAAATTTAATAAAAATATATATATGAATATATCGTAACATTAGGAAAAAATTGTAGTAAATAATTAATTAAAAAATTTAGTAAAATATAGTAATAAATATTAATATACATATATATATGTATATACCGTAAAATAAAAAATAATAGGAAAATATGGGAAAAAGTACAAAAGGACACGTGGCACTTCCATATGCTGCTACGTCACTACGTAAGTATAAATTTTAATTAATTTTTGTAATTAATAATAATAATAATAATAAAATAATCAATTAATTAGAAAAATGATAAAATGGAAAATTTTGAATTACTAAATCTTAAACCTAAAAAATAAGTTAAAATGAGTAATTATAGTAAAATAGACCCAAAATAAAAAAAAAATTACAAATTATACGATTCAAATAATTACTAAATCACAATTATACTAAGAAAAGCTTAAAATGATATTTTACAATTATTTAAGTCAAAATAGTGAATTTTGTGATATTTTTATATCCCAGTCAAAACTACAGGTTACAACATTTAAAATGAACCTCGCTAAGAGAAAGTACGTTTGAAAACAATCAAAATGGACTACAAGTTTATAAAAGTTCGAGCTAAATCGAAAAAGTTATAAGCGATTAGGTAAAATGCCCGAATCATTCATTTCATACAAATTAATAGCTAATTTAAGTAAATAGTATAAAATACAATATTAGTTTAGTCATTTAATTCCCAAACTTACTACTTTTCATATTCCCTAATGTCAGGTGATCACGACATTTACACCAACTTACCAACTGATTATTATGACCCTTGATTTTGAAGATAGCTGAGTGAGTATTTCGAATGATTTCATATTTGCTTGTATATATAGCTAGTGAATATAAATTGTTATTAACAATTGAATGTTACATAGGGCTAGGTTATGCTTGTGTATAAAACTGTTTGATACTAATAAATTTACTTTAAAGTATGATAATGTGATGTTTGCTGCATAGTAAATTAAGTAGGACTTGATCAATCTATAATTTAGTTAATCACTTAATAAAGAACTTAATATTATCATACTAGAATCAACTAAATTGAAACATGCATAATCATGCACTGCATAATTAATTCCAGCCATCACATCACACTGAGGTAGCAAGAGGCATACGTAGGTTGATTATTTGTGATTGTAGCGTTTCGTATAATGCACACGTGCAATATGATCTTACTTTGGCCTACAAGAACACTAGGCATTAAAGGCACTAACCACCTTGCTAACGTTTGAGTCTAGAGGCCTCAGTTTAAGGGTGAGTAAGGGCTATGTGAATCTACTTACAATCATACATAGAACTAAGCTTTGACTAAAACTGAAAATGGATATATCATTATATTTTTTAATACGAAACGTGGAGTTTCATTATTATGTATGTTTTAGTATAATACCCGAATTTGATTGGTGTCGATGTATCTCCAACCTTGACTTCGAAGGGTATTAAATCTGAGTTGCATGCAGTACCTAATCACTTACATGTATTTATATGGTATATTGATTGTTTATGCATTCATTTGATTGAATTAAATTGTTGTATAACTTGTTTATTGTATGGATGGGGGAAATATCTCATTAAGCTAGTTAGCTTATACCCTTGTAGTTTACTTGCTCAAGCTGATCTATTTGTAGAGCTGGGCTATAGGACGCCCAAGGTTAGTAATACATCTATGGGTTGATGTGAGTGTAAGAGTAGTGATAAGAGTGTACTCATATTATTGTAAATAGATCCTAAATCTTATTTTATAATATAAGTATTACCAGTTTTTAATCTAATGTATTATCGACCTATTATCTATAAATATTTATATATGTGTATGTTATTTATATTTCAATAGTTTGTTATTATTATTATGCAATGATATTACTTACACCTGCCTAACTATAGGTTGTTAGTTGTAGTAGTCTTGTATATCGTATGAAGGGTTCTCAATTAAAAAGGGAAATTAATCTATAGTCCTTTGTACGATATATGGCAACTACCACGACTAGCCCCTTCGTGTCGTGACAAATTGAGTCTATTGGCAAGAACTATCACAAAGAGGCAATAGGGTAGTTTATCAACATCGAACTAAATCCCAAACCTATAGGATCAAAGTAGAAATAAAATAAGAAGGATGATTGCATCTAACTAATGATGTCATTCAATAGTGCTCCTTAGGAGATAACCTAAGTTTTAGTTATTTTCTTTTGAAATTTGCTTGTTTTAATTTTCTTTGTTAGGATGATTTTTGATTATTAAGACATTGTCAATCACTTGCATTAGTTAATTTTATTATTTTTAGCAACAAATTATTTTTCAATTGTAATTAATTTATTTTCAGAAAATTTGTTCTTATTGATGAAAGTTAGTTTTAGATGTAAATTAGTCTATAGTAATCCATGTGATCGGACACATGAGTTTTTATAAATTGTTTTAGGTGAAAGACAAAAAATTCGAGGAAATTTTGAGCTATAGAAATCAAAGAGAATCACGACCAAGGTTCACTTTGTGAACCTAGATGTAATCTCTTTATAGGGAAATTAGGTAAGAATTGGTCAATAAGAATCATGGCTAGGATCGCACTTGTGATCCTTGTCCGTAATCTCAAATAAGTAAGGCATGCATTAAGGTTTGGAATCACAATCACGATTCACGATCGTAAACTTAACCATGATCCTTCTTTTTTTTTTCTTTTTTTCTTTTTTTTTTTATACACATCATGCCCATTCTTATCCTTCTTCACTTTCCATACTCATTATCTCTCTACAAATCCCTGTTCTACCGCATTCTCTCTCTAGAACTCACCCTTTCCTTCAATCTTAGTGTGATTTCTTGCAATTTTTTTAGCAATAAAGGTATGTATATCTTGATCCATGATTTACATTGTTGATTCCTTGGTTGTTTTATGATTTGTTGAATAGTTTTGTGGATTTTTGAAAATTCAAGAATAATTGATTCTATGCATGTTAAAGATGAAATCCTTAGTTTTAGGAGTTATTTTGACAAATTGAGTAGTAATAATTGAATTTTTATTGCTATTAATCGATAAAAACTCCTTATGTTGCAATCTTGAGAAGTTATGAGAGAAGAGCAAGACTAAGGGTTTGAAGTGTTAATGATTGAGTGGAAGTGTTCTTAATAAGATTTTGGCTGTTTTTAATTGTAACTAGGTTGGAAAGTATGTTGTTGCTATGTTGCTACCTAGAACTGATTTAACAATCATGCTTGAACTTTTAGAAGAAGTGTAATGATTGTTCTCATGTTCTCTTTAGAGAATTGATTTTGATAGCATGAATAAATATTGCCTATTTGGGGCTGTGTAGTAATGAATTTTGAGCTAGTAAAAGATTTATTTTATTTTTCTTTTATGAAGCTAGTTCATGGGATGAACTCCATTAAATGTGAATATTTTGCATCCGAATTTTATTTAGACAAATTGAAGCATAATCTTGCAAGATGCTACGAGATATCTAATCCTAAGATGCAAGAACATCTTCTATTACACGTATTCACATTTATTTGCCATTAATTTGTGCAAAAGTATGATCAATTCTTGCTAAAATTGGACAAAACAAAGATGCACACATGAACTTGCCATTATCATAAAATATTTAATCTTTCTCCAAATTGAAAACTTTTTGAGGAGGAATTTTGATGCAACACTATAAATAGAGGTTTCCTCCTCTCATCTCAACACAGACAAAGCATTAAAAAGTTCTTAGAGTGAAGAGATAATCACTTTCTCTCTTTACCATTCAAATCTGTGACTTCCACTCTTTCTCTTCAATTTCTCTCACTATAAAGTAAGTTGAAGAGAGCTAAAATAGTAGGAGATTCCTCATTCCTTTTAGAACAAAGTCCAATGCTTGATTTCATCTAACAAAACTTAGATTTGGGTTAATTTAAATTTGAATTAAGAATTGTGTTTTTAGGTTTCATAACTAACTTAAAGTTTTTGTTGAAATCGTTGGAGATAGGCTCAGGTTTTATAGAAATTAAGTTAAGGTTTTGAAGGTTGGTGTCTTGGAAGTTAAATGCCACTAGACCTATGTTGAGAATCGGCCCAAATTGACCCAAACTCGGCTCGGTTCAATTCATGCACGAGGTAGGTTTTTCTCCCTTTGAATGCTTCATTGCTCGTTGATTCAAAAATTAAAAAAAAATAGAAAATAAAGAAAAAATAAAAAATATTTTTTAATCTTGTCTTCTCATGTTTTTTCCTCAATAATATGTTTTTGTTTGTTCTTAGTTATTTTAATAACATGTTAATAAATAATATGTTGGCATGTAGGTTTGATAACATGTTGATTTTGTTTTGATGATAATGAACTTGATTAGGCTTTAATAAATAACATGTTGATTTGTTATTTTGGCTTCAATTTGAATAATGTTGAATAATGATTTGTTAATGTGATAGAATTAGGTAATTAGAATATTGATTTGAACTAATTAACATGTTGAATCCAATTTGGGTTTGATTTAAATAGTTTGTATGTTAATAAATTTGATTTGATTTTAATTTAAATAATTATCTTGTTAATTTAATTTGTTTTGAATAAATAGCATGCTAGATATTAATTTGATTACTTTAAATGATAATTTGTCGATTTATCTTTGATTTCAATAAATTAGCATGTTGGATTGTACTTAATAAATTAGCACATTGGCTTAATGTTGATATGCTTGATTGGTGAATAATTGCTATGTTTAAGTGGTTGGGCTTTAATTTAGTATGATGGGCTTTGATGAAAAAGCAATGTTGCCATTTTGTTAATCAAGAATAAAGGTATTTTCAAATAAAATGGGCCCTTCACCCAAAAATAGTTTTCTCATAATAAAGCAACTTTCATAAATAAAAAAAAAAAATTTCCTTTCATAAATAAAAAGAAAAAATTGATCTTTTCTTAAGTTTAGGAGCCTTTTTAGGACTTCGCAAACGTGGACAAAAAAAAAATTTCAAATTTATAAAACTTAATGAACTTAAGGTGAAAAGAGTTTTCTAAAAGTAAAATAAATGTACACACTAAAATTTTCATCAATTCAAAATTCTGTAAGCTTGATCACACTCTATAGGAACATAGACACTTTGGAAAACCTAAAATAAATGAAAGACTTATTCTTCCCCTTTTTGTAAATTCTTTTCATTTTTCAACTGAAAAAAAAAGGGGAGAAAGCCCATTTTATTTGAAAATAAATTTAAAGACCCACTTAATTACATGGATTTCTTTTGTGGAAACTTTTAGGTTTTAAATAAGTTAGTATCCAAAACCTTTTGATCCTTGGCTTCTATTTTCTAAACTATTTTTAAAAAACTCATAGACCACTAGCTGAAATTAGAGTCTATCCACCCATAGACTCTAATTTCACTGTTTCTTAATTTTGATGAGATGGTGACTCCTTTTCAAAACCATTTTCAAATTAAAACCTTTGTTTAGCTTAGTAGAGAGATTTATGTTAAGCAAACTACATTTAATATAAATTGGGTTAAAAAAAGAGAGAAATCAAAATTTCAACTCAATACTAAGCATGCTCATAAGAATCTATATGCTAAACTAAGCTAGAAAGGTTTTGGGAATTTTGCATGTATCGATTGGGATAATGGTACAAGGTAAGCCCACATATCAAATTATAGTAAGTGAATATAAGTTCGATGTGATCCTTAGAAACCTCGAGTACTAATACTCACTTTAGCTTTGTTATTTAACTAATAAATTCAACTTCAAGAATTTAAACAACTAAACTAAAATTGTAGCAACTAATTCTATAGCTAATCAAGAAACAAATCAAGAAAAGATTTAATTCAAGACGTAAAAGCATACCTAGATCTTACTTCCCCTAGACCTATACATGTGATTTTCTCTAACGATAATCTAATTAACTCATTAATTTCTTTAACTGGGAAAATCCTTTATTAAATTTAATAGCTTTCTCAAGCCTATTAACCCTATTCTCTAGATTATCTAATAGAATCTCTTCCCCATAACATAACCTAAAATTGCATTAATATCCAGCTAATTCTCTTAAAGAAAAGATTAAAGATTTGGAAGTATCTTGAAATTTATCTCTAACATTGCACAAATCCTCATTAATTACGATTAGATCTAATTATACAAGAAATATCTCGATCTTCTTATATAATATCAGATTTTTAGATTAATACCTACAGGAAAATCAATCGAAAACATAAAAGCACACATAATCGATTCAAGAAAACTAAAGAATTGCATTAGATTTAATAAAAGCAATTGTCACTTGAATAGATCTAAGTTCTACAAGACCTAGGTACCAAATATCTACTCTCTACTCATGATAAAAGAATAAACTTTAATGAAAACAAAAGGAAGAATAGAGAAGTAAGTCATTAATATGATGAAACGGGTCTTGAATATTCAAATCTTGTCACACTAGACTCTCTTGAGTGCTTTAACCTTAAAGTTATCTAAAAAAGACTTGCCAATGCTATCACAAAAAGCCCTAATGAATCTTTAAATAATCAAGATGAAGTAAGGAAGTCACAATAGGCGACACGACTAAGGATACAACAATGTTCCTTGGTCATGTTGTTTTTGATGCATCAAATCGAATCTTTTTCATATCTCCTTATCACTTGGGAATGACATGACTAACAACATAGTTGTGTTGTTTTGTTTATGTCGTTCTTTAAAACTTCATAACTTTCTTGTTTTAGCTCCAAATTAAGTGAAACTTGTTTTCATTTTCTTATTTTCTTCCATACATCATTCCAAAACCTAGAAAACAAGATTTTTCTCAATTAAATATTATTTTCTAAAAATAAAGCTAATATTAAAAGGAAAATCATCAAAAATCACTATCTAAAATATAGGCAATTTAGAGCTTATTAGATAACCTAAGATGGTTAAGTTATGATGCAACTATAAGAGTATACCTAAAGATTAGTGGTTGGGATAGACTTATATCCATTGGTGAACCTACATACAAGGAACTGACACTAAAGTTCCTTACCACATTTTATTTGAACTTTGATTACAAAGCCAATAGGGTAAGAAATACTGTGTACTTTTAAGAAAATGGTAAGGATGTGCATATGCCTTTTCCTCATTTACCTATAATGATTAGTATGCATCTTAAAGAGTTTATACGCACTCCTTAATATGCTTAATCACCAATTGGGTTACTAGCTAGTGTTACTGATGTTGAAGTCTAGAATAGATTGAGTAGGGATGATTCTGTGTGTAGCTTAAAGAAGTCTAAGGCTTCTATTTGAGGGATCCTGCTTTAAGGATTATCTATTGGGTGCTAACACAGAATTTGACTTGTATGTAGTTCAACATAAGTATAGTGAATTTGACTAATATTGCATATCTTTACAGTTTAGTTGAGCAAAGGTATATCAATTTAGGAGTTAGGTTATCCTTCCTCTTCAAGAATAAGTCTACTAATGGCAGTATAGGGTATATCTTTGTTAGGCCCTTTATTACTAAGATGGTAAGGAATTAGGGACTATTTAGAGAGTTTCCTCTAATGGAGATAGTTAAGAGGACTAAATTTATGTAAATTGACTCTATTAAAGCTCTTGGGCTTCTACCATCACCTCGAGTCTCTAGGCTACTACATCGCCAAGCCATCCCTCTAGCCTGTAGACACATATCATAGAACTATATGTATGTAATTATACATTTTATTCTTCATTAATTCCATACTTTTAAACATGCCTTCATGAGGTATTGATACCATTACAATTCACTAAAAATAAAAATGATTAACCTAGATGATTAAATTTACACTACTATTAATAATAGCAAAATCTAGTCATCCAAGTATATGTTATTACTTTCATAGGTTGTCTCATTTATTTTTGCATCTAAATGAGTTTTACAGGTTGTTCAAGTTTAATTTTCAACACTCCCCTATAAACTTGACTTCTTCGTAACTCTAATCATCTTTCTAAGCGCTTGATATCGATCTTTCTGGAGGGGTTTTATAAAAATATCGGCTATTTGATCAAGAGTTTTGATGTATTCTACCTCAACCTCCTTGTTTGTAATGCAATCCCAAATAAAATGAAACCTTGCATCTATATGCTTGCTCCGATCATGAAACACTAGATTTTTAGCAAGAGCAATGCCCGATTTGTTATCCACAAAAATTTTAGTCATTCTTCTTAAGCAAAATGAAGTTTACCTAGCAATCTCCTTAACCATATTGCATGACATGTACTGGCAGTTGTAGCAACATACTCCAATTCACACATTAAGAGTGTTATAATTGATTGTTTCTCTAAACACTGTAAAATTGCATTTTCTCCAAAGGAAAATGTAAACCCGATAATACTTTTCCAATCATCATTATCACTAGCATAATCACTATCACAATATCCTTTTAAGTGAGCGTCATTCGAAGAAGTATTAAAAATCCATAATCAAGAGTACATTTTAAATATCAAAAAATTCTCTTTGCAACTCACATGTATTCTTCACTTAGACTCTCCATAAATCAACTCACTAATCCCATAGCAAATAGTATATCAGGTCTAGTACATGTCAAGTACCTCGGGTTTCCTACAAGCTTCGAAATGTAGTTGAGTTAACTTTCCTTACTCCATCCTCCTTAGAGAGTTTTACCCTACACCCCATTGGGGTATTTACGGGATTACAATCCAACATCTTAAACTTCTTTGTAATCTCTCTTACATACAACTTTTGAGAGATAAATATCTTGTCACTCCATTGTTTCACTTCTATCCCCAAATAATATGACATAAGCCTTATATCACTCATCTTAAATTCTAATGCCATTGCCTTCTTAAAATCATCATACACTTGTAGATTATTTCCCATAAGAATGAGGTCATCTACATAAATGCAAACAAACAAAATATCATCTTTCTCCCTTTTAACATAAAGTACATATTCATGAGCGTACCTTGAAAAATTATTCTTTTAAAGATATTTGTCGAGATGACTATTCTATTCCTGTGATGCTTGTTTAAGGTCGTATAAATCCTTTTCAAGCTTTAATACTTTATTTTCACTTCCTTTAACAACATACCCTTGGGGGTTGTTTAATGTATGTTTTGTCCTCAAGATAGCCATTTAGAAAAGATGATTTCACGTCAAGTTGATGAATTTTCCAATGATTTTAAGCAGCAAGTTAAATTAATAGTTTAATAGTCTCTATGCATGCTATAGGAGTAAAAACCTCTTCATAATCATTGCCTTATTTTTGTGTATATCCTTTAACAACAAGTCTCGCCTTATATCTCTCAATTTCTCCTTTGGCATTCTTCTTAGTTTTGTATACCCATTTCACTCCAACAAGCTTATATTCACTTGGAAGTGAAACAAGCTCCCAAGTGTCATTCTTTTTTATTGAATGAATCTCTTCATTCATTGTTTCAATCCACTTTTCATCTTTACTTGCTTCTTCAAAATTCAAAGGTTTAACATCAACTAAGAAACATAGTAAATTTAGATCATTAAGCCTTTCTATTTCATTATAAATATCTATAAGACTCTAAAATTTTCTTAGTTCATTAGTTGAGCTTGATGAAGGTTAAGAGGTTGATGACAATGGAGTTGGTAAGGTTGGTGGAGTAGCATCAATTCATTGGTTAACATTTGGCACTTTATCTTTAAAATAACGTAAGAAATCATACAAATATTCATTTTGTGAACTCCAATCCCACAATTTTCTCTCATCAAATTCAACATCTCTACTAGTTACAATTTTTCCATTTTGTGGATTATAAAGTCTAATACCACTTTATTGGAAGTAGATGGGCTTCTATCATCAAGTTTGGATTTGTCCTTTTCTAGAACATGCACATATGCTATTGATTTGAAAATTCATAAGTGGGAAACGCTCGACTTTTGTTTACTTCACACCTCTTGGGGAATCACATCTTTCAAACTCTTAGTTGGATAATAGTTTGAAAGATAAACAACATAAGCAATTGCCTTAGCCTAAAATTCTTTGCACATATTCTTACTCTTCAACATAGCCCTTTCCATATTTAGGATTGTACAGTTTTTCCTTTCTACAGCTTCATTTTGTTGAGGTGAAGCTAGAACTGTTAAAAATCAATGAATCTCATGCAACTCACAAAAAGCTTGAAACTCATTAGATATAAATTCTCCTCTTCTATCTGTTCTTAAGGCTTTTATCTTATAATCACTTTCCTTTTCAATAGCTACCTTGAATTTTTTAAAGGAATTAAAAGCCTCAGATTTATTTTTTAAGAAATAAACCTAACTTTTTCTACTATAATCATCAATTAATAATACAAAATGAGAACTTTTACCTAATGATAGAGGGTTAATTGGCCCCTACACATTTGCATGAATTAATTGAAGTGGTTTAGTTGCTCTTAAAATAGATTGTTTTGGGAAGCTCTTTCTTCAATGTTTTCCAAGTAAACAAGCTTCATAAAGTTGATTTGAATGGTCAGTTATTAGAATTCCCTTCACTAGTTTCTTTTCTCCTAAAGCTTTCAAACCACTAAAATTTAGTTGGTCGATCTCATGTACCAAATCCATGATAAATCTTCTACACAATTTTTCAAGCATACTGGTTCAATCATTTGTAGATCTAGTTTAAACATTTGATTTTTGGTTACATTAACCTTGTGAGAAGGATATTATTTTGATCTTTAAGCCAAAGAATTCCATTTTCTATGATGATTTTACAACCATTCTCCATAAATTGCCCAATACTCAAAATATTATCTTTTAATTTTGGAATGTAGTAGACATTATAAACAAGTTTATGACCTCTATGTTTTGTTTCAAATATGATAGTTCTTTTGCCTTTGATTTCCACTTTTGTATCATCTCTAAATCGTACATTGCCAGTTACTTTATTTTCAAGCTCTACAAACTTGGTTCTATCACTGGTCATATGATTACCTGCTCCATTATCAAGATACCACGTACTCTTGCCTCCTATGATTTCTTTCTTAAAAGAAAAAAAAATAAGGTTCGTTCTACTGCATCTTCTATGTTCCACCAATTTTGTTTCTTCTGTAAGGCCATTAGTAAGACATTCCTAAGAGTAATAGTCATATTTACCACAAGAATAACATTTCACATGGAAATTGTCTTTTCTTCTTTCATTATTTTTTCCACAAGTACCTCTTTCTCTTCCACATTTTCTTTCAAAACTTGGATTTTTATCTTCATCAAAAAGGTTTTACTCACCTTTTCCATGACTACCTCCACGTCCAAAACCATGACCTCTTTGTAGTTGAGTATATTCTCTTCTTGTAAAAGAATCTCCTTTAAGTTTGGTGTATGTTTTTGTCAACAATGCTTATCCATCTTGTTCTTACTTGCCACAATTTGTTCTTGCATCATGGGCATGCAAAGATCCAATCAATTCATTAACTAACATGGTATCCAAATCCTTAGACTCTTCAATAGCAACTGCTACATGATTAAATTTTGTGTTAAGAGAACATAAAATCTTCTCTATCACACAAACATTTGGTGTGACTTCTCTAAGCCTTTTCATTTGATTTACCACCATCAATACTCTAATGGTGTAATTTGTTATATTTTCACTCTCTTTCATTATGAGTGATTTAAACTCAACCCTTAGAGTTAGAAGATGAACTCTCTTTACCTTGTCTACTCCTATAACAATGTTTCTAAGAGTCTCCCATGCCTTTTTAGATGTTGTGTCATTACTAATTTTTTCAAACATGTTATCCATCATGACTCTAAAGAAGGCCTAGTAGGATTGCCTAAAATTTTTATATTACGTATACACCCGTAATACAAAAACCATCTTGCAAGCCAAAGATTGCAAGATTTTAAACAATTAGTCACTAAAATTTTTTATTCTTAATTTAATTAACTTACTATAACATATGGGTGACTATGGATATTCGACATTCGATATTCCATAGTTGATCAGAACCGTAGAAAATCGATATCTCTTACCAAATGCAAAGATAAGATATTAAAGTTCTAAAACTTAAACTTAAACTTATGCAAGTTATAATATATAATTCAAACAAAATATATAGTCTATCCTCAGATTTTAACTTCTATGTATCTCGACAGTAGTACTCAACACTCAGCTCTTAACCCATACTCGATTATCTATCAACCTACGAAAGAAAACTATTGGAGAGTAAGCTACAAGAGTTTAGTGAGTTATCCCTCATACTATACCAGCAAGCAGGTTATTAAACAATTTGTTACCAAACATATGAATGCATGAATAAGCAATATGCCAAACAATATATATGTAGTTGACTAGTGCTACATACAATATCAGATTTAATGCCCTCCGAAGTAAGGGTTAGAGATACATCGACACCAATCTTAACCAGGCTCTAACACGTAGGTTTTTAACTAGAAATTCCCTATTTCACGAAACAGGTTTCTATTTCCAACAGCTAGTAATTTACAAATTTCCAAGTCTAGTGGTGAGATGATCCCTACAATCCACACTCATACCCTACAGTGGTGATTTTTAGACATGATCCACAACCACCCACGGTTAGTGTCTCTAGCACCAGTAAAACTCGCGAACTAAGGATAGGATCTTGTTATACCAATACCCCTATACTATATTAATCAAATCATGTGGAAATCCATCCCTCCAAAGTCTTTCATTACCAACCACGTAATGTAACAGCCGGAACATTATATACAATGTTCGTGCTTATGCATGATCCATTTAATTTTAGTTGAGTTGAATATGATTAAGTCAATTTATGAGGTGATCAAACATTATCAACAAATCATTCAAATTATGCAACAATCAATCATATAACTAAATCTTCAATTACCACATTTAATAGTTTTTTGCACGGTAATCAATCAATATCAAACACATGCATAACCCAAATCTCCATGCATCAAGTTATAAATAGTTAATTTATATGCACTAACTATAAGTACAAAACAAATATAGAGTCATCGGAAGTACTCACTTAACCATATTCACTATGAGTTATAATAATCAACGGGTAGCTTACCCTCCTTACTTATGTCACCTGATGAGTAGAATAACAATAAAAACCTAATGAGTAGTGCCAAACTACTTAATTAACTAATTATCCTACTTAAATTTTCCAGTTCCATCTAAATATTAAATCATGTCTAACTTATTCATTTTAAATTTGATGTTATGGGAAATATAAGGTATCATCTTTAATATACCAATCGATTCTATATTTGCAAATATAATCTTAGATAATACTATTCGTCAGTAATGTATTGGTATACTATTACATTATAATTAGATCTTTTTTTATGTTATAATGAAATAATTACGATAATAACATAATGGATTTCCTCTTCTAAAGGAAAATTTCTGGTTCCTTGTAATTTTATTTTATGTTATTATTATTATTATTAATAGCCATCATAACAAGCAAAAACTTGGAAAATACATACTCAATTCGATAACTAATTTTCTAAAATGATGGTTAGGTACATTTATAAATATGGGTATAGAACACTTATATCATATCAAGATTATAACACGTAAATATATTTATTTTTCTTTATTTATTAATTTATATGAATTTTTTTTCCAATAATTAGAGCCAGAGTTCACATCTTTTCAACTTTCTTTCGCTTCATTCATGTAGAATTAGAAATTTTATGAGCAAATTTTAAGTTGCATGCTTCGGCTTATTTCCAAATTTCCAGCAACTATATGTATAAGCATACATACATACATACATACATATATATATATATATATATATATATTGTTGAGACACAAGGCTACAAGGACAACACAGATCATGGAATCTGTTCACTAATTTCAATGAGTATTATAATGCTATGAATATGGCTAAACTTTCATTGAAATTCGAATAGGAAGCAAAATAATAGGATGTCTTTTACTCCGCTAAATATGCATAGGCTATGATGCTTTATTAATTTCTCTTTATCAAAATATTGTTGCTAAACTCTTACTATTATTCAATTAAATTGTAATTAATCAATCTCATCAAATGGGTCTGATTTGAGTAAAATTGACTTAATTATCTCCTTTCATTATTTTCTGTTCACGTCAAGACTTAGTATGCTAAGTTGTCAACTTCGCGTATCATTAAAGGAAACAAAACAAAGGATAACTACCAGCCAGCAACTTACTTGGGTGGTTGATGTATCTTTTATGACTTAGCAGCTTCGAAGACAATGCAAGCAAGGGACGAGGAAAAGGAAAAAGAAAAAAGAAAAAGGAGAGGAGAAAGGTTAATGTAATCCTAATGGTTTAATCAAGGGCAAATAGTTCCTAACAAAGGGGGTAAAAGGTACCATAGTTTAAACGCTTAAGGTTGCGGTTCCTTATCGTGCTTGTTGAAGTTTATTGTAACATATCTTTTATGAAATGGGGAGTGACCAGCAAAGGAAATCAGGATAGAAGGACCAGCTAGGAGGGAGAGTATGTGTAAACAAATTTGTCAATGGAGTGAAAAGCTTACCTAAGACAGTCTTGGCAATCGTGACTTTGTTTGGTAAGTTTCATTGAAGCTTCCTTACATCAACTCCAAACTACCCTATTTTTCTCTCTCAAAATAGGGGTAGTTTTAGAGGCTAAGCTCTTACATAAACACCAAGGAAGATGGGTGAGAGGGTGCTGGGTATATTGAGACAAAGCAAAGTAAAGCCTGAAGCTTTACAAATGCGTGCAACAGGAGAGAAGGGGTAGAGAGGAGGCATGAAGTTCGAGCACAAACCCCATACCAAAACTCCACAGGTGCCCATGGCCATGGAAAGAACGTTAGAAGCTGATATCAATTCAAGTTTCATGCACGTACACATGCGTAAAAGTAAAGAAAGGACAGCGAGAGGAACCAATGAAGCAGGGAAGGGAGAGAGAAAAAGAGAGCTTTGTGTACATCTTACGTTAGGAAAAAAAAAATAGGACAAGGTGAGATTAGACTTGGTATATTAGAAGGGAAAAAAAAAAGTAAATAAAAATTATGAAGAGCAAAAGGGAGGGGATGGGTGCTTATGCAGACGAAAGGGGTAATTTAGGGGATATCTTCCTACTTTTGTCTGGTCTTAAAGTGATGGGAAAAGATAAGATAAGATGTACCAGACGTTCGGGGCTATTAATAGGTTTAAGTTAAGGATATGACTAAATAAATTGAATCATATGGATGTATTATACCTATATCTTATATAGTAAAAGCAGGCTAGTGATTTATGCAATGTACTGTAAAATTCTACACATGTGACGAAATTTACATGTATGGCACATTAAAAAAATTCTACCTAGTATATACATATATATATTTATATACACTTGCATGTTTTATTAAAGTCCATAATAAAATTCATGCATAGACCCTTGTAAGAAATGGTGATTGTTTGTGCATGTATATATATACCGATTATGGAAAGAAATTAATTTGCAATAACATGTTAATTATATATGACAATATACAGTCAATGATTTAATACTTTAATTGTCCTAAACTAAATTTATTTAACCAATATTATTTAGTATTTTACATGTTTTAGCATACATGATTAAAAAATTGTGTTCACACCCATATATGGCATTATTTCGGAACTGTAAGTGTAAAATTGTAATTCTATTAAATAGCTCCATAGATTGGTTGAATTTAGCTCAAAAACTTCTATGATTGTTTCATATCTAATTTATACGATTCAATATAATCTGTTGTCAATTTATTAATTTAGTATTGTCAATCGATTTATATTTAAGTCATTGGATATTATATATTAGCGATCCTTATTGATTTTGCTCATGAGAGTAAGTTTGAAATTTTATTGGGTTAATACTTCAATTGGTGTAGTTTAAATCAAGTGGTATAATGCAACACATTGTGCATTTTATCATACACAACCAAGATTATTTATTACATGGATACATATATTATGCCAATTGTATTCACTTAGAGATACATTAGTGATTTTATTAATTCGTTACTTTAGTTAACCTTATTTTAAGTAGTTGTTATAATTTGAATACATCTCTAACAATTAATTATAAATTGGTCAAATTGGGGTTTCCATACACTATAAAGTTTTCAGATTATATTTTGGGGTTTTTAAGCTTGTTTTGCATTATCGTTTAATCTTTTTCTCTCTCTCTCTTTTTTCTTTTTTTTGGAGCCCATTAATTGTAGAGAATATCTATTTATTCTGAGTTTAGTCTATATCTACAACATAAAATTCATGAGGTTTATATTATCAACGATTTTTTCAAACATGTCATCATCCAATCCCTAATGAATGATTGTAAGAGTACACTAGTCTTTCTTTCTTTGCATTTGTAAAGTCTCTTTCTTAGCTAGTGATAATAATGCCTCATCTTGAGGAACTTGGATGATTAAATTTACACCACTACTAATAATAGTAAAATCCAATCATCTAAGTACATGTTATTACTTTTACAGGTTGTCTCCTATATTTTTGCATCTAAATGAGTTTTACAAGTTGTTTAAGTTTAGTTTCCAACACCTCTTCCAAATTCGTACAACTTTCCAAGTTAAAGGCAAAGAAAATGCCATACGATGGCGATCTAGGGACTATCCTTATAACTTTATCTACATATGCAACATTATCAAATGAAAGAAGATACATATTAGCCTTTGTATGATATGCACTTTTCCATATGTAGGTTCTTTCCAGTTTTTACGAATACTAAAAATGACATCATCACTACAAAGCATAATGATTGATATGATATCTCCAATCACTAGATAAATGAAGGTACTTGATGCTGATGCATCAACCTCCAAGTCTAGGGAGTTTTGAAAGAGGTCCTGCCATATTTGATGGAAATTTATAGATCTAAAAGAAGCCTATGAACTAATACAAGGTATATGCGTGCTTTCTAAAATCTCTTCTTTAAGGTTATGTTTTTCAAAAACTATATATCAAAATCCTAGACGAAATCTCAAGGAATTGGAAATGGTAGCGTCTTCCTTGAACGACACATGCATTTAAAGCCACATGAAGAGCTAAAGATGAAGTGACGACATATAAAGTCACGGCTGAAACAAGTATCATGATCCATAAATGTTAGATGAGTTTCATATTGCATTTTCGCTAACATGTAATTATTTCTCAAATTTTCGATAAGGCAGGGTTTTTGCACCATAATTTCATTCTGCAAATGATAATTAGGGGAAGTTTTGATGATAGAGTTAATTCAAGGATAACCACTAGGGCTTTTGGTTTTGTCTTTTTCTATCCCTTATTTTCATTTTTCTACAAAAGTAGAAGCTTGCTTAGATCTAAAACCTCTCCTTTGATCCTTCTACATTCTTTCTTCATGAAATGTAAATATATATTATAATAAAAATGTTATGGATAATCTTTCTATCTTCTTTGAAAGTTTACTTCCTTGGTGAAAGCCTTGTCATAGTTCTTAAACTTTGGATTATAATTTGTTCACGAAATTCTTGTGAAACATACGTATGGCATGGTTCTAATTGATAGTATATTCATTTTGTACCGCTGTCATCTTGTACACATGTCACTTACTAATTGGATAATTATTTGTATAAGATAAGTGTTTACTAACTCCAACTGTAGCATAAAGACAACTTACTTGTATAGAATTAGTTAGTTAGTTAATGAAATAAATCCAACTTTCTGTTATTTTTTCTCCCAATTGTTCTCTCTCACAATGGATTAGCTGCTACATTCATAGCGAAATTCTTGATCCGATTAGGCTTCTAATCACTTCACATGGTATAAAGCAACGGTAAGATCTTTGTATTTGTTGGTTTTGTAGCTTTAGGGTTGCACTAGACTTTGATTTGTTTAGAAGATGAACAATCAAATAATTCCAAATCATAATTTGGAGCAAGTTAATATGGATCCTTTATTCCTATTTGGATTGGATAATCGTAGCATGTTTTTTGGAAATATAATGTTCAATGGCTCAAATTATCTTGCGTAGAGTAGATCAATCAAATTAGGTCTAAGCGTGAAGTCTAAATTGTGGTTTATAGATGGAAGTGTTTGTAAACCTGATTTGATTCTCTAGACTTAGGCAAATGGATTAAGAGTGATTATAGGGTCTGTTGTTGGGTTCTAAACTCAATTATACTCAATTTGCCAATGAGCTTTAGTTCAAAACCACTTAACAATACAACCAAGATAATGTACTGCTAATATATCAACTACATATGAGTTAAGTAATATTAAACAAGTGAATCAGTTGATTGGAATTTACTATAATAAACTCAAAAGTTGCTAATGAATTGAATGTTCTTCATTGTTATCCTTCTTATGATTGTGAGATTATTGCGAATTGTACCTATCAATTACATGAAAGGATCAACTTGTTTGAATCACAAGGTCATTTAATTTAATTTTTGATGCGTTTGAACAAAGGTTATGAATCAGTGAAGAATCATATTCTTTCCATGGATCCATTACCTACTATCAATAAGGCATGTTATTTGGTGTAACAAGTTGAAAAATAAAAGCCTATTACTATGTCGATCATAGACATTAATTTAGCAACTTTTGCTTTGAAAAGAACTTATTTTTCAAAGTTTGTTGTTGATAGATGAAAGGGATGAGGATCTATAGTTAATAAACCAATTTGTAGGCATTGTAGAAAAGAGGGGCACACTATTGATAATTGTTTTGAGTTACATGGTTATTTAGATTGGTTCAAAGATAAGAAAAATGGAAAGGATGGTACTTATGTTGCAGCCATTGCATCGAAAGTAGATCAGGTGTTTTCTGATCAATCTCATTCTAATACACCACTTGATGATTACATGTTTGCTTCTTCTTCTAATAGTGAACAAATGAATGCTGAATTAGTTCACATTATTTGTCAAGAGGCACTTAAGATGATGTAAGACGAACAGTTACAATAAGAAGGAGCTCTACATTTTACAAGTGTGACTATTACTTCTTTACACTCATACTCTAGTTTTAATCTTAGGAGTAATAATATGTGTCCTTGGATTGTTGATTAGGGTGCCTTGGACCATGTGACACCTTTTAGATCACTTTTGTTTAATACCCATGCACTATCACAACCTATTACCATTGCCCTACCTGATGGAAGTATGAAGTCTGTCCATCTTATAGGATCAGTATTTATCAATGACACTTTTATACTTCATAATGTCCTATATGTTCCAGATTTCCAACATAACATTCTTTCAATTGAAAGGGCACTTATAGACAACAATTTGGTTGCTAAAGTTGACTTTATTCATTTTGTGTTTTAGGACCAACAAAATAGCCACTCTATTGCATTAGTTGAAGCTTCAAATGGCCTATACATTTTGAAGTCACATGTTGTATGTTCCTTAGCTAGTCTTAAGTAGAATGTTTAGTCTTCTTCTACCAATGTTTCTAGTAATAAGGTAGAGTTTGTTCATTTGTTTCATTCTTAGCTTGGCCATTTATCATTGTTGAAAATACAACATCTTGATCAATTTCAATAGTTGGATCTTAAAAAATTTACTTGTGATGTTTGTTTTCGTGCTAAGATGCGTAGATTACCTTTCAAACAGAGTATTAATCAATCAATGCATGTATTTCATTTGATACACATTAATATTTAGGGCCTTATTCAGTTCCTTCTTTGTCTGGTGCTAAATATTTTTTTCCTATCCTTGATGATTGCTCTTGTTCCACTTAGACTTATCTCATGAATAATAAATCACAAACTATTGCTTGCCTTGATCAATTCTTCAAAATGGTTGCTAATCAATTTTCTACTAAACTTAAGATAGTAAGATCAGATAATGGAGCTAAGTTCTTATCTCATGCATGCCAAACTATGTTTCATGATCTTGGGAGAGAGAATTGAAATAGAGGGGATTAATGTTTGGGGATAAGTTTAAATAAGAAATAAACGTTTTTAAAATTTTAAATAAGAGATTAACATTTCATAAAGTAGTTCAAATAAAAGATAAACATTTCAAAAAGTTTAAATAAGGGGTTAACGTTTCACAAAATGGTTCAAATGATGGTATTTGTCATTACATTATTCATGGTTTTACTAAATATCTTTAGTATCTGACGATCACTTAGTTGCCATTTATCTTATTTCATAGCTATCATTTATGGTAGCTTCTCTTATACCTTTATTTAAATGGCAACTATGTGATGGTCAGATAAATGCTTTGAACCACTTTATGAAACGTTGATCCCTTATTTGAATTTTACGAAACGTTTATTCCTTATTTGAACCACTTTAAAATGTTAATCCTCTCTGTTGTAATTTTCCCGATCTTAGGATTGTCCATCAAAAGTCTATAACTTACACACCACAACAAGTTGGTAGAGTTGAACGTAAGCATAAACATCTCCTTGAAATAGCTAGAGCCTTAAGACTTCATGTAAATTTACCAAAAACCTTTTCGGGAGAATGTGTTCTTATTACTACACACTTAATCAACCTTATGCCCATGTCCAAACTTGACTGGTAATCACCCTATGAAATCTTATTTCATACTAAATTTTCCTTTAATGACTTAAGAACCATGGGATGTTTGTGTTACATATCTCATCTTTCATTTAAAAGGATAAGTTTGATCCACGACGGGTGAAGTGTATTTTCTTAGGATATCTTCATGGCCAAAAGGTATATAAGATGCATGATATGACGTCAAGGCAAGTTTTAGTTAATAGGAATGTTATTTTTTGTGAGAATGTTTTTCCTTTCAAATGTTCTGATATGACTTCTTTTGATTCCTTGCTTTCTGTTCCTCTAGTACCTATTTCTTTTCCTTCTTTTGCCTCTGATGATATTAATCCCATTGTTCTATCTTCTGATAAAGACACTCCTTCTTCTAGCACTTCTATGTACAATACTGAACCGAGTCCTTCATCAACTGATACTCACATTTCCATTTCCTCTAACATTTCTTTTGTTCAAGATAGTAATGCAAAACTTCCTCTTCCAAGGAGGTCTATTAGGGAACATAAGCCTCCATTGCAGCTCAAAGACTTTGTGCACTCTTTTCAAGCTTCTTCCACTGATGTTAATACCTTTGATTCTTCCTTACAACCACTTGCTGCCTTACTTTCTTCATCACAAAGCCTATATCCTTTGCTTGACTTTGATACTTTTGCTCATTTCCCTCCTGACTATGTGGCTTCCTTAGCACAAGTATTATCAATTAAAGAACCATTTTCATATTCCTAAGCTTCTAAATCTAAAGAATGGGTTAAAGCTATGTCTAAAAAAATTGAAGCTCTAGAGTTAAATGATACTTAGGAGCTCACCAATTTACCACAACACAAAAAAAAAAAAAACAATTGGCTCTAATTGGGTTTATAAAATTAAGTATAAACAGGATGGTAATATCAAGGATATAAGCTTAGGTTAGTGGCTAAGGGTTATACACAAGTTGAGGGAATTAATTATCATGACACTTTTTCTCCTGTAGCAAAAGTGGCTACTAGTCGCATACTCATTGTATTAGTTACTGCTCATGATTGGCCACTACATCAAGTAGACATCAATAATGCATTTTTGCATGGATATTTAGATGAAGAAATCTACACGATACCCCTTAAGGACATACTAAGCGGCTCCAAATTAGGTTTGTACGCTTAAAAGATGAATTTATGGTCTTAAGTAAGCTTCTAGACTATGGAACATTGAAATTTCTCAATTTCTCCTCAACCAAGGCTTTGTTTAGTCAATTAGTGATCATTCTCTGTTTACTTTGTCTTCATTTGGCAAGTTTTTTGTTGTTTTCTTTACATAGATGACATGTTAATTATTGGAACTTGTGCTACTTCCATTGCTTCTTTGGAGAGTGCTCTTGATAATGCATTTACTATCAAGGACTTAAGCCTTGCAAGGTTCTTCTTAGGTATTGAAATTTGCAAGGCTGAAGCTAGTGTTCTTCTTAGTCAACAGAAATTTATTTTTCACTTGTTATCTAATGTGGGTCTTATTGGTTGCTAACCAGTAGCTTTGCCTTTTCCTTCTGGTTTAGAACATCATAAGGATCATGGTGATTTTCTCGTTGATCCTCTTGTATATCGATGAATTGTAGGAAGGCTATTATACCCCAAAGTGGAAGAGTTGTAATAGTCCCGCTATGCAAACCATTCTAAGATAGAAGCTGGCCTTACAACTGCTACCTAGATCTGATCTACACAAGGCATCTACAACTAACCTACTTTGAAGTAAACAGTTCGTGATTTAAATAAGTCATTTACCTAAAAAAGTAAGAAGATATATATATACACTAGAATTCATTTATTACAATTAACGTTTATAACGTTTCGCCGTAATCTATTTCCTGGTTAATCCATTATTCAGAAATGAAAAATTCTAAAATAAGAGTTTAGACCTTAAAAATATATATCTATTCTTCAAATGTTTTTCCTCACTCTCTAAGATCTTGCAGTTACTAGCTTCAAGGTAGTTGTAAGCCGCTTCTTAGCTAGTACCTGCAACGACGTCTATAAGGATGTAAGCAACCATAACTCAGTAAGTTAGGATGGAGACTTAAAACTATACCATAAACACAAGCAAGGTTGTCAACCAAATTATTAGGTACAATGCATGTTCAAACAAATGCCATCACACGATATTTTTCAGCCCATCGTAAGCTTAGAGAAATTACGTTTGCTCTAATTCGAGTTGAGGAGTTGTTGTTAATGTAACAGCTCACCACCAAACTCAAGCTTGTGCAATGGAGACATCGCTCCTCCCACGACTACCTTCGAACCATTAACTTTACCCTTACCACGACCTCCTCACCTATCACTTAGTTCGACTAAGGATGAAGAAGGGACTAATTATGCTATTCAACACTATTCCTTCCAAAGGGGTTGGTATTTGGTCGGGGAATCCTAATATTCCCCTAATGGGTTGCTATGCATGTCCGATTTATATTTACAAGTCACATATTTGGTTAAGTCCAATTTAGAGTGATCAATCATTTCATACAAATCACATAATACAAGTCAAAGCAGCACATCAAAATCATATCATCAGCTTAGAATAAGCACAATTAAGTACAATTTCAAGCCTCCAAAATACAACACTATATTAATCCCAACTTACCTAGAATCCCAACTTACCTAGAATCCTTAAGTTGCTCACTCAACTCACTGTAGGTCACCTTGTCTCCGCATCTCCTATAATATAAATACTCTTTTAGTACTTATATCCCTATGTTATATATCAACTTTAGATTAAGATTTAACTAAGATTTCCGTTTATATATTATTATGTGTTATTGACTCATTCTAAGTTAGTTTAGGATTTGAGTTTCAAATCCGATTCCGATTCAGGTTTTAAATCAATTCTACTTACGAGTATTATGCATAGATCCTAAAAATGTGAACCAATCACTGATGTGATCCAATCACATTAAGCTCGAGTATCTTAATTATTACTTTTGGTCCTAAATCCGTATTCTATTCTACTTGGTACACTTTAATCCTTAAGTGTACTGAATTTATTCCCGATGTGAGAAAATTTTAAGTTTTTCATATAAATATCTAAATTTAAGTTTTCTACCAGATTTATTATATAATTTTATTATTATTACATTATCAATTTTTATTCCAATATTTTCTATTCATTATATTTCCAATTTTTCATATCATGTATTATTATCTATTATATACATAATGCACATCTAACATTCCCATCACCTCAAATATCATTCCTTAACATCAACTAACACCTTAAACTATCTAATTTCATCCCAAATCAGAATTTATACCTAATTACCCTAAATTACAAACTTAACTTAAAATTTACCATTTTTAGCCTTTACATATTCACTATATAATACCCTAATAATTACATCTAACACCTTAAATGCTATAAATATCATATTTCATCAAATTTTAATATCCTAAAACATATAATTATACACTAAATCAATAATTATTTATTTAATTACCTAATTAGCCCAAAATTACCCATTTTATGCCTCATTTTAAGGCCTAAAAATTATCTAAAATTTTTAAAAAAGGGCTTCATAGCACTATTATATAACTCCTAATTATTCTATACAAAAATTTTGGGCTCAAACTTACACTTTTAAGGTAATTTATTTCTAAACCAAATAAAGCTCGAGTTTGTGAGATTTCTTAAGGACCATATATCATGGGATATATTTTCATCAAGATAATATTTTTCCTATAAACGACATATAAAAATATTCCAGAATACCAAATTTCATAATTTTCTAAAACTATTTAGTATTTTTAACAAAATATGAAAAATTGGAATGAAAATATAACTCACCAGAACTGGTGTCTCCAGTCACCGCCGGCCGTTGTGGCCTTGTCATCTAATCCATGTGATGGTGGTCATTACCCACTCTCAGGTGCTCGTCGAGTTGGGGATCTCCTCTAAGACCTTAATTGTACAAATTTTTGCTAATTTTTGTAATTAAACCATAACCTTAATTATTTCAGTTCTCTCTAATTTTTATACTCTCCCAATTGACCAAATGAGCTTTTGAAAAAATTTGGGGTATTTATAGGGTTACTTTTATTTTTTTCTTTTAATTTTCACTTGACATTTATCCTTTATCCTCTTCCAATTTACTTTTTATTTGTCTTAATTTAATTGATTGATTTGTTTCTTACTTTCCCCAGCTGCCATGCCTTAATTCTAGAGTTTTCCTCATTTTTCATGATTTTTCCTTAATTAATTATGAATTTTCTTTAATTATTTAACATTATTTTAGCTTATTTCATGTATTTTAAGTAATTACGTGTATTTCTACCTACATATAAATTCATATATGTACAATAAATATTCCTAAATATTATTTAAGTTATTTTATGATTTTTAGTATGCATATAATTTATCTCTAGTGATCCATTAGTTATCGAAATACATTTTACGTATTTTCAATAAATAACAAGTAATATACTTAAAATTTTAAAATTTTATATTTCCTTAGTTTATTACTTATTTTCTTAAATTCAAATATACAAGATCGCTTTTATTAATATTCCTAGCTTTATTATAGAATTTGGGCTAAATCGAACAATTTACTTGATTACCTAAAATTCTACAAACCGAACTCCAAATAGCTGAATGTGGGTCTTACAAAGACTGCTGCATCTAACACCCACTCGCCCTAACATTTGTTTTGTTGTACACAAATTGAGTCGATTTCTTAGCCATCCCCACAAATCTTGTTTACAAGCTACATTTCATCTTCGAAGTATTTAAAAGGATCATCAAGCCTTGGTTTGTTTCACTTGTAGCATAATTCTCTTACTTTACATTGTTTTATAGATTCTGATTAGGCTTCTACTGCATTTGATTGCTGCTCAATTACTAATTATTGTATTATGCTTAGGAATGCTCTTGTTTTGTGGAAATCAAAGAAGAAATTGACAGTTAATACTTTGTCTATGGAAGCAAAGTACCGAAGCATGGCCTCTGCTATTAAAGATCTTCTTTGGTCCTCTTACATATTGTGTGATTTGCATGTTTCTCTTCTTCAGCTAATTAGTCTTTTTTGTGATAACAAGTCTACTACTCTCACTGCACAAAATCCTTGTTTACACAATCGTACCAAACACATTGATGTAGATGTGCATTTCCTTCGGCATCATGTTGTTATTGGTTTCTTTTCTCCTATTCATGTTTCCTCGATTCATCAACTAGTTGATTTGTTTACAAAGTTAACTTCTATTGCTTAGCTCTCTTTCTATAAGTCTAAGAGAGGCTTCAGGAAGCTCCCACTTAGGGGGTGGAGTTATGAAATATACGTATGGCATAGTTCTAATTGATAGTATATTCATTTTGTACAGTTGTTATCTTGTACACATGTCACTTACTAATTGGATAATTATTTGTATAAGATAGGTATTTACTAATTCCAACTATAATATAAATACAACTTACTTGTATAGAATTAGTTAGTTAGTTATTGAAATAAATCCAACTTTTTGTTATTTTTGCTCCCAACTATTCTCTCTTACGATGGATTAGCTACTGCATTCACGACAAGATTCTTGATCCGATTAGGTATCTAATCACTTCGCAATTCCACCATAATCATTATACTTTATCTCAAATGCATCTTTTAATATTTTCAAGACATTTACTATATTATTTTAGTTGGATTATGCTATCTTGGTAAATAGCTTCTCTTTTTAAACTATTGTAAGTAACATCAATTTGCTTGCTCCTTTTATTCTTTATGTCTTAATAGTGTTTTAAATAATAACTTCATAATATTAGCCAGGTCTTGTTCCACTTGGTAAGTTCTAGGTGGATAATGAAGGTCACAAGGTAGGTTCTGAATAATAATTTTTCAGAACTTACTCCTATAAGGTAAGGTACAGGTACATGTATAAATATAAGGTATCATGTCCCACTTGAAAACTTATTCTCTAAAATATACAGAATACGTACTCTATGATATTTTTACTCACTTTGTATTAATAATTAAATAATGTTAAGAAATAAAATTATTAATAATTTTTTTAGTCATGAATAAAATAACAACAAACACCCAGTTTACAATAAACCACCATACATTGCTTGTATCTATTATTTAGTTCCCCTCTCCTCTTCCTCTTCCTCTTCTTTCCTTATCTTTTTTTCCTCCTCCCCACTTCTTCCTCTTTTATTAACTGTAGTCTAGTAAGGTTTTAAAAATATCTCAGCTCTTATTTTGTTATGCAATTTATCATATTGAAATTACTCACTCATGATTTTTATAATTTGATAAAAAATTTATTTTGTAATTTGAAAATAAAAAAATAACAAAAGAAATTTCCATATGACCTAACCAAAACTTTTAATATTTCCAACAATAAAAATGTTCCTTATTTTACCTACCAAAGTTTTATATTGTCTCGATTTAAAATACGTTGTAACTTATACAAAATATTACATGGGGTCTAGCGATAATGCAGTTATTATTTGATATTGATTATACATCTAATAAAAGGTTTTAAGAAAAGATAAAAGGGAAAAAATTATAGATTTCACAAAATATCCTGTACCTTACAAAATTTACAAGGTACAATATATAAGATGGTTCCAAAGTATCATAGAATAGGTTACAAAAACAAAAGTTTGGAACCTGTAGCTACAAGATAGGATATGAGTAAAGTCTTATATCTTACTCATCCTATACTCACTCATCCCTAGCCATTAAAACCATATATTCAACTCAATCCTTATTTTATAGTTTCTTTTCATATGGATTGATTTTTCTATTTTATGAAGTGACAAATATTATTCCACTATCTACATTCTTACACTCGATTTTCTATTCCTCCACATCTAAATTCATTCTATTGGTATGCTTAAGAAAAACGATGTTGAAAAATTGATATTGAAAACACAATAAAGCCACGTCATACCCCATTATCAACTACCATAATAAAGCCATTTTGTTGGATTATTTTTTAATCTATTTCGAACAAAATTATTAAATCGAGGAGGAAGATATACTAATTTGATTTGATTGTATGTGGAGTAATAAAATATTCTTTTATTGCATGTAGAATAATAAGTTTGAGTGATGCTGTAGTAGTTTAGTCTCTTTATAAATTCAACTAAAATTTTCATGCCAATTGACATAATATGAGAGTGATATGTATCATATATTTTCTTTAAGCACACTCCTATCGGTCATACACCAATATTCCTAATTTATAATGATTGTTAATTAGGAATACAAACTCAAGTTTTTATTTTCTATAAACTATTTCATATTTTATCTAATTAGTCTGATGATAAAATTCCTTTATTACATGCACAAACATCGCAAATGCATGTTAGCTAGGTCTTGTTAACCCATCTATATAATAAACCTTTTTGAGGTAATATTAATATATGTTGCAACGAAAACTACTAATGAATAATTTTATTTCTCATGGATCGCATATGTTCTTGCTTCCAAACTGTTATGTTTTAGATGATGTAGAATCATACATGAGAAAAGAGGGAATGTGTTGAAAGAATGAGGAGAATACTTCAAAGTTGTATCAAATATCTAGGATTAATATGAGGAATAAGCATTCAACTTATGACATATGAAATAGAAAGTATAGTGTTCATCGTATATCTTTATTAGAATGTGTGTATTGTTTCTTTCGTAAGAGTGTGTATAGTAGTCTAAACTTAGCAACGTGAATGGCAATAGGTTCATAATTGCAAATACAGCTATTTCTACGTCTCTGAATTGTGATTAGCTTCTTTTAAGAGAAGTTTACAATTTTGCCCCTAATGTGCTACATTAACATTATTATAGTAAGATTTCACATCTATATTGCTTTAGCCAAAGACAGCAGAAAAAATATTTAATATATATTACACACCACGTATTATGTATACATGCTTATACATATAAATAAAATGTTGATACAAATTATATTAAAATAAATAATTTTCAAATCAATTACTATATATAATTTACACATATTATATATATTAATATTTTATTAATATTTACACACTATATATATATAACACTTGACGTATATTATTTATTGAATTGTTTCTCAAGACCGTCACACTACTTTCATGTCTCTATAATATTTGTCATTTTATAAAACTGGAAAAATCGATTGATATGAAAAGAAACATTATAATAAGGATTGAGTCGAATATATAGTTATACTAGCCAATATTATATTAAGACATAAAGATTAAAAGGAGCAAGCAAATTCACAACCAATAGTTCAAAAAGAGAAGCTATTTATCAAGATAATATAATCTAATTAAAATAAAAGAGTAAATATCTTGAAAATAACAAAAGATGCATTTGAGATAAAGTATAATAAGATTATAATCCAAAGTTTAACTACTAAGACTATGTTTCTACTTAGAAAGTAAACTTCCAAAAAGGAATCTAATTAAAATAAAAGAGTAAATATCTTGAAAATAATAAAAGATGCATTTGAGATAAAGTATAATAAGATTATAATCCAAGGTTTAACAACTAAGACGAGGTTTTCACTTAGAAAGTAAACTTTCAAAAAGGGTGACTCGACAACGGAACCAATTCAGTATTAATCAGACATTGCATCTCCATGTTTTCTAGTTTTTCATATACTCTTTTTGCAGGATCGATCATGACGCCAATCAGGTAGCTGATATGCTGGCCAAAGAAGGACCGAAGACAGGAACAAATTTTTTTTTTTCCTCTAACTTCCCTTTAGTTATTCTGGACTTTGCTGCTTTTGATTCTGGCATGGACCAGAATTTGGTTTTACAATGTAAGCAAGACATCATGTCTGGCCATGGAACTTAGTTGCTTTGTTGGACGCCGTTAGTTGCTTTTATGAATTACTTTACCCAAAAAAAAAAAAAAAAGCCCTTATTATAATACGTATTTACCTTTCATCAAGCAAGAATGTAGAAGGATCCACGAAGAGGCTCTAGATCCAAGCTTGCTTCTACTTTTCTAGCAAAACAAAATAAAAGACAAAACCAAAAGATCTAATAGTCAACCTTGAATCAGTTTTGTCGTCTAAATTCTCCCTAATTATCATTTACAGAATCATCGTAATTTAAAGAAACAATGAGGGCAACAATCCTGCCTTGTCGAAAATTTAAGAAATGATTACATGCTAGCCAAAATATAAGTTGAAACTCATCCAACATTTATGGATCATACTACTTTTTTTAGCTGTGATCTTATATGCTGTGTCTTCATCTTCAGCTCTTCATGTGGCTTTAACTTTCATCTGGCAATTTAATATGTAGTTTCTGAAAATATAACACTGAATAATAGTTTTAAGAAAGCACGCATACACCTTGTGTTAGCTCATTGGCTTCTCCTTGATCTATAAATTCCCATCGGATATGGCAGGACCTATTTCAAAACTCCATAGACGTAAAGGTTGATGCATCGGCATCAAGTGCCTGCATTTATCTAGTGGTTGGAGATATCATATCAAACATTATGCTTAGTAGTGGCGATGTTGTTTGTAGTATACGTAAAAACTAGAAAGAACCTACATATGGAAAAGTGCATATCACATGTTTTGATATGTCCTGGACCACCGTATTGTGGCATTTTCTTTGCCTTCAACTTGGAAAGTTGTATGAATTTGGAGGACGACGTTCACTTAATACATGATCTGATATGGGTTGTAAGTGCATGGGGTGATGTTGGACCAAATGACTAGATATATTGCCAAATTCATCGGAAGCCACATTGGAAAATTTTTGAAAGAGGTTCAAAAGAGTTTGAACCTGAGTCCAGAATGAGGGTTCCTTTGAATCAAGATGCTCTATAGTGCCATGCAGTCATTAAAATAGGTATTTTGGTAATTTTAGAGAAGGTTGAATGAAATACGACATTGACTTTCATATATGAGAAGATGGCTGGTTTGTGCTCCAATGCGCTCGCTTTAATCATTCAATAAATGAATGGAAAGAAAAGGGTATTCCACATGCTCTCCCTGCATTTGCTTCAACTCTGAATCATCATGCAGACATATCCCACATCGAATTTTTAGTTTGAGTGGCTGAAAGATAAAAGCATATGTCTAATTTTGGTGGCAATCTTTATAAACTAGTTTTTTATTCTTCGCCAGTGATGATATTTCTTGTGATCTTTGGGTTTTTGTTTTGGTGTCTATGAGTAAAACAAACGAAAAGGGATCTCTATGGTACACACACTTTTTTTTCTTCTTATACCGGAAAAGAAAATGTTCAAACTCCTTCTATGCAAAACCACTGGGAGAAGAAACAAAAGAAAGAAAGAAGGGACAAAATAAAGAAAGTGTTGGCGTTAGGTTTTTCTATGGAGATACTGCAATTTATTGTTGAGCTTGACTGTACTTTTATAGTGGGACGAAATCATTGTAAATCACAAAAACACAATATAGAAAAACGATACATGATTTTACTTGGCTACATTTGTTTAGCTTTCCGCGGTATTGTTTTGTTTACTCTACTTCTAATGTTCCACGTAGTATTAGTAGACTTTGAAATTCCAAATTATTCTCCTACAATGAGGCGTTTACTTTCGTAGAATTTGAAGTTGTCAATTTGTTAATGAGTAAAAGAATTTAACGGATCCAAATTCTATTAATATTAAACATTTAACTTATCTAGATTTTTTATCAATTAACCTCAAATTTCATTCTAAAGATTTTGTTTCATCAATGAATATTCGTTATTCAAACATTAAATTTGTTATCTGAAACTCTTCTTCTTTAACTTGCTATTGAGAGGCTCTACATTAATCCTAACTACTTTGTTATATTACTTATGATAGGATATATAATTAATCAAGCACGTAATATTGGATTGGGAGACTAAAGATTTTCCTCTTGAACTGAATTAAATATTTAAATGGCAATAGATAGTATAATAGCCAATATTGTAAGTAAAGTGTGATTAACCATAACACTAAGTTAAATAACCAAATTTTAGCTTATGTTACTCTTGCATAAAAATATTAAAATAAAATAAAATAAAATCATCATTACCAAATAAAACATCTTTCTAAAATAAGTGTATGGTGATAAGAGAAAGGTTAAAATGTTATTATAAAATTACAATTTCTTTTACCAACTTTCAATTAAAATAGCTACCAATTATAAATGTCAAGGTACAAACTAAGTGCATGAAAAACTCAATGATCAAGCTATGATCATTTAATTATGGACATAGATGATCGTTTTCTCTCCTTCTTTATTTGTTGAATTATAGTAAATTGTGCCCGTTCTCAACATGATGGAAAAAGAGAAAGTTGTGGTGTCTATAGGAATAGTGTGGAGTGTGGACCACTTATCAAAATAATCTAGACTAATCCACTCTGAGAACAAAGAAAGGTTTGTTATAGCTAAAGGGCCTGGATAGTTTTCTTCTACAATTTTCTTTAGAACATTATACATGGAAGAGTTGCAACAATCAAATTTCTTTAAGGGTTTAAAATACTTGAGTTATGCCCATTTTTGATAGAAGGTCTAGATCGATTTATAACTAATCTAAATCAAATCTAATTGATAACTCATGTTTATTGAAAAGTAAAAGAGTTATGTTCTTCGAAAATAGTTCAAGATATATAATGTGTCGCTTTTCCATTTTTTGTTTGATTTGTTAGCATGAATTTTCATAAATCTTCTATATCCTCTCTCTATAAACTTACTATAAAACACAATTTTCATAGATCTTGTATATCCAAATGTGTGGTTTAGTATATGAAAATTTGAAATTCATATTTAGTTATATCTTAGGAGAAGTCCATATTCAAATATGTGAAACGATTTCTGTGCAAAAGGTACAAATCCTTTAATAAAGTGATCTTATTTGTATCTCTGAGTTCTTTATCACTTTCATTGTTTTTATTAAGCCAATCTATAATTCACAACAATCTTTAAAGATTTTTTTAATTATATCTATTGAAGCGGCAGTTCTTAAAGTAACGAGTTAAGGTTAGATTAAGTTGGAATAGAAGGCCACATTGGAGGAGCTTGAGAAGGGGTGCTTGAGGGGTGCAAGAGTTCGAGAAATTAATAATAAATTGACTTCCAAAATAAGCTGCCAAAACAATCTATGAAAGAAATATTGTCTATATAATATTGATAAGACTGCCACGAAGAAAAGACAATTGAAATCTAAGAAATGTTTATAGATTGTAAGAATGGAAGTGAACTCATTTGTATCAGTTTAATATAAAGGAGGACAATGTCGCTAATATAGAATAGTCTCAATTTTTTTGGCGTTCAAGTCGTTATGTTTCCAATGGTTAAAAGTGGAATTTCAATTTTACTGATGTGATTTCAGAAGATTTTTATAAGTAAAATAACTTGATTGATGTCATCATCAAGGGACGCAAATTCCTTCAAAGAATAATAACGAGTGTTCGACATAAGATATAGGCCTAATGTTTGTTGACTAGTCAAACAAAATGAAATTATTTGGATCTCCGGCCACTAGTAGGTTCATGCAACACCCAACAACAGCAAAGCGAAGGCACCGAAGAATAATCCGCTCATGGTACGAGATAACCCACCCGACCAAATCAATCCGCAAACCAAATCAAAACAATCTTACCATTTGATTTGAAAATTTCTCAATCCAAACCAAACCGAAAATTTGAAGTTGGTTTGGAAGAATAAACAAAATCAATTCATAAAAACAAACTAAACTATTTTATGAAAAATATAGCAACATTTACTTTAACTAAAAAATATCTTTTGTTATAATATAGCATTTGAAAAAAATTTCTATTTAAATTTATTGAAATATATATGTATTAAACTTTTAATTACCATAATGTATAAATTATAAGTGTAGTTTGATTTAAAATTTATACTATATGCTATTTTTATAAATGAAATTAGCTATTAACAAACATTTGAAAATTTTTAATCACATAAATATTAATTTTATCAATCTCTATTATAATGATACTTATTATTTTCAAATCAATTTAATATTTTTTTACATAAAATTACATATTTCACAAATATTTGATCCATAAATTAAACCAAAATTTTATGGTGTAGGACCATAAAATTTCCAATCTAAACCATACAATTTAGTTCGAAATTATGAAAAATAGAGTCACATATTTATAATTTAATTTTATTTGAAAAAAAAAAAAAAACCGAACCAAAGCTACCTATGTGGATCCCTAGTACAAGGTTTCAAGATAAAACTTTTGTGCCCTTTTGACAATGCACAAGAAAATCCTTAAAATCAACGTAGTTTCAGGCTACACTAATACCAGGAGCCCACCAAGAGTCAGGACCACCTTCTATTGCAGTTTCAGACCAGAACCAAGGCAGAGGGTGGGATCCCATTGCTTATGCCATCAAAATCAACGTTTAAGGTTCCTTTGATTCGTCGACATGCTCTGCTTCCATTAGATAGTTGCGAGAGATGGAAAGGGGTGAGCAGTTGGAGGAACCTCCACCAAAGGAAATGATAGTTTCGTCCCTAGAAGAGATTAAGGGTATAGCTGCATCACGATATTTCCGACCTTTAATGTTGCAGAGTCCACCATGTTTCACGTAAGATTTTCCACCATTAATAATGAACGAAACGATGTGTCGAAACCAATATAAAGAATGTATTTGCAAATTTGACTCGAAAAGGGGACGTTAATGCCATTGGAAGCTGCAAAACAATTTACACGTCAAAAAAAGGAAGAAAAATATGTTTATCTCACTCATTACTCCAAGTGACATATGAGAAGCAATAAATCTTTTTCTCTATCCTTTTACTATATCATGACAACACAGAACTAGAAAATAGAATTCAGAAGCTCAACCGTGAAGATATAACACTAGTACACTACACAGAGGTAGGTAATGGAAATTGTAGTAATTAAGATTCCTCATTTCAACAACTGGTTACACAGTTGAATCTTCAACCGTTTCCTACTACCATCGTGCTTGCTTGTGCAGTAATGAATTCACTGAGTTTCAAGATTAGGTCTCCGTTGATATTTTGTTTAACCCACTAACCACATATGTTCTATTAATGTCAAACGCAATACACATAACTTGAAGTACATTTACCCTCTAGAAGTAAGTAATATTGTGTCTCTAACTGCGCCTACAAAAGTGGCTGGTTGCTAAAATAGGAAGAAGAAGATGATAATTGTACTAGGAGAGCAAACTCAATTTCATAGGAGTGCCATGACAGTATTTACACTAGAAACAAACACTAGTTTCTCCTTCTCAATTTTCCTAACACTGAATCACCAGAGACTTGTTCTCCATCCAAATCCTATTATTATCATCTCAATGAACATAATTTAACCACAGATCTATAACTTCTTGTTACAGCTTCTATGGAGGGAGACTCTTAGAACCACTCCCACTCAACAAGCTCGAATTGACAAGTTTTCAACTCAGAGAGTTATTATTTGCAAACTTTCCAACATCACACAATTTGACGTAAATGCACGAAAGCCACTACATGCCACATTCTAGCAACAGCTGTGTCAGCATCCAATTCCCCACCTTTAAGTACTTCAAAAAGAACTAACTGGAATCTGCGGCACAAAAAATAAGCATTTAGTGTTGCTAACTTGCTATTGCAACAATATTCTTTTTTATATGCCTACTTTATGTACCACTACTGCAGGTAGTGGATGATTCCTTCTCCTAATGCAGGATCAGATATAATCATGTCACTATTTTATTTAACAATATGACTTAGGAAGTTCTAGGAAAATTGTTCTGCCATTTATTTTGCCTCCAAGTACACAAGTACTATGGCAATTGACATAAATATCGGTACTGGACTCTTCAAGGCATAAAGGTTTTGGCAACTGACTACATTCTTTGATAGACACTTTTTGTTTTTTTGGTTAATTCAGATATAACACTTTTCCTAGCAATAAATCCTTCATTATTACAAAGGTCTGAGAAAAAAGCCCTTAATTTGCAGGAAAATATCCTTTCTGTTTGCTTGAAATTGGAAATGCCACACAAAAGTCTGAATGAGAATAAGAAACAACTTTCCTTTTCACTGAAAACTGAGTTGAGCACATCTCTATACCTTGAAATGTTCGATTTTTCAACTTTCTTTAGTTTATTTATAGATCATACGTGGATTAGAAAATTTCTCCCTTGACCAAATTTTGTGCAAAAATCAGAACACGATATTGTTTCTTGACTCACCAGGACCAGTACTGAAACTACTTTCCTTTGCAGCTTTGGAAATGGTAACTCGAAATCGAACTTTAACACTATCAATCAGCTCGAAAACACAAACATCGCCTACCGCCAAGTTGTTATCCTCGACAAATTCCTTCCAACCAATCTGGGCTCTTGCTATCGGCCGTCTATGCATTCTGAAACGGCACTTCACAAGCCAGAATTTTCCACAAGGAACATAAAGTTCCATGTAGAAATCCTTTGGACCAATATGATTCAAAATAAATTCTCCAGGCAGAGTCTGCACTATGAATACAGTTATAAAGTAAATATGTCCCAGCATTAGTAAGAAAAGGGGGGAGAACTACTTAAAATGTTTTCCCTTTTAAAGGAATTTCTCTTGCTCTTCTGGTTCAATATCCTATATTACATATGGAACCCAGAAAGTTTAGCCTCCTTAGGAAAGCAAGGCCGTTTGTGCCACTTATCTGACCCTGATGTGAATCCGTAATAGGAGGAATTACTACTCTTACCCCTTAAAAGAAAATTATTCACTCACCACAACATAGTATGTCACATAAGTTGGTACAATGGTGATTTGAAAAGATGGATTCCGAGAATTGACTGCTTCGGCTTTTGGACTGAAGCTCTTAGAAGTCTGTAACTCTCCATTATCATAATCATCACCTGCTAGAAAATTAACAAAGTAATACTAACTAACCAAGTGGAGAGGTTAAAATGAATATTGTACTATAATGCCTATTTGGCTTGATGTTTTAGTATTGTCTTTGCTCCAGTTTGAAATCAGGTCTATAGCCATATAAGATACCAAAAGATTATTTGATAAATACACATCGGTCATAAAATAGATAGAAATCAAATACACAATAGATAAGAATTATAAACGGATAATGATAATATAGAAGGGAAACAAAACAAACAGGTCTATCGATATACCAGCAGAAGCTTTTCCCAAGCAGTCAGCATTATTGCCGTGTATGTCTGAATCTGTACAATTAGAAGCATTCATCTGGTGTGCATTATGATCAACCAATCTTTCAGCATCAATTTCTTCTATCTCATGCTTGATAGATATTAGCTGAGCATCAACATTTTCTCTGCTACAACTAGATTTAGATTTAAGAGGGTACTTAATATCTGAAGTGCTCTTATCAAATATAAGAACATGAAATTCTGAATTCCCTTGGTAACCAAAAACTAAGAAATGACCAAACTTAATGCCATAGAACTCTACAAACTCTCGCCAACCATCACGCAACCATATGTCACCACCTTCCTTATGCAATTCCACTTCCCATTCATCACCAGATGGCACCTTTAAGGAAACCTTATTCAGACACAAACTTCTTCCATAATTCCGCACAAAACTCCTCGGAAAAGCCTGCATGTTGCCTAACAGTGTCAAACAATAAATGACGATGTATCATGGCAAAAGGTACTGACTTCAGATAAATATGAAAACCCACTAAATCTAACAAGTTTAAGCTTTTACAGTCATAAGGTTCTGAATCTAAATTTTATCGAACAGGATACGGGCATACAGCTCCGGGGGGCACGGTCACTACTAACTGAAGTACCAGTGATTGAATGCAGTGAAGCATAATAAAAGGTAAAAGGAGCAATAATCAACACTCACAAGCTTCCCGTTTTGAAGAGTTTCATGCAGAATTATCCGAAAGAAATGGGGAGTTTCAGACTCGAAATACTTGCGCTGATCATTTTCCATTTGAGAAGTAAAGTTGCAGCGGGTTGACCAGAAACTAGAGCCGAGATGGGTTGAGAAGTGACTATTGACTTGCTAAAGTCTTTCTCTTTGTTGATTTTTATTCCCCTCCTTTTCCCTAATAGGTGTAGCCAATTCATAAAGCTAGAAGCTTTGTAACGGGAAAGGCTCAAATGTTAGAGAATCAATGCCAATTTTACTTTATGCTTGGATACGAGGAAGAAAAGGAGAAGACAGGGAGCGATGGATTTTCCTTCTATTGGAAGATTACGAGTAGAAGGAAGAGTATACTTTGCAAAAGGAAAGAAAAGAAAATGAATTGGAGTACATCGTATTTGGCGACTTTTATTTTATCAACAGAAAAAAAGAAAGTGGTAGAATGATTATATCATATGCGTATATAAAATGAATAAAGTAGTATAATATAATTAAATATATTATAATATTAATAATAGATATTAATATATGAAAAAGAGAGAGAGATGTGATTTATGAAAAGAAAAATAAAGCATAGTAAAAATGTGAGAGGAGAGAGATGAAAAGAAGAGTAGACAGTGGTCAGAATATTAAAGAAAGGAATAAAAGGGAGAGAGAGGGGAGAAAATATTATATTTTCTTAAAATTTTTAAATTACTCTATATTTATAATCAAATATATTAAAAAAATTATTTATCAACAATCAAAATTTTATTTAAAATGTTGAATAAATAAAAATAATTAAGATATAGTTTTGACGGTTATTTAAAACTCCATCCGCTTTAGTAATATAAATACACATATAATTTTTGTCAATATTTAGATGTAAAGAGTAAAAATGAGTAAAAAAGAATTGTAATTATCAAAAAAAAGATAATTGGACTAAATTACAAGATCCCTTTCTTTTCTATCTTCTTTTCATTGTAAGGTAATTTTTGTAGTTTCATAAACTTTTTATTCATTTCCTTTGGTTTCTTTTTAAATTTAGAGAGAGAAAATGAGCACTAAAGTGGGGACAATTCCTTTAGTTTTCATCTACTTCATCTCATTTCCATTATAAATAAATACACAATTTCCTTTCATTTCTTTATATTTGTTTTTATTTGTATCAATTTCTACCACTCACGTACAGTGATAATGTGGTTAGTTTGGAGTAAGTCTTATAAGATGTAAACCCATCAATTACCTCACTATCTGCCAATTTTATCATAAATCTTAGAGTTTTTCACCGCATGCACATGCATGAAACATGCTCACTAAGCTAATGGAAAAATCATAATCCATCTAGGATTCATCCGATTAATTAACTTAATTTTACCAAAATATTTTAGAATTCATAGTTTAATAATTCTTAAATCAAGCACAATGGAAACACAGTTATTTTTTTATTTTTATGAATAAAGATGTAACTAAAAATCAAAACCAAAAGCCAAAAAACCAACCAATCTTGATACTAGAAGGAGAGCATTCCCTCTTAGCACAACTATTTGTGTCCAACATAAATGTCCAATCACAAGAAATAAATTCAAAAAGAAACATGGGAACATATTCAAAAAACAAAACAATTTCAAAAGATCGCAATCCTTCCTTTGCAAGACAATCAACAACATTATTGATAAGAATCAAACAACCAAGCCTTTAACCCAAACTCAAGGTCTTAAGGGACTAACAAAGTGGATTCTATTATTTTAACCAACCCCTGCTGAAGCTGAACTAATCTTCACTACCAACCAACTCCACATGTTAAGCCAAATAACTTCTCATTTGTTAGTAATCAAGTGCCAACGTGAAATATGCTCCACTAACAACTTGAACCTCTTACATATCTACTCGACCATAACCATGCCGACTAACAACTCAACAGTACTGGTGCCGAGAACCCTAAAGCACATCCACATCCACATTTTCTCATAAGGACCGCCAAGTCTACTCAACACCTCCATTCAGTAATCTACATCCTGACCATATCGTTTGTCTATTTTTGCTAGAAGCATCCCTAATGATCGAATACTACGTATCTAGTCCTACATAAAAGAATTCTGCTACACTAATCACTAGCTTCTTTGGATTGTTCATTTGTACAATTTATTATTGCTTATATATTACTACTTTTAAATAATATCCTTTTTGTCTTTTCCATTTTAAATAAGATGCCTTAGCTTTTCAAGTATAAATACCCACTTGTAATATGTTGCTACGACAATTATCATACATCCAATATTGAATACACTGCCCCTTTTTTATGAGCATTGTTCTCTATTTTTTGCTTACTTCGCTTTTATCCTAACCCTTAAGCAAAACTAAGTGATAAGTACCTTTATTGAATTAGCTCGTGTATCATATCGAGTTAAGTCATAAGTCATTGGTAGTTTCGTGGTATATCATATCCTTAGAGCAGATCAAGGGCTTGCTTATTCACTTTCATTATTATTCTTACATATTTCCAATTTTCGTTTTCAAGCTTTCTGTAAGCTTGAACCTACCTCAATACTATCGCCCTTGTTTGCTATTGGCATGGTGTATCAACTACTTAGCTCCCTATCGATCCTATTTATAATAACATCAAAATAACAAGTAATTGATGACATTTTCTTAAAATCAGATGGCATAAATCTAAGTCCACTCGGTTATTCTTCATCCAATCCACTACTTATTGGGAATAAACTTCATATACAACTTTCATGGCACCTAAGTTTTTTGCTAATTTAAGTCCCTCCACAATTAGATAGTAATGTGGAATAGAGCCAAGAGCAAATAAGGCTGATTGCAGGAATAGGTCTAAGCTTATCAAAAGCTTGAAATAAGTAATGAAAGCACATAAGAGAACAAAAAAAGGAAGAAAAACACGCAAACCCACAAGCAGCTCTAAAGGATATGATGTATCAATGAAACTTTCAAGAACTCACGGCATAGCTTAATATAATGCACAAATTGATCTAATGAGATTACTAGTCACGTAGCCTTACTTAAGGGTTATGATAAGAGTATAGAAAGAGTAAACAAGCTAACAAGAGCAATATTCACAAGGAAATATTCATTGTATTAATGATAAGATTATTATCTACAACTACATGTACAGTAGGTATTTATACCCAATAAAATAGGACAACTTGCCTAAAAATGGAAAAAACAAAAATGGTATTACCTTAAAAAGGTAATGTATAAAGAATACAAAAGGGTAAAAATAAATATTCAAATAAAAGTAATGATTAAGTACAACGGATTCTCTAAGCGAGTCTGGACACGTAGCAGCAATGTATTGGCGATGCCCTTAGAGATGCAGACAAATCAATACGGTTACGATAGGTGGGCAAATAAGGGTGTCGAGCAGGAGTACTAGGCAACTATGGACTCGCCCAAGAAGGAATGGCTAAGGACTCGTACGGATCTCTCAGCATCAATGTTGTCGAGTTGTTAATTAGCCTACAAGTAGAACTTTCGTCTAGACGGCACATAATTTTTTAAAGACATGCAGTCACTCGGCTCAGCAGAGGGAATTGGCTAACAACATGGATCAACTCGGCCTTAGCAAGAGTTGGCTAGAGCAAGAAAATTTATCTTGTTAGTCGTTCCAAACCTGAAGCTTAGTTGTAGGTTAAAGGTCTAATAGCTTGATTCTCATCATTCCTTCCCGGTTGATTTAGATTTGGGATCAAATCTAACTGGTTTTCATTTAATTCTCCCTTAGGGTGATAAGGATTGAGGTCAGTAATATTGAATGTGTCCAAGATCCTATAATCTTCAAGTAGTTCCAACCTATAAGTATTGTCATTAATCTTATAGAGGATTTTGAAGGGGCTTTCAGCTCGGGCAAACAGCTTATTCTTTCTCCTATTCAAGAACCTCTCCTTGCTTAAGTGTAACCACATCAGGTCCCCAAGTTGAAACTATATTAACTTCCTTCCCTTAGCCTTTTCTTGCATTTTTCAAACAGCTTGGTCGATTTATCGAGTAATCTTATCATAAATGTGTTATAGGGACTATGTTCGAGCTCTCACATCAAGGTCTTTTTGCTCGAATGTAGGTACAAGGGTGTAATCAAGGAGCAATTTGGGATTAAAACCATAGACAACTTTGAAGGGGGTTTGCTTGGTGGTGTCATGTACTATACGGTTGTAAGCAAATTTTATCACAAGCAAATAGATGTCTTAATCGGCTAAGTTCTTACCTACTATAACTCAGAGCAATTATCCTAAAGTACAATTAACTACCTCTGTTTAACCATCAATCTAGAGGTAACAAGAAGTATTGTATAATAGTTTAGTCCCCATCCATCACTATAAAGTTCTCCAAAAATGGCTTAATAACTTAGGATCCCTGTCTAAGACTATGCTTCTCGGTATGCCGTGTAACTAAATATTTTTTTGCAAAAAGAGAGAAGCAATAGCCAAAGTATCGTTAACCTTAGAGTAGGGTACAAAGTGTGCAATCTTACTAAATCAATCCATGATGACCATTATGGAATTTGTGCCTCAAGTTGTTCTTAGTAGTCTGAGGACAAAATCCATACTAAACTCAGTCCAAGGTTTGGTTGAGACAAGTAAAAGCATTACTTTCCTTTACTTAGCTCGGCTCAGCATTTGGCCCTCTTGCACATGACATAACCCTCAACAATTTAGTGTACGTCTCATCTAATTCTCAGCTAAAAGAATCATCTACTCAGTAGGTCATATGTTCTTCTCTCTCTAAAATGTCCAGAAGGTTCTCCACTGTAAGCTTCTTTAATAAGCAACTCTCTTAGTGAACAAGTTGGTATGTATAACTTTTCACTTCAGATACCTTCTACACGGTATTCATCTACTGTTCTTTCATTAGCACAATGCCCAAGTATGGCTCTAAAATGTAGGTCCTACAAATATTGTTCTTTAATACTTGCAAACCTAAATAACTTGGTCTATAGCTCAATTAAGAGTACATGTCTCCTTAATAGAGCATTGGCAACTATATTACTTTTTCCTTATTTATATTTTATCACAAAATTAAATCCCTCAAGGAATTCAATCTACCTTGCTTACTATTTCAATAATTTGGTTTGACTTCAGAGGTATCTCAAAGACTCATAATTTATGTAAATGACAAACTCTCTTGGCAATAGATAATGTTGCTACACTTAAAGCGCTTGGATAAGAGCTAAAAGTTCTTTATTGTATGTAAAGTAGTTTAATTGTGGTCCTTTGAGCTTCTTACTGTGGTAAGCAATTGGTCAGCCTTCTTGCATTAAGACAACGCCTATACCAGTGACTAATGCATCACATTCCAACTCAAATATCTTCTTGAAGTTAAGTAGAGCTAAAATAGGGTTGGAAGTCAACTTTGCCTTAATTTCGTCAAAACTACTTTCCTCCTTTTCTCCCCATTTAAATTCAATGTTCTTCTTCGTCAACTCAATTAGGGGTACAGTTATGGTATTGAAATTCCTAATAAATCTTTTATAAAAGGATGCCAGTCCATGAAAACTTCTCACATCGACACAAGTGGTCAGAGTCGGCCACTCAACAATTATTTGGATCTTCTCATCATCCACTCACAAGCCTCCTCCCCTTACTATGTAACCTAAAAATACCACTTCCTTCTGGCAGAAACAACGCTTCTTTAGGTTGCTAAATAATTTCTCAACTTGAAGCACATCTAATACAACACAAAGATACTTCGTGTGACTCAACATGTTGATGTTATATACTAGGATGTCATCAAAGTACACAACAATATACTCCCTAATCAAATTTCTTAACACATGGTTCATTAGTTGTATGAAAGTACTCAAACATTTCACAAGCCAAAAAGTATTACCATCTACTCGTAGAGTCCATGCTAAGTTTTAAAAGTAGTCTTCCACTTGTCTCTCGACCTCATCCAAATCTGATAGTAGTTAGACTTCAAATCAATCTTACTGAAGACCTTAACTCTACTCAGTTCATCCAACATGTCATCTAACCTAAGGATAAGATACCAATACTTAATGGTGATCTTATTCACGGCTCGACTATCAACATGTTTTCGGTAAGTGTAATCCTTTTTCGGCATTAAGAATGTTGGAATAACAGAAGGACTTAGACTTTCCCTCATATACCTTTTCTCTAGTAATTCATCGACTTGTTGTTATAGCTCAACAGCTTATTCATGATTCATCTGATAAGCCAATTTATTCGATAAGGTAGTGCCAGGAATCAAGTCAATGCAATATTTAATACCCCTAAATGTTAGCAAACCTTCCAACAATTGTTTTGGGAACAGGTTGGTATACTCGTCCAATAGCCCTCTTACCTCATCGCGTAGTTCAATTAGCTCCTTCAACTCTAGTAGCCTCCTAACCAACATAAAAGTCGGCATATCAGCCTTTATAACTTGTTAAAGCTCCACTTTACTTAGTATTAAAGCCTTCTTGGGTCTTCGAGCAAGTTTAGCCTGTAATTTGCTAACTTGATTTGGCATCATTGGATTCAAAGAAACCTTCCTTCCATCCTTTTCAAATACATAGGTGTTTCAAAATCCATTATGCATAACCTTTCGATCAAAGAGCCATGGTCAGCCTAGTAGTATATGTAAAGTACACATAGGTAGTATGTCACAAAGAATCTCGTTGAAGTAGTTTCCAATTGACATCAGTAGCAATACCTATTGAGTCACATGTAGTGCCCCCTTCTCATTCAACCAATACAACTTATACGACTTTAGGTATGCTATAATCAACAACTTCAACTTCTTGATCAAGTTGGTAGATGTTACATTGGTACAACTACCACTATTTACAATAAGTGTATAGAACTAATCATTGACCTTACATGTGATATGGAACAAGTTCTCTCTCTCTACTCCTCCTCATGTAAAGTTTCTAAACTCATTATACATCGAAAAACTAAAATTAAGTCATACAGGTCCTCAGTGAAGACATCTTCCTCTATTAGGTTGGCATCTACATTAGCCTTATCTTTCATTTCTCTCCTCATGCCCCTCATCCATGCTATCAACTTCAACCTTTAGGGCATCTCCCTTGATAATCATAATCCTTCGATTCAAACACTAAGCAATCATATATCTAAACCCTTGGCACTTGAAGTACTTGATTTGGCTTCTCTTCCTTCCAAATCCCTATCCTTTCTTGTATATTTAGGTCAACACGTTACTGTCAAGTCGACCCTTTTGTTTGGCTCGGACATCCATCTTTATGGTTTACTTGGTACTTAATTAAGCTTGGTAACTTCCTTAACTAGGTTGGCTTGGTTGTCTAGGTTGGCTTACTAAGGGTTGGTTGGAATTTCGTTTCTTCTATGCCTTTCTACTTGTTAGGCTATCCAAATAGCCTCATCCATTGTAGTAAATTGTTAAAATTCTACAATGTCTCGAATATCACTTCTCAATCCAGTAAAGAACGTAAAGACTATTCGAGCTAATGGTTCCTCTACCTTACAATGAATCATAAGTATTTGAAATTTTTGGACATATTCATCAATAGTTCTACCTCCTTGCCGTAGCTCTTAAAGCCAAGCAAAAGTATCCTGTAAATAGGTATCCGATACAAACCTATTTTTGAATATTCTTTTCATCTCAAGCCAAATGTTAATCCCTCTATATTCCTCTCATCTTCTCATTACCTAAAAGTTATCCTATCATATGACAATATATCCTAAGAACTCAATAGCAGCAGTTCTCACCTTCTCTCAGTCTTAATACTGGTAATAGTTAAAAACTCACTCAACTTTCTCTTCCTAATCTAAATAATCATCTGCACTCCTGAACCCACTAAAGCTCAGAATCTGGAGCTTCACATGGTTAGTAATTCAAGGTGCTCTAGCTTGTTCTTCTTTTTCTTCATACTTTTCTTCATCAACATCATCCAACTCCCCCAAATCAATCCTTTGTCAAGCTCACCCACCTACTCATCTACCTCGAGCTTATTGAACAGGGTTTTACCCTCTAGTAAGTTGAGCAACTTATAGGGTGTTTTGCATGACCTTGGCAAGTTGATAGTCCAACGTATGAACTACTCTAATTAAATCAACTAGAAGATTGGCTACCTCATCATGTCTCTCATATATACTCTTAGGGGTGCCCTAAGATTGTCGGCTATGAGGAACAATACCACTATTATCATTTCCAATACCAATGTTAACACTTGAGTCTATCATTTTCCTTGATAAATTTGATTTCAATCATCAATTTTGAGTTACAATTGATACTATTTCTATAAATCGAATAACATACATGCTCTTTACATAAACGACCAGCAAAGTCGAAACATAGTAGTAAAACTGACGAATAACTACTAACATAGAACTAGCTCTATTTTTTTATATTCAAAACAGGGCAAGACAGAGTAAACTCGGAAGCAAGCGACTCCACTCTCCCATTTACTGGAATACTTCCACTGAATCTCTATACAACTATGACATACTGCTACAAGTAGCACTACTTCACAAATCACAAACACAACTTACCTAAATGGTAGATAAGGCCAGTTACAGGTGGGTCCAAGCTTGCCGAAAGCTTGAAATGATTAATGGAAGCACGCAAGAGAACAAAAAAAGGAGGAAAAACAAGTAAACCCAAAAACAACTCCAACGGATATGACGTACTAATGAAACTTCCAAGGACTCATGGCACAACTCGATATAACGCACGAATTAGTCTGGTAATATTACTTGCCACCTAACCTTACTTAAGGCTTAGGATAAGAGTGAAGAAAGAGTAAACAAGCTAACGAGAGCAATATTCACAAGGAAATATTTAGTATACTAATAATAAGATTATTATTTGCAGCTACATATATAATGGGTATTTATACCTAAGAAATTAAGGTAACTTGCCTAAAAATGAAAAAGAAAAAAGGGGTATTGCCCTAAAGAGGTAATATACAACAAAAGAGATAATAGAAAAGATAAAAGGGATATTGCCCTAAAGGGTAAAAATAAATATTCAAGGAAAAGTAATGATTAAGTACAACAAATTCTTCAAGCAAGTATGGACACATAGCAGCAATGTATTAATAATGCCCTTGAAGATGCAAACAAATCAATATAATCAGGATGGGTAGTCGAGTAGGGATATCAAACAAGAGTGCTGAGTAGGTATAGACTCACCTGAGAAGGAGTGGCTAAGGACTTATACGGGATCTCTCGTCCCCTCAGCATCAATGTTGCCAAGCTATTGGTTAGCTCAGCTATAACCAGGCAGGGGTATATGAAGGGTCAAGCTACAAGCAAAGCATTCATCTAAATGACACATAATTTCTAAGAGACATGTAGTCACTCGGCTCAACATAGGGAATTAGTTAGTAGAATGGATCAACTTGGCCTCAATAGGAGTTGGTTAGAGCAGGAGAATTCGTCTTGTTAGTTTTTCTAAACCTCGAGCTAGGTTGCAGTTAAAAGTCCAATAGCCTGATTCCAATTAGATAAAGTATTACACCCCAAAATCACATAGTCATAACAATCCTACCGTGTAAATCATCCTATAATAATAACCAACCTCTCAATTCCTATCATAGATACGATTTACACAAGGCGTCTACGACTTCTCACTTTGAAGTAAAATAGCTCTTTCATAACTATAGGTAAAATTTATAAATAACTAAAAACTTTAGTTCATAATTACATAAAGACGCTTATATTGCTCCACATTCCAAGGAAATTCTATATGCTCAGGTAGTCTAATAAGTATCATTTTACATATTACATAACCAATCCACAAATGTAAGAGTTAATAACAAAACTTTTGAAGACTCAATTACATTAATCAGCTTGATTCTCACTCCCTCATAACTTAGCACTTCAAAGAAAATACTGATCTCAGGATAATTATAGTGTAGCATCTCAGTTAGTACCTACAAGTAAATCTATAAGGATATGAGCAATTAATAACTCAATAAGTTAGGATAGAGACTTAAAAATATATAACAAACACAAGCAAGGTTTTGCAAACAATTAATTAGATGCAATGCAACATGTAAATATCATCACATAACATGGTCTAGTCCATTATGAAATCAGAGTAATTTCACTTACTGTAATCCGAGTTTAAGATTTTTTATGTTAATGCAACAGCTCACAACCAAACCTATGTTTGTACAATGGAGACTTTACTCCTCTCATAACTATCCTTCAAACCATTACCCTCATCTTTACCACAATCTCATTTCCTATCAGTTAGTTCGACTAAAGATGAAGAAAATACCATTATGCTATCTAGCGCTATCTTTTTCAAAAGTGTCGGTATTTAGTTAAAAAATCTTAACAGTCTCCTAAAGGGTTGCAATGCATATCTAATTAGGGTATTTAGGTCACTATTAGTTAAGTTCGATTCAAGGTGATCAACCAATCTCACGCCACTCAAATCACAACATCACTATTTAGCAAATAATTAGAGACACATAAGCACATGCACGTATAACTACTTACAAGCATAATCATATACAATTTTAAGTCTCCAAGAACTTTAATATAGTACTCCAATATATAACGAAATATTGAACGTAACTTACCTGATATCTTGAGTTAGCTCACTTGATTTACTATAAGTCACTTGTTTACTCGTTTCCGCGTATCCTATAATATAAATACCCTTTTAGTATTTATATCCTTATGATATATATAAACTTTAGGTTTGAATTTTATTTAATTTTTCTTCCATATATATATGCATATATATATTATTTATTACTGATTTATTCTAAGCTAATCATATGATCGATTTCTGAATCCAATTTCAATTTAGGCTCTAATTCAATTTCAACTACAGTTGTGTTATATATATATCCTAAGAATGCATTCCAAATCATAATGTGAAATTAATCACATTATACGTAGGTATTCTAAATATCACTTTTAGTCTTTAACTAATATTCTAACCTATATGGTACATCCTAATTCTCATTTGTATACCAAATTTATTTTTTATGTGAGAAAATTTTATATTTTTCATATAATTACCTAAATTTAAGTTTCGTACTAAGTTTATTATATATTACCATTATTATTATTATATTATCTATTTTAACCTAATATTTTATATTTATTATAATTCCAATTTCACATATTATTAATTTTCACATATTCACGACATATCACACTTAATAATTATATCTAATCATCCAAATGCTACAATTATCATACTATATCAGATATGAACATCTTAAAACACCTAATTATATACTAAATTAGTAATTCTTCAATTAACCATTAATTAACCTCAAAATCACTAATTATATATATATAATTTAAAGGCTTAAAAATTACTTAAAATTTTTTAAAATTCATTTCCAAAAAAGGGCTTCATAGCACTGTTCTACATTCTCTAAGTAGTCTATGCAAAAATTTTGAAATTAAAACTACACTTCTAAGGTTATTTGTTACTAAATTGAACAAAACTCGAGTTTGCGAGATTTCTTAAGGATAGTATATTTTCAGACATAAATTCATCAAACTAATTTTTTCCTAAATCTACATACATAAAAATCTTATAATATTAAATTTCATAATTTTTCAAATAAATTAGATAAGATTTAAGTTAAAATTTAACTTACTTGGCCGATTGACTTTTTGCTACCAATGGTGGTCCTAAGGTTATTGGCAGGGCCAGGCGATGGTGGTAGGGTACAGTGGTGGTGGCGGTTCACTCCCAAGTGATCATAGGTAGTAGGTTTGTTCTATAAGCTCTAATTACAAAATTTTTTTCTAATTTTTTGTATAATACCCTAAGTCTCTCCTTTTGTTTTCTCTCAATTTTTCTTTGGTCCCTAATGGACTAAATGATCTTTAGTTAAAATTTAGGGTATTTATAAGGTTGCTTGAAAATTTTTCTTTAATTTTTAGGTTGACATTTGACACTTATCCTTCATTTTTTGCTTTTTAATTGCCTTAATTTGATTGGGTAATTTTTTTTTTCTTAATCTCTAGCTTGCTACAACTTGATTATGGAAAAACCTACACTTTTCCTTTTTTTTTTCCTTATTTTCCCTTGATTTTTTCTGTAATTTTCTTTAATTGTTTAACATTAATTTAGTAATTTTCATTTTAAGTAATTTCATGTATTTTTATATATACGAAATACATATAGAGTATAAGTAAATACTCCTAAATATTATTTACGTTATTTTATAATTTTTAATATGGATATAATTTATCTCTGAGAACTTATTAGTTATCGAAATTTGTTTTTAGACGTTTTTGATAAATAATAGGTAATAAACTTATAATTTGATATTATAATTTTTTATTATTTTATTACTTATTTTCCTAAATTCAAATTTATAAGGTCATTTTTATTAATATTTCTAACTTCATTGTATAATTTAGAATCGATTAGATACTCTACTTAATTGCCCTAAACTTTACATATTGGATTTAAATTTCTAGTCGTAGGGCTTACATAGAGTTCCACTTCTAAAGGCAATAAGTCTTGCATCTGCTTGTGTAATTCTCCAATTTCTAATCTTTCATGATTTCTATAAAGCAACCCTATCCTTAACTTCCAACTATGTTCAACAACTGCATCATCATAGTTAACTATAAACCATCCTTACTTTTTAATTCCTTTAGAGTTCTTCATAGCTCTTCTTCTAAGTTTTAGTTTTTCTTTCCAACTAAAGGCCCACCATTCATTTGCTTCTCTTATAATATTTTGTACGCAATATGTAGCTACTTGCCTTAGCCTGAAAATCTTTCTATTTCTTCCCATCCATATAAACTTTATACCAAATAAAATCTTGACTTCTTTCAATGTAGAGGATTTAGACCAATCTTTCTTGAATTTTCTACATTGTCCCTTAATTTATGCTTTCAGGTCATCAAAATTATGTTCTTTATTGCCTACATAAACTTCCATGCTTCCTAAATTCCTTTGCTTCATTCACAGTTAAGAAAAATATGTTCAATGGTTTTGTCTTCCCTTTCATACAGTAGACATATTCTTTTAAGGTTTAGTCCTCTTTTAATGAGGTTATCTCTTGTGGCTATGCCTTTATAAAAAATATGCCATGCCAAATACCGTATACTTAGGCTAGTAGGGAACTTTCAAATATGATCCCATCTTTCCTCATCTTAGTATCACATCTTCCTTGCACAACCTTACGTGTGCCAATTTGGAAGTTAGTTCACCATATACCTCATATGGCCATCGAACATCTTGAAGGTTATCATCAGGATTCAAAAAAATAGTGCCCAATTTTGCCTTAATTTAATCTCTTAGGGGATAACCAATAATCTCCTCATTACATCGTCTTTCATTATTCCACACTTGGCTAACTACAAGGGCATCATCATAATTATTCAATGGCCTATCCATCTACTTACCTTTTCTTTATTTTGCACTTTTCCTATTCTTTAGTTGAACATAAGCCTTGTCCTCTACCTAGTTTATAGCTTTGGTCAACTCTTCAAGGAATTACATGCCTCTTTTGACTCTCCTAATTCCTTGACTAGTTTTTTATTTTTGGTTTATAAGATCCATTCATAGCAATTTTTTTCTTTTCAAATGCTACGTAAGTTTAGCAAAATATGCTTAGTTTCGTTTCAAATATCCAACATTCCAAGTCCTCCTCTATCTTTGGGACACTTTAGCTTTGACCATCCAATCCAATGCAACTTTCTCACTTCTTAAGTTGATCCTATGATAAAATCTCGATGGATTTTCTCAACCTTGTTGGCAAATCCTTTAGATATTGGGATTACTTGTGCATAGTAATTTACAATGCTCTCTAGGTTTGTTATTGCCAAGAGTTTTCTTCTTGCCATGCTCAATAGCTAGGCCTTCCACAACTCAATAATTTTTCTTCTTAACTTCTCCAAGGCAAAGTTTAAATTGGTATTTTTATGTTTCCCTTCCTCCTTCACCGGTATGCATAAATATTTTCCAAAGTCCGTGTTTGGTCTAATTCCAAAATGGTTTGAGATCTTCTGTTTCATATCTACTCCCAAATTCCTTTTGAAGAGAATATAGGATTTAGCATAATTTACTTTCTGACTAGATAAGCTACAAAAAGTTTTAGTGACTTCCTTCATTTGGTTAGTATTTTCTTTAGACGCTAAGGAAACATAGTTGTTGGAAATTACAAAATAAATAATATAATCTTCATTTACAAAGTAAATTATCATAATGTTTAAACAAGGAGTAAATGAGGTGAGGGACGTGGAGATACAATATTATTTTACATTCATCATTATTCATTAAATGATTTTTACATGGTGCATATAGAATATCTCTTGTATTTTATATACCTTAAAATACAGTTTCTATAGTAGATACGATGTATTAAAACATTACACTTATATCCTACTTTATAATATAAAAATAGATCCCGAAAGATTGTACTTGGAACTATGATGTGGAATGCCTTCCCAAAATTTATCTGATCAAACAAGTATTATATGATGCATGTTATAGCAAATCTCTAAAAGTTATCTTTCCAAAATGCATTTCCTAATGCAATGCGTTACTGCAAAAGCCAAAAGGGGGCATTGGTTTTCAAAAAAATAAGAGTATTACATGCTATTACTTCGGCTCTATATCCTAGAGAAAAGGATTATCGCATATTATAGTAATATGTAATATATAAGTGGTGGGTCAGTGTGAATAAAATCTATAAATAAGCTTTTTGACATGAGCTTATACATTGCAAAAATTATTCTGTCCACTGTATTATTTGAAAATATTATTTTAATGAGCATATCTGGAATTGAATTTGATAGTGAGAGAAACGGGTTCATAACATTTCTCCACCTTATGAAAAGCGGAGTAAAATATTAAATCTAATGGGTGATTATTCTTTAGATTGACCATCAACTAAAAATATTTCACTTTAAGCAACAGTAAATTCACTACCTACTTCTTACGTAATATTTTCATCTGTACCTGTAAATACATTGAACCCACCCATAACGATAGTGGATTCTACGGTCTTATCAAGAGAGTCGTAACTTAATCACAGTATGAACCATTCAAATCCCTCTTTCGATATAGTTGACAAAAAAAAAAAAAAGGTGTAAATAAATACATGCATGATAAAATAAAAAATAATCGTGTAACTTCTTAAATGATAGTGGTATTTGAAAAAATAAAAAATAAAAAGCTGAAGCAAAATGAGATTTAACATATGACCCTTTTTCTTGAGGAGTGGATCCATTCTAGTTGCCGCATTGACAATATCACTACAATAACATCTAGAATCAGCAAGTACAAAGTAGGTAGTATATGATACTTTATCTATACTCGACTTTATAATTATAAGTTTCAAAATTTTTGTTTCAAAAAACTATTATAGGACACTTTAGAACTACTTTATACCTTATACCCTATCAATTTTATAGAGTAGAAGATACCTTGTAGAACCTATAAAGATACAATTAGGATGGGTTGAAGATGAATTTTAAGAAATCCAAACCTATCATTATGGGGTGTTGCGTTTCTCAAAACTCTATAAAGTTTTACTCTCTATTCTTAAAACCTACCCCTCTAAGGTCAAGAACTCTATAGGGATTGGGTTTTAGAGGATTTAAATGACCCAATAGGTCGGTTTTCATAAGGTTCAATAGGATTAAGGAGAGAGTAGAATGAAAAAAAGTTAAGTAAGATTAAGATTATGTTTACTAATTTACATAATAATAAAAATTGAGAATCAAATATGTTGTAAAAGATAGAACTTGAATAAGATACGCACGGTATATAAGTTAATAATAAATATATTTATTAATATATATATATATATATATATAT
>JAMXBB010000004.1:11446241-11502136 GCA_024138015.1 Lumnitzera littorea
GGGGGTGTGGTGTCAAAATTGGAAGGCAAAGTGAAAAAAAATTGAATTCTCACATTTAACATCGAGTTGACCAAGGAAGCTTCAAGTTCTATTAAAAGCTTCTTTAGAGCTTTTCCATCATATTTAAACACAAATAAAACCTTTTTGACTAGTGGTTCACTCAAAATTGCAAAATTTGAGCTCATTCAAATGCTTAGATTAATTTTTGAATTCAAAACATTTTGAGTTTAGTCATCCTTCGGTTGGTATAAGTAGGCGGTAAGGGAAGCTTTTTCAAACATCAAGAATCAGAGAACACTTTTAAGCTCTTAAGAACTCTCTCTATTTAGAAACCAAGCTTCTATAACCACTTATGAAACCCAAGTCCACCACCACATGGATCCCCATGATGCAAACTTTGAAACCCAACCACCGCAGCCTCCTCGAACCACCACCTCTAGTGGCTATCTTTTCAATCCAACACCACGACTAAACTCATCATGGTTTAAAACCCAAGACCACATCTTTTTATCACACCTAGCAAACCTCACACAGCCAAACCACTACTACCATCGTTACCTCAACTTCGATGACTACCTAAACCAGCTCCAACCACTGAGGCACTCAACTTAGCTAAACTCACGAAATCACCATCACCACTTCAAAGAAGCTACTAGATCAAGCCAAAGCAACCCCTTATGCACTACTTCTTCTTCTTACTTAATGATACCTAGATCCAGCAATCCGACTCACTCCAAATCCGAGTCTAACCCGTGCTCCTGCTCCATTCAATCTAGTCGTCCCTTCTTTTGTGGTTTATTAGTTTTCTTATTTTTATTTTTTTTCATCATTCATGTTGTATTTTTTTTCCTTACTTTTTTCTTTGTGAACGTATTGTAAATTGTAACAAAAGAAGAAAAAAGTATGAAAAAGGAAAGGAAAAGAAAGAAACCAAAAAAGAAAAAAGGAAGGAAAGAAAAAAAAAAAGAAAAAAAGCTTAGTTTTGTTTTTATGTTTTAGAGAGAAATATATTAATAATAAAAAGAACAATAATAAGAAAATAAAAATTTAGAAAAAAAAATATATTATTAAATAAATGGCTTTTACCAATTAAAAAATCATTTTTCAATAAAAAAATAAAATTGACATTTTCAAAATTAGGACCTTTCTTAGAATTTTCAAAATAATAGCTTAAATTTAAAGCCCTCTTTAGAAAGTTTTCCTCAAATAAATCTAAATCAAGTTAAAAACATCAACTCAATTTTTTTTATAAATTAAAATCAACCCATCTACCTAAAGTTTTCATCAATGAACTACAAACGTCTAATTTCAACTAGCGGGTATCTAGATACCTTCAAGCGACGTAAAACTTATAAAATTTTAGTTTTTTTTCCTTTTTTTTTAAAATTATAACTTGAATTATCTATTTTTTTTAAAAATAAATTCGATCTAACTATCATTGATTAAATTTTGTTTAAAAAAGGTGATTTAAAAAATTAAACCTAAATTGGAAAAGTTAATGATACCGGTAAGGGTTTAAAAAATTTTCCCTCAAACTCAATCTCTGGTTTTAAAAAAACCCTTTTCTTATAAATGGTTTTTCTTACGTAGTCTAGTGTCTAAATTAAAACAAATCCACCCATTTGGTTTTAGTTTTAATCTACACTATTTCTTAACCTCGGTCAAGTGGCGACTCCAAGTGGTTTCAAAATATGCTTAAAAAGCTTTAAGTTTTCTTTAATTCTTAGTTGAGGATCAATATTAAACGAGTAGGGTTTGATATTGATCGAATTAAGGAAATTTATAACAAACCAGGAAAAATTAGGCTTAACAATGTAAATACTTATATAAGATCTCAAATGACTAATAACTTATCTGACTTAACTATTGCTTATTGCTTGTATGTGAATCGAAGCCTAGAGTAGTAGATCTCTAGGGAGCAACTATGATGATCCTTACAACACATTATCCCTTTTAGAGTCTCGCTTGAAAATAATCTAAGGTAGATCTAAGTCATTTAGATGAGGCCCATAGTGGCGCACCCAAAGTTAAGTTCCTATAGATGGGGCTCGAAGTAGTATACCCATATTGGCTCGAAGAGGGGCTCGAAGAGGTACATCTACCGTTAAGATGTAGAGGGACTAGGAGAGATATGCCTATCGCTAGGATGTTGAGTTCATTCATGTTGTGACGGGGGTTATAAGGACCTCCGTTGGAAATGTGTACTTAGCTAATTTAAAGATAATTGAAATAATGTGTGTATTTTACCTATGTTCATTTAAATGCAAGTGTTTATGTTGCATATAATAACTCATATGCATGTGGTTGTGTGTTACTACTAAACTTCAACTCAGCCTTCTTTTTCTCACAATTGTAGGTTAGGTGGTTACTTATGGAGAGCCTGTTAGTTACACTTATCCAGTTAAATATGAGAATTATCACAATTATGAGAACTTAGGAGATAGCTTTAACCAAGGAGATCCATACGATGAAAGCCATTACTACTATGATGATTATTATCGGTATTAAGAGATAGAGGATTGATGTTGGTTTAATGTTTTTTTTCTAAGATGATGTTTAATTTTACTCTCATGTTATTATGAGAAGTTATTTTGGAAACATAATGTCCTTGTAATGGAGTTGTTAGTTATAAATTCAATGGTTGTTATTTGAATGTGTTTTAGAAGACAGTAGATTCTGAAACATATCTTGACATGTGATTAGAGAACTAGGGACACGTGACGGTCTATGGCATCGTAAGTCTAAGGCATTACACTTATAGTTTGTTTATTGGGCTTTCTAGGTATGTAGTGTTGATTGCTTACTTGTACTTGCTAGGATAGTAGTAAGATAACCAAACTAATCCATATTTGGCATAATTGAATTGTTTGCTGATTGTACTTGATGCAATCATCTTAAGGGCCCATCGTGGTAGATCCTTAGGGGGCAACTGTTGATCATATGTGGAGATTCCCTATTGGATTTACATACATGATGATATAGCTAGAAAACTAGACTTCAAGTACTTTAGACTCTAGGCATAAAGGACTTAAAAGAAAACTTATATTTTGTATTTACCTATTTATGTAGGCAAAGATTAGTATGTATGTGGGGGGTTGGGGGAAGGTGTCATGTGTACCTCTTTATTTATTGTTCGCTTATTCGAGATAATTAATTGGCTGCTTGTTACACATGATGTAATCCACATTATATGCATGTGTTTGATTTGGTTTGGTATCCATGTGTTCTTATGCATTAACGTACTGGCCTTTAGCTTTTTCGTTTATTTTTATAGCTACCGATATTAAGGTGATGTTTGTTACTTATATTGTGATCGAGATTACAACTAACAAGTTGGGTATGAGAGCCATAAGTCTGTTTGTTTTGGGAGTTATAAATTTTATTTACTAATTGTAATTATGGTCAGAATTACTAACTTGAGAGCCATTCGAATTGTCACAGTTGAAGAATTGTTCTTAGAGGAATGATTTTAGAGTTTAGAGACTGTAGTAAGGAATTAGAATCTTAACGTGTTACTAGAAAATTACAAATTCTTGGCGGTTTGTGATGCCTACTAGTGTTCTAGGGTGTTACAATTTAAAAGGAAGATAATGAAGTGAATGAAAGAGAAGGGAAAGTAGTTCAATATCCATGGTATTGAAATAGCAAAGCTTAAGGAAAGTAAAAAGTAGTAATTTTTTTTTTTTTTTTTGTAGAGATAGTTCAAGGGGGCTTTATTTATTTAATTTGTAACAATCTGGAACTTTCTCTTATTGTGTGTTTGGCTTAATTTTTATAAAATTTAAGTGCAAAATGTCCCCACAACTCTCATCTTTGAATGTAGAGCAAATATTAATTTCTTCACATTTATAGCACCACACCACCACCCTACACCCTAGGGGGTAGGTTTTATTGGCAAAACAATTTCCTTCGTCCTTTTTTGGCACGATCGTTGTGTCTAATAGCGTGTTGCCCTTATACTCTCCATGTTAGATAGCCTCGAACCACTTGCTCTAGTAGGAAGTTAGCTTAAGCAAACCATGATTGACAAATGATAGAAAAATCTTTCGATGGCATTATTGCCATAGAAAAGAACAAGTTGCATCGAAAACGATTAGCTAATAACTATCTTTTATGCTCCTTAGATATAAACTTCATTTCCCATGTGTGTTTATCTGTGTTGGTGCATCTTTCATCACCATTTGTCACTAGACAAGAAACACATGTCCTCTTCTATTTAGTTTATAACAATGATTAAAGGGATCATATTGCATATGGTATTAAACATTAGGTTATTTTTTTAACAAAGCATTTGTGAGACACATACTCATGTGCATTGGTTTGGTAGTCGATTTAAGATGTTCAGGAAGGTAATCCAAATAGGTTAAGAACTTACGGGGGGCTTTGTAATGTTAGTTCAAGAGTTTTCGTAAGCTCAGAATTTAAAAATATAGCTAAAATATTAGAAATTTACTGTATTATTATATTAATGATAATGCATGAATTATGTTTGAAAAATTAACGAACAATTTGATATAAATTATATGAGCAATATAATTAATCTTGTACATAAAACAACATATATAAGACATGTATATACATCTGGTATGATTAATATGTTAATATATGTACCTACAATCATAAAAAATACCTAAAATTGAAAAAAAAAATACTAAATAAATCAATAAAATGTGGAAATATATATATATATATATATAAAACATACATGACAACTTAGGAAACATTTTTGGTGTGTGGCATTGTGATTGAAACAAGATTTTTAATGGAGTTGCGTTCATTTGACACATCACCTACACCATTACACTTGTTATTATGGGATGAAAAATCAAAATAACCCTAAAATTTGCCAAAAAAAAAAAAAAAAGGTCATCTGCTTCTTAGACAAAATTTGGTTAGTTATGAGTTTAGGAAAAATATGGAGTGTAGAAAATAGAGTAAGAGGGTAGGGAAACAAAAATTAAGAAAGAAAGTGAGCAAATTTGGGGTTTGATGAGTACCTAAGGAAACCAGCTACCTAGAAGTGAGACCAAACGATCACCTGAAGGAGGAGGCAGCACGTGGGTTGGCCGATAACCTCTCTCTCTCTCCCATGGTGGCTGGAGTTCGAAATTCCGTTGAGTTGCTAATTTTCTCTAATTTTATCAAAAATTAGGGAAAAATAGTAAACAATTACTAAAGATTTTAAAATTTGGTTTCCTAATGTATTTTTGTACGAGGAATTCAAAACTTTAATTAGATTTTCAAAATTTTGAGTATAGATATGAGATTCTTAAGAAAAATGTCCTATACACTAAATTTTACTTGAGGTTTTTGAAAAACTAATGACCGTAGTTTCGACTTGAAATTTTGTGACTATGCTCCTAAGAGTTGAACTTTGATGTTATGTGGTCGATTTGTAAAATTTAAGTTGTCAAATTTTAGGGAAAATTATGATTCTGTGAAAACAGTATGTTAGACAAGTTGATTTGCAAAGGAGTTAGATCGATTCTTTACAAAACTATAGGTAACTCTAGTATAACCTATAATTATCTATATGCAATAGTTAGAAATAGTATATCATGAGTTAAGGAATTATGGTTTTTAAGTAGAGATTAGGTATTTTGTAATTTAAGGCTAACTTTAAGTTATTATGTTAATGTAAATGAGTGATTGGTATAATGGGAAATGAATGTATATAATTAAGGTTTTTGGTTGATACTTATTGATATTGTAGGGTAAGTTAGAGTATATATTAAATAGCAAAATGTAGTAATGGAAGTAGGGTCATAAATTACATCAAAAAGTAGGTGGGAATGTACTTTGGTAACGAATAACTTGATTATGCTAAAAATGGGCTTTGGGTCAAAAAGTAATTTATATTGGAACTTTACAACTATTTCGAAGTTAGAATGTAAGTTAAGAACTTCTTAAGTAAAAACCTAATTTAGGGTAATGAGTCATAACCTTAGTTAGAAACTGAATCAAAACCTGACATTGTGTTTAGATAGGTGGAAACCTATGAAAATCAAAGGAAATGGAAAGAAAATATGTGTTTAGTAACTTAAGAAAAGGAACAAATGAGATGAATCAAACAGACAGACTTCTACTCTAAAGGTCTAAACTTATCTCTTCAAATTTGGACAAAAATCCATGGAAATGGACAGAACTCCTATGAACTTCCAAAAATATCCTTAAACAAGCATACTATTCATCTTCTTCTTCAATAAATCTGTTGCCTTTCTTTACTTCACTCCTCTATCTCCTCTTCATGGTCAAAATCTAGTTTTCCTCTTTCTCCCCATGGTTGGATTCTACTATGTGTTACCACTCCTCTCTCTCTCTCTCTATTTTCCTTTATCTTTTTTGTTGCCTCTCTAATCTCTCTCTCTCTCTCCCTCTCTCTCTCTCTCTCTCACACACACACACACATACACAAAAATCTATTGTCTCTCTCCCTCTCTTTTAGCTCTTTACATAAAAGGGTAATGTAGTTAAGTTCAAAAACCATTTCCATAACTTTCCTTCCATTTCTACCTTTTAAATTTAAACAATAGCAAAATTTATATTTCCTTTCTATACCTTCCCTCTAATTTCTGCTCTCATAAAAGTAGCCAAACATAGTGTTAGTCAAAAAATAGTTTAGAAGCTATCTTAAATTAACTAAAACTAAACAAATAACCAAAGATCTACTTATATCAAAATGTAAACATACTTAGTAATGAAAATAAGTTCTTACTTCATATATGGATTAAAATTGAAGTTATGTAATACATTCTAGGGATTATTAATGAAGATTACATATACAATGTATAGGAGCATGTGATATTCTATCCAGGTAAGTTGGGATCGTAGCTTCATTGCTTGTTGAGATATTATATTAAAGTATTTAGAGGCTTAAGAGTGTATTATTTGTGATTATGACTTAGTTATTGTGTGCATGCTGCAAGTGTAATTGATAATCTATTTGGTGATGGGATTTAAACTCTTCGATGCTTTACTTTGCTTGATTACATATTGTTGGTTGGTTTAAACTTGCTTTGTCACCCTTAAATGAAAAATAATAAAAATCAAACTACAAACTTAACTATACATGCATAACAATCCATTAGGTGAACGATTAGGTATGTCAAACAAAACATGGACCCTTTCGATGAGACCGGTACTAATGGTCATTTCCTTACCCCTAGTCAAACTAAGTTATATGAGAGGAGATCATTATAAGGTTAGGGGTTGTAGTTTAACAATAGTTTAGGGAGAAAGGTATTCTTCATTGCATAAGTATAGGTTTAGTTTGATTTGTGTCGTGTTAAAACTCCTCAATTTAGATTAGAGCGGATGAAATTTTTCTAACCTTACAATGAACCAAATAACATTGTACAATGTTTCATATGATTAATCAACTACATTGCATTATATTAAATTAATATCTTTATCTGTGTTTATACTACACTCTTCAATTTCCATCCTCTTTACCGAATTGGTTGTGCTTATATTTCAATAGATTTTGTTGCAGGTTCCAACTAAAGGGTAAAGATGTAGTGATATAGCTAATCACATGTTAGTATGCGAATGGTTGGGGAGTGAGTGGAACCCCGAAGCTGATGAAACTAGAATACTTTTGAAGCCTTAGTCTTTTAAGAAAACTAATCAATCTTCTTAGATGACAGCTAGTTTTCTAATAAAGTCTGTATATATATTGTGTTAGAACCTATGACTTTTGAAAACTATCTTTTGTAAAGGTACTATTTTGATGTAAATATCTTTACGTAAATGATGCACTATAGGTGTTCTTATAATGGTTTTCAAAGAAATACCACTTGTTCTACTTATAACAGGTACCTTACTAAACACTTTAAGCTGGTTGAGTTTTGTACTGTAAGCCCCAAAGTTCAGCCAAGTAACCGTAGGATTGAACTTAGAACCCAAGGTTTAGGACGATCGGTTAAAAGATCCGATCAAACCCAAATTATAAACTATTGGAAAGAATATTAGTAAAAATGATCTCGTAAACTTAAATTTAAGAAAAGAAATAGTAAAATAGGAGACTATAAAATTTTCAAATTTTAAGCATAATAACTGCTAATTATCAAAAATGTAAAAAGTGTAATATAATAACTAATAAATTATTAGAGATAGATTATATGTATACTAAAAATTTTAGAATGGCCAAAATAATATTTAGGAATGTTCACGTATACCCTACATGTATTTACGTGTAGATAAAAATACGCGTAATTACTAAAATTGGACGAAAACTAAGTAAATAATTAAAGAAAAATACAAAATAATTATAAAAAAATCAGAAGAGGATAACTGCAACAAGATTAGGTCGTGACAGAAAAAGAAAAAAATAACCAATAGGAATTGGACAAACAAAAAGCCTAAAATCATGGAATTGGGGCAAAATCCCATCAAATTAATGCACATTAAATTCTACAATTGTCTATAAATAAGGAAAAAATTTCCAGAAGTCATTTGGCTAGTTTGTGATCTGGGAAAAATCGAAACACAAAAAAATTCGAGAGAAATTCAAGAAAATAAAAAAAAAAAAACTGTGCAGATTAGCAAGGTGAACTAAAACCACCACCCACCACCACCTGGGACTGAACCACCACCACTACCCTACACTAGGACCACCGCCTGGACCGGCCGATAGCCTTGGACCGGGTTTAGACGGCCAGAAAGCTTCGAACCGGTTAGTCATTTATTCACCCTGATTTTTGTATAATTTTGTAAAATTAGTTATTTTGCTCAAAAAATTATGAAACTTGTTATTCTGAGGTTTTATTGTATGTAGATTTAGGGAAAAATATTGGTTTAGTTTAATTATGTCTGGAAATATAGGGTCCCTAACAAATTGTTCAAAACCGAGCATGATTAAATCGGAAATTAAATAGGCTTAGGGATGTAGTTTGGGGCTCAAAATTTTTCTGTAAGATTCTCATATGATGTAGAACAGTGCTATGAAGCCATTTTTTTTAAATTAATTTTCGAAAATTTTAAGTTAATTTTTAGCCCTAAAATGATGGTAAAAATGGGTAATTTAAGATTAATTAAGTAATTAAATTATTAATTACTGACTTAGTGAATAAGTAGATGTTTTAGGATGTTAAGATCTGATGGAGTATGATACTTATAGCATTTAGGGTGTTAGATGTAATTATTAGGTTAATTATGTAATAAATGAGTAATAGGAAAAAAAATAGTTAATTTTGTAAATTAGGGAAATTTGGAGTAAAATCTGATTTAGGATGGATTTAGACATTTTGAAATAATAATTGATGTTTAGAGATGGTAATTAGGGTAATAGAAATATTAGAAATGCATTATGTGCATAATATGCAATAATGCATAATGTTTAATTTTTGAAAATATAATAAATAGAAAATATTATAATAAAAATTGATATTTTGAGAATAATCAAAATGCACAATAAATCTGATAGGAAACTTGAATTTATGGAATTATATGAAAAATGTAAAAATTTATCACATTAGGAGTGAATTCGGTACACTAATATGGATTTAAGTATACCGAGTAAAATAAACACTGACAAAGGGTAATGATGGTATTTAGGAGATCGGGAAGTGATGTGATTAATTTCACATTATGGATTGAAATGGATTTCTAGGGATGGAATCGAAAACATTACTTAGAAATCAAACTAAAAACCTAATTTAGAAATCGATGCGAAAACCGAACCTGAACCTAACCCTAAACCTAGAATAATGGTAAAAGACTTAATACCTAGATAATTAGACATATTAAACCTTAAACAAAACTTAACAATAAGCGTTATAGAATAAAATGAACTTGTAATATTTATATGAAAAGCTAAAACCACGTTCATGTTATAGGGATGATCGGCGATGGCCTGAGCAAATCGGACCTCGAGTGAGTGAGCGAGGAGTCGAAGTAAGTTGGGATTAATACGATGCTGTATTTTGGAGGCTTAAGATTATGCTTGGTTGTACTTGTTAGATAGTTGAATGTATGCATGTGCTTGATTATGGGTGATGCTATGATTCTGTTTGTTGCTTTGGCACATATTGTATGAATTGTATGTAATGATTGATCACCCTAAATTGGACTTAATCAAATATACGATCAGTAATCATAATCGAACATGCATGGCAACCCGTTAAGGGATTTAGGACTCTCCGGCCAAATACCGACCCCTTCGGAAGGGATAGCGTAGGATTGCAAAATGGTCCCTTCTTCATCCTTAGTCGAACTAAGTGACAGGAGAGGAGGTCGCGGCGAGGGTGAAGATAGTGGTTCGAAGGTAGTCGCGGGAGGAGCAAGGTCTCCATTACACAAGCCTGGGTTTGGTCGTGAGCTGTTGCATTAACGGCAACTCTTCAACCCGGATTAGAGCGGGCGCAATTTCTCTAATCCCACGACGGGCCAGACAACATCGTGCGATAGCATTTGCTTGCACATGCATTACACCTAATAAGTGATTGAAAACCTTGTTGTGTTTATGGTATATTTTTAAGTCCTCCGTCCTAACTTACTGAGCTGTGGTTGCTCACATCCCTATAGACATCGTGCAGGTGCTGGCTAAGAAGCGGCAACAACTACTATGAAGCTAGCAACTGCTGGATCCTGAGGAGTGAGGAAAAATATGTGAAGAATAAACACATATTTTAAGGTTTAAGTTTTTATTCTAGAATTACTTTTCATTTTGAATAATGTAACAACTAGGAAATATATTACGGAGAAATATTGTAAACCTTAGTTACAATAGCTGAATTATAGCATATATATATTTCCTCACTTTCTTAGATTAATGCTTTATTTAAATTACAAACTGTTTACTTCAAAGCGGGTTAGTCGTCGACGCCTTGTGTAGATCAGGTTTAAGATAGCGGTTGTAAGGCCAACTTCTATCTTAGGATGGTTTACACGGCGGGGACTGTTACGACTCTGCCGCTTCGAGGCGTGACACGTATCCCCTGTGTAGGCTAAATCTACAATAGCCATTGTATGGTTAGCTTCTGTGTTAGATTAGCTTATATGGCAGAACTGTTACAACTCTTCCTGTTCAGGACATAACGGTATCTAGACTTTTGAGTCTTGATTTCAATACCCATTAGACATTAACTTGCTAAAGCTACCACCTCACTTGATGCTATTAGTTGCCATCTATTAACGTAGCACTTTTGCTAAATTAATACATGACATGTGTCTTTTCTATTAAAATAATCAATATTTACTTCACAATATTGTAGTCAAGTTTGAGTAGTTTATGGAATTGAGTTTGACTTTGTAATGTTTAACTTAGCAAACAAACCTAATGGAACTTACCTTTACCTTAAATGCTAGTCAAGTTTGCATTTAATATTATTTTAATTAAAATAAAAAATATATTTTTTAATAATAAAGTTTAAATGAGTTTAATTAAATCAAGTTTGAGTTTGTTCAGTGCCACTTGCTTCTGAAAAGACAACAGGAATCCTTCGGAATTGTTAAGAAAATTCAAATGGCATTTTATCATTTATTGCACAATGTCACAATGACCGAACATATACTTCACCCCCAAAAAATGACTGGACGCATATGGCATAGCTGTTCAGATAAGACAAGAGGAGTAGTTCATCAATATATGATTAAAAAGGACCAAGAATAAGCCGCTCTCTCAAAGAAAAGTCGAACACAGGCATAAGCATAAACTTCCATCGACAAATATGTTCAGCAAGATGAAAGCATCACCGTCTTCCTCCGAACGGAACGTTGATTCATGGAAATACGATGTTTTCATTAGCTTTCGAGGCAAAGACACTCGCAACGGCTCCACGGACCACTTGTACAACTCCTTAGTTGCAAATGGAATCCGCACTTTCAGAGATGATGATAGATTGGAAAAAGGGAAACGCATTCAAGATCTGTTCAAGGCAATAGAAAGTTCAAGGTTTTCGATCATCGTCTTCTCGAAAGACTATGCTTCTTCCATGTGGTGCTTAGATGAGCTTGCTAAGATCATGGAATGCTCGTCAACAACTACGCTGCCTGTTTTCTATGGCGTCAAAGCATGTGAGGTGCGTAACCAAACAGGAAGTTTTTGTGCAAGTTTTAAAGGGTACGATACAAACCCTGATGCAAGTCAAAAAGTCATCAAGTGGAGGACTGCCATGGAAAAAGCAGGCTCTACTGCCGGATGGGATGTTGGCAACAGGTAGGAATGGTCCAATGATTATTTTCAATTTACTGCACTTTATATTTGAATTTGATGCATGTATTAAATTTCTCTTTTTGTTTTATTGATAATTGGATTGCATCGTTAATTGTGTGAATTGCAGAAATTGTATAATATGGTTACATTTACCTCGGTTTCTTCTCAATATTGAGAATTTTTCTTTGGTGTCTACCCGATTTTATGGAGTCTATTAGAAGATAATTTTCTCGATTCCCCTTAATTTCCGTTCCACTTTCCATTTATCTTGACGACTAACGAGGCAAACTTATACTCAGGATTATGGTGATATGTAGAAGTGGACTAAACCTTAACTCTCCTTGAAAATTTATAAAAGGATACGTTTGTTTCTATTAAAATCATTAAGTTCCATTGTCATTAAAAAGTTGCGTTATTTCTTTATATGATGCAGGCATGAGACAGAAGTCATAGGTGAAATAGTTAAATTTTTGTTTGCGAAATTGAATACGCCTGTTGCAAGCATCAATGATTCCATGAAACTAGTTGGAATGAGCTCTCGGGTCGAAGAGGTGATAAGATGTCTGAGTTCGGAGGATCTATGTTATTTGGGAATATGTGGGATGAGTGGAATGGGCAAGACAACTCTTGCCAGTGTAGTGCATGCCGAGATCTATAATCAGTTTGATGCTACAGCGTTTCTTTCAGATATTAGAGATGCATCTGAGAAAGATGGAATCGTTTCTCTGCAAAGGAAGCTTCTCTCAAAGCTGTTGAAGGACGAACAGGATTCTTTAGATACCGAACAACAGGGAATTGATCTAATACAAAGGAGGTTGACAAGTTTGAAAGTACTCATTGTCCTCGATGATGTGAGTAAGTTAGAGCAACTAGGGGCATTAGCAGGAAAACCCAACTGGTTTGGGCCTGGAAGTAAAATCATCATCACTACCAAAAACGAGCATGTGCTAAATGCCCATCGAGTGAGTAAAACCTATGTTGTTGATGCGCTGAATGACAAGGAAGCATTGAAGTTGTTCAGCTGGATTGCGTTTGGAAGTGCAAATCCACCGCAAGGATTTTCTGAGGTCTCTAAAAAGTTCGTTTATTATGCTAAAGGGCATCCCTTGGCACTGAAAGTTCTTGGATCCTCCTTAATAGGACGCGACGACATCCGTTTATGGAATAGTAAACTAAGTATGCTTAAAGTGATCCCCGACGAGGAAATTTCCACCAAACTTCGTATTAGTTTTGATGAATTGAGCAAAACGGAAAAAGAGGTCTTCTTAAACATTGCATGCTTCTTTAATGGTTGGGAGAAAGATCGAGTTGAATATATATTAAGTTGCTGTGGCGAATTCAATCCAACATACAGCATGGAAATTTTGAGGGAGAGATATCTAGTGGACATCTCTAATGGCAGGTTACACGTGCATGATTTGATTCAACAAATGGGTCAAGACATTGTTCACAATGAGTGCCCCTCTGAACCCGGCCGATGCAGTAGATTGTGGCTCATAGAGGGTGTGTCTCATGTATTCAAAAATGATACTGTAAGTCCAAAATCCGATTAAGTTTATTATTAATTTACATTTGTTTCGTGGATGATGCCTTCTAAACATTTTTCAACTCGTCTAATAAAACTTTTGGAATTATTTAATATTACTGTAGTAATATCAAAATATTATCGTTAATTTAATGGCAAGTGATTGTAAGAGATAAACATGGCATCCAACATTCGACGGTAATGGCTAATGATGTAGGAAAATGTTTGCCAAATATGAGGAAAAGGGTTTTCTTTTTTAAATATAATATTCACCAATATTTTCTTTGATCGTTAGCCACAACCATTGCTTATAGTGAAAATACCAAAAATGAGTTTTTCTTTTTTTCCTTTGTATTTTCCCGTAATTAGTCATATCATCATCGGCACTAAACTTAACTGACATGTTTTGCTCTGATCTGCTTACTATTGTTAGGCGACAGAAGCTATCCAGGGCATGGTCTTAAATTTCCTACCTAAGATGAAGGAAAAATGGAAGGCCCAGTCCTTTGAGAAGATGATGAAATTAAGACTCCTCATCTTCCATGGGAACCCTTTCTCTGGAGACCTCGTTTCCCTATGTAACGAGCTTCGTTATATGGAGTGGAGATATTTCCCATACAAAGCTTTGCCGGCGAATTTTGAGCCAAGCAGGTTAGTAGAGCTCAAAATGAAGTGGAGTCACATCAAAGAACTTTGGGATGGAGTGAAGGTGAGGATAGATCTAAAATCTTATATCGTCAAATCTAATTATCCTTTGGCAAATTATCCCATGCTCTTGGAAACTAAAGTTATAGAATTAGCGTGAATTTCGAAATTATCACACTTGAATGCTTTGAAAAATGTCGATATCTCAAAACTTCTTCTCAAATGCAGTACCAAGCCATTATTCTATCTAAATACGTGTTTTTGATTATGTTTTTTCGGTGCACTTATCTAACTAGGGTTTTTTTCTTTTGTTTTTTTTTTTTTAGTAGTTTGATATTTCGGTGACAAATATGAGTTAAATCAGAGAATAAATTGGCCTAAAATAATAACTACAATTACATAATAAACAAAAGACTAGCTTGGGTTGCATTTGAGAACTTTTGAGTTTTCCACATATCTAAATGGATATTAGTGTGATATTTAGAAACAACGGATGTTCTATGGTTTTGATTATCTTTAGGAATATTAGCATTATTTACCCATATGGCACGTTTGCTAGGTAGGATTAGATGCTTCTAGTAGGTGGAATGTTTTAAGGGATTATTGGATTATGCTTTTGAAATGGTAGAATTCTCGTTTCATTTCGTCTTCATTAATTAGAAAAGATTATTTAACCATCAATCTAATATATATATCTAATAATTAAGGGCTTTCTTCCTATTTCTACCATATAACCACTCAATTCCACTTTAAATATGTTATAATCAAATATAATATTCAAATGAAATCAACAATTTTATGTGTGTTTCTTAACATGTGAATGGATTTTATCATTTCGTTTTTAATTCTGTTCAAATTTATTTCATTTCAAATAATTTCTATATACCAAACATGATATTATATTTATATTTGATATTTTCATTGTTTTAAACGAATTCCACGGGTTTTAAGATAAGTAGGAGATATCAAAGCATCTTCCTAAAATTTACAAGCAAAATCTAATCTATAGCATAAAATATTCATTTGGAACATATCCACCCATATAGGGTCAAACATAAAATACATATCGTACTTGTTTTGATGTGGTTTTCTCCCTTGTCTGACAGGAACTACCCTGTTTGAAAACAATCGATCTCAGTTTCTCTAAAGAACTCACCAGGATCCCAAATTTGAGCGGCACGCCTAACCTTGAGAAGCTTATCCTTGTGTGCTGCTCTAAGCTTTCCAGTATTGATGAGTCCACTGGATCCCTGTTTACTGTCCTAAACCTTAGATGTTGCAAAGCTTTGAAGGCTCTTCCGAAGAGTGTCTCAAAGCTAAAAAGGTCTCTCCGGATTCTTGACATCTATGGCTGTCGTAGGTTATATACACTACCAAAAAATTTGCATACGGCATCACTTGAAAAGTTTGAAATCCGTGGTAGCGGTATAGAGCTTAAAATGCTGGAGGAATGGAGTCGTATTTCTTTTATGTTTCATTTGTTACGCAGAGATATTTTGGAATGGTTCGGAATGAAATTCGGCCGAAAGGTGGAGAATGCGGATGGAATGATTACGGAATTCTGGCCAAAAAGAGGACAACGTGGGTGGAATGATATGGGAAAGCAGAATGAGAGAAGATGTTAAATATATAACTTATTGTAGTTATATTTTTTAATAAACTGTTGCCTTAATATGCTATGGTAGAGACAGTATAAACAATTTTGATAACAACCCAGCAAAGTATGCTCCAAAATTTTATTTCTCATGTCTCTAAAAATTTTACCTTTAATATCCTTTACCAATTTGTATTCTAATCCTTTCCTAATTCCCCATTCCAATCCCCGACTAAATTTATAATGGATGGCTAATGCCCAAGCTATACAAATATGATCCCTCCTGCCATGAAACATGTTTGGTTCTACCATCCTATTGTTACAAATTTTATAATTAGTTAGAAATATTTGCAATAAATTCAACTCTTCCAAGGCAAAGTTCGTGTATCTAAAAGCAAACTTAGCTAACTGCTCATATGGAAAAACAAAATCACTAGGTGAATTATTTTTAGCATGAGTTTTTTGAAAATTAGTAACTCGAGGGTGAGTCTAAGATCGAATGCAAGGAGATGTTGGTGCATTACTAGGCAATGGTTTATAGTTACAGGTGGTTTATCACATGTGAGATCGATGCCAATCAATCTAGAGAAGTCTCATATTGAAGATACACAAAGGAATGTTGTTAGAGGGAGGTGTTGAAGGAGAAATTAATAAACTTGGTTTCCCAAAGAGCATATGTAATAGCAGATCAAATCGAATATATTCGCTTATTCTTCGTTCATTTGTTCGTATGCTTGGCAGTGCTAAAGTCTACAAATGGTAACCCAAATTAAATTTTCATAGCCTCAAAAGGTTTGGTTTCTTGGAATGGTGTAGTGGTTTGGCACTACATATTTATGGTGAAGCAAATAGTCAATATGACTAGCCTGTGGGTCATACGGAAGGAAGAAGTTGAATGGAGCAAATGTGGTTATGAGGCATTGGTTTAAACATTACATTCGGATAGCACTTTTGATGATATGATATGGATGATGAACTTAATATGAGATTTATTATTTTTGTTATTGTAATGTGGTATGTACCTGGATTGTTCCTCACAATTATTGAATTAGAAATGTCATTAGTTTTAGTCATGTATATTGTATAACCAAAGTCATATATTACTCCACATTTTGGAATGCTAGAACTATTTATGAATATGACATGAGTTTAACTTCAGTTTAAATTCTCCGTCTTCTAACTCCTTCCTTTTAACCAAATAAAGCGTAGAGCCAGGGAATGGCTTTTGAAGAAAAGGAAAAAAAATATTATATATCTTTTACAAAAATCCTCAAAGAAAGCTTTTTAAAAAGATTATCCCAATAATACCACATTTATAATCAGCATTTGAGCATACATTCTAAAAAGATAACATAAATAGCTGATAATTGAAAATTGATAGTGATCTCATTGTCGTACTTACAATGAAGTGCCTATTAATCCATATGAAAAAGCCAAGAAAATTGGAGAAGATGTTGTCTAGGAAAGCTAAAAAATGACTTTCTAAAAATCGATATATGCCGTTTTTTAAAGAAAAAAAAAAGAAAAACATTTTTCAAAAACTGATTTCTTTACTTTATGCTCAGATAACTAAAATCAATATTTTAAGAGTGATTTTAACATGTTTAAAAACCAATTCTAAATATGGGGTTTTTCGAAATTGAAAGATAAAATAATATAAGTATAAATATGTATGTATACATACTTATCTATGTATTCTTTATCTTTCTTTCTTTCTTTTTTTTTATTAGGGTAATATTATCATATTTGGTCACACTAGTAGATTCGAGTATGTATGATAGATTTCTCTAAACTGACAATCACTTAAAATATTTCACTTTAAGATACATCAGCTATATAAAGTAAAAAGAAAAAAGAAAAACATAAAATAATATAAGTATAAATTTGTGTGCATACATATCCCCCCCCCCCGCCTAATTGGGTTAGTATTGTTAAATTTGTTCTTAGTGGTTGAAACAAACATGTAAGAAAAGGAAGAGATAAAGGGACATTGGTCCGATCGGGAATTAAATCAAGATTAAACAGCACTGATTCCCTGATAGTGGTGAATGGAATTTAAGCAAATGGATGAATCGATTACACCTACAAAAATTCATTATGTTATACCCTTGTTGAAATAAAACAGCAGCTCTCTCCATCTCTCTCTCTTACACTGTGTTTAGCAACTTCTATACAAAGTGGAAATAGAAGGAAAGCTATAAAAATAAAAAGAAAGGAAATGAAAGCAATGAAAATAGAACTTTTTCTCTTGTTTAGATATAAAGAATGAAAATGGAAAGAATCAAGTAGAAATATTTTCATTTCTCTTGTTTGGTTAGTATAAAGCAAATGAAAAGAGTGAAAATTAAATAATAAAATGACCAAATTACCCTCAATCTTATATTAACTAACAATAGAGAGAAATGACATATATGTAAGGAATATAAACCATCTAAACAACATTATGCACGTGCATAAAAAACAATGCTATCAAAAATTGAAATGTACATATGAAGCAAGGGAGATAATAACACATAGAAATTGTCTACAAACAACTTATAGATTTTTTTTTTTAAATCATAAACAGCTAATAGGATATCTTTTCCTGCTTCCAACATTGTGAATAGTGTTGTCTTTGTATGGATTATTCTTAAGACAAAATAGTAAAAAATTAACTTTTTCTGTATAACATGCCTTCTATTGACACATGTATCACCCATTTCCTCTACAATGAGATAATTTACTTAGCTCAATCACTCAACAATTATTCTAGGAAAAAATCTAATCTATAGCATAAAATAATCACTTGCAACATATCCACCCATATAGCATCAAACATAAAATACATATCGTACTTGTTTTGATGTAGTTTTCTCCCTTGTCTGACAGGAACTGCCCTGTTTGAAAACGATTGATCTCAGTTTCTCTAAAGAACTCACCAGGATCCTAAATTCGAGCAGTGCGCCTAACCTTGAGAAGCTTATCCTTGTGTGCTGCTTTAAGCTTTCTAGTATTGATGAGTCCATTGGATCCCTTAAAAAGTTTACTGTCCTAAACCTTAGATGTTGCAAAGCTTTGAGGCCTCTTCTGAATAGTGTCTCAAAGTTAAAAGAGTCTCTCGAGATTCTTGACATCTATGGATGTTGTAGGTTGTATACACTACCAAAAAATTTGCATACAGCATCACTTGAAAAGTTTGAAATTCGTAGTAGCAGTATAGAGCTTAAAAGGTAGGAAGAGGAGGGGAATTGGAGTCATATTTCCAAATATGTTTGTTTTATGTTTCATTTGTTATGCAAAAATATTTTGGAATGGTTTGGAATGAAATTCGGCTAAAAGGTGGAGAATGCGGATGGAATGATTACAGAATTCTGGCCAAAAAGAGGACAAAGTAGATGGAATGATAAGGGAAAGCAGAATGAAAGAAAATGTTCAATATATATCTTATTATAGTTATATAGAAAGCTTATCCCATGTATGTGGAATGCTAACAATCTATGCTTATATTTTGACTAAAGTGTTGTAAATACGATTGTACCTTCTTCGAATTATTAATGAAAATTCATTCCCCATAGTTATTGTATGTCTCCTTTATTTTTGTCTCACTCGTAGATTATGTCAGCCCACAATGGGTGAACAATTCCATAAATTACTAAAGCCTACAACTCACACACCTCTTCACGCATGAACAAGTTCGAACACCACCAATCTAACCCCCTCTTAAGTTACCTCAGTGATAAGGAACATCCCTTATATGATCGAAGGACTCCTACAACGCCTGTTGGAACACCACCAACTCAAAACCTACCAAAGTGACCCAAGTTGCTAATAGCTAAACAATCTCCTTTGGAAGAGCAACCCCAACTCTTCGACAAGTAAAGCAACTTAAGCTACTAATAGCTTAATAGTCTCCTTAGAAAGGCAACCCTAGCTCTTCCTTAAGCATAAAGACATAAGCTACTAACAGTTGAGTGGTCCCTATGGAAGAGCAACCCTATGCTTCCCTAAGTAAGATGACCTTAACGATAAGAGGAATAACACTAACTCTTCAACTAAGTGGTATAGACATCAAAAGTTAAAAATATGAAAAAGAATGAAGTATGAATTGAAAGCAACTATAAGAACCAATCTTTGATTACAATAATGGTGCATTTACAATGATAAAGGTTGACATACTAGCCTCATTGATACAAGGATTCTTTACATTTGAAGAATTGACAAGTACAATAAGAAAAAAAAAAGAGAGAAAGAGAGAGAGAGGGAGAGAGAGAAGAAGAAGAAGAACATAGTGGCTTGTTACTTTAGATTTGTTAGCCTAGCAATTCACAAAAATCGAGAAGATAAATACGCTTGAAGGCTTAATCCATTAGAACTTATGGGTCTTGACAAAAGGGACCAGGAGCCTCTTTGTTCTGGTCGGTAGGAGGATAATCTTGATTTTAGTCTTCTCTTTATGTATCTATAAGAGTGATCCCCTATGAAGCTATTAAGGTTGAGAAGATGTAAGAGCAACCTAGACAACCTTGGCAGCAAGAGTAGCCATTCCCTTCTTTGCCTTGCTTCTCTTTCTTCCTTATGAGTTATACCATCAAGGAAGTCCAAGAAGCTCAAGTCTAGGCCGAGATGATGATCAAGCGGTATCTTTTGGATCTCTCGAATTGTCTACATGGAGATGTCTTTGCACTCATCAATCCACTACTAGGTTGTTAAAAATCGTTCCATGGCCTTCTCCTTAATGGTGGTGTGTATGATGTCTCTCTTCTCGAGGCTAGTGATTAGCTCCTTTATCACACTAGCCTTGTCCTGAAGATCCTTGATCTTCTTCTCTAACTCTCCCTTTTGGCTAGCTAGCTCTAGAGAAAAATTTTTGGCAGACGAGCACTCTTGATCCTTTATCATCAACTCAACCTGCAGTCTAAAGATTGACATGCTTAGTTCCTTATTACACTAGTCGAGCTCTACCTTAGCCTTTTTCTCATCTTCCAATTTTTTGGAGAGCTTAGCTCGAGACTTTCGCTCTTCCTCCAGTTATTTCTTCAAAGTAGCAATCTTCTCAATAGCCCCACTCTTGGCCTCCTTCCGCCTTTCCTTCTCCTTCTCAAGCTCATTGCTAGCTCTACTCTCTATACATAAGAATGATGAAGACACTGATTAGCTTTATGGAATTTTTTATAGTAATTCTTAGATAAGGACTCCACTTTGTTACGATCCTACTATGTCACAAACACTTCACTACAAAGGACTTTTACCTCTTATATTACTCTATCATAGTGCCCAAGCCAAAGCATCACCAGACCATTACACTGCATAACATCAAACAAATAATGAGTGGTGAGAAGAAAAATTTTTAAAGTACACTATAAAATCAAGCAAACCAAAGGAATCTAAATTCACCTAGCAAGCCAATGTGCTAAAGTGAACCCACCCCCACCCCCACAATCTTAAGGGGTGAATCAGATTAAGCCTCCATCATCTTCTCTAAGATGACCCAATCAATGAAGGTATAAAACCCCATTAAAGCCTATAGGTTGAGCTCCTAGTAGCATAACGTCATATCGTTAACCCAAATGTCCTACTTTGGTCGAAGGAGTTTTTCGCTAACTTACCTGGTGGTAAACTTAGTAGCCTCTAAGTATAAGCTAAGGTTCTCAGATTCGTATAAGATGATCTTCAAAGAGTCCAAGATCGTCCACTTCTTCTGATGCTCATTTAAGTCCTCTTGCTAGGCTTCTCCCATATCATCGAAGGCATGGTAAGGGTAACCATAAGGGAACTCAAACATGCTGGATCAGTTAAGTGGCTTCTTCATTTTTGCTTTCTTTGGATTCAACATGCTTATCTCACTTACTTTATAGGTTTTCCTCTTTTGGCTTACTAACTTTACCCCAACACTGGCATCAAGCCTCTTCCCTTTAGCCTTAGTAAGAGAGGAGAGCACCACTAGTTCCTATGCCACAACAGTAGATTCCTACCCCCATATGGCGAGAAGGGGCTTGAATGTCTAAATAGGCTCGAATACTAGAGCCATCGCAATACGGACTTATAGATGAATACATGAACCTAATATCGCTCGTAACTAAAAAGGGTAGGTCCAGATTGTAAGATGGTTCAAAAGATAAATGGTAATCAAATGATGAACAGGGATTCGCATGCATTAACGTTGGATATGATGTACTGACGCCTTACATGAGCTTAGGACGCACTTGATATGATGTACAAGTGTGACCAAAAGTTACTCACTACTAGTCCACAATCAAAGGGCTAGATAAGAGTAACTTGAGGATAAGTAACAAAACACTTAGCTTAAAAGAGTATGTTTGAAAAATTCAATCTCATAACTGTCGTTGTGACTATTACAATGTTCAAGTATTTATATGACTCAATTAAGGTAAATCTTATGTGAGAGTAAATTACAAAAAAGATTCCAACTAATAAGGGAAAAGAGAATAATTTTCAAGGGTATCAATGTAATTAAGCAAAAAAGAATATCCGCTAGTAGTAAAGATAGTACAGCTGTTAGAAAAAGGACAGCGCATGCATAATTTTACTAATTATGTGTTCCCAATAATACTGCGGGCTGAGCAAGGGTAGGTTTCGATCAGGTCTGATCGATGTTGACAATTTAGAAGCTCTAATTGCTGGGACTAGTTAAGGGTTGGCTTAAGAGGCAACTCACATTCAAGTCAGCTTTGGGTGGTAGGCTCTTGGCAACTATCAGCCCAACTTCAGCAATGGTCAAGTTGACAGTATCCAGATTCAATGTTGGGAATGTCACATGTCAAAAGGGTTAGCTTGGCACATCAGCTGATCACCCTGGAAACTTTATGGATGATATAGGAGGTGAAGTAGCTCCACAGGTCGGACTAAGATAACCACAACTCCTTAGTGCTTAACTTAACTCGAATAGCTTGGCAAACCATTTGAGCAAGAATTAGGATTTGGGATCAAATCTAATTCAACTCTAGGTTGCTCGTCCTTGGGAGTGTAAAGTTGGAGATCGGTAATGTTGAAAGAATCCAAGACCCCATATTCCTTGAGCAATTCAATCCTATAAGCATTAGGATTAATCTTTTCAAGTAGCTTAAAAGGACCATCCGTCCTAAGAGGTAACTTACTCCTCCTCAAATTTGGGAATCACTCCTTGCTAATGTAGATCCAGACCAAATCACTTGGTTGAAACCCTTTCTTCTTCCGTCCTCAACCTTGCCCCTCGAACTTAGTAATTGCTTAGCTTAATTGCTCTACCACCTTTTGCTGCATGGTTTCGATGGCCTCAATACTATCTATAGCTAGTGGGTCATTATCTAGCCTTGGCAGCAATACTTGATCCATTAGGAGTTCAAGGTTAAACCTATAGGGAACTTCAAATGGTGACATGTTTGTTACTCTATAAGCAGTCTTATTACAGTTAAACTTAATGATTGGTAGACATAGATCCTAATCTACCATGTTTCATCTAACAGCAAACCATAACAAAGTTCCCACATTTCTTTTGACAACCTTAGTCTGTCTATTAGTTTGTAGATGGCAGGATGTGCTATATAATAACTTTGTTCCCATTCATCTCCATAACATCCTCTAAAAGTAGCTTATGAACTTTAGGTCTCGGTCTGAAACATTGGTTCTAGGCACTCTGTAAAGCTTGATCACTCCTTGCACAAACAGAGAGGAGATAGCCAAAGCGTCGTTAGTTTTGGAATAAGACACGAAATGTGTCATCTTACTAAATCAATCCATGACTACCATGATGGAGTCCTTCCCTCAGGATGTCATTGGTAATCCCATCATAAAGTCCATACATAACTCAAACCATGGTTTAGTCAAGATGGGTAAGGGTAGATAGTGTCCTTGCTCAGCTTAGCTCTTTGCCTTTCAGCAAGTCATACATCTTTTCAATATAGACTGTACATCTCTCATCATTCTTGGCTAAAAGAATCTTATAGATAGCACTTCATGGGTTCGGCACTAGCTAAAGTGTCTTGTCAATCCTCCTCCATGTACCTCTTACACTAGCAATTCTCGCATGGAATAGGTTATGATATAAAGCCTCCTCTTCCTGAATAAGTATTTGTCCTTCCTATGATAGTCATCCAGCATCCATCCTTCCTTATACTAGGCATAGATAGGACCAAAGTGTGGATCCTCAACATACAAGTTCCTTATTGTTGAAAAGCCAAGTAGCCTGGTCTACAACTCGATCAGGAGAGAATGTCTTCTCGATAGGGCATCGATTACTACGTTGTTCTTCCATTCTTATATTTTACAACATAAGAAAAACACTCCATGAACTTGACACACTTAGCTTGCCTTCGGGACAACTTGGGTTGGATTTTCAGATATCTTAGGGATTCATGATCGATGTACATCACAAATTTCTTAGGTACCAAAAAATGTTGCCATATTGTTAAGGCTCAAATTAAAGAGTAGAACTCATTATCATAGATAGAATAATTGAGTGTAGCTTCTTGAAGTTTCTCGCTAAAGTAAGTGATAGGTCGGCCTTCTAGCATCAGCACAACACCTATGCCTAGTTCAGATGCATTACACTTTACTTTAAACACTCTATCGAAGCTCGACAGAACTAAGATAAGGGCTGTAGTTAGTCTCTCTTTCACTTCCTTAAAACTCCTTTGCTCCTTCTCTCCTCATCTAAATTCTATATTCTTCTTTAAGGGCTCAATTAGTGGGGTCACAATCATACTAAAATTTTATATAAATCTGCGATAAAATGGTGCTAAGTCGTTGAAGCTCCTTACGTCGGCAATACAAGTTTGCACAAGCCATTCTATGATCGCTCTTATCTTCTCATCATTGACTCAAATGCCACCACCACTCACAATAGACCCTAAGAAGATCACCTCAAGTCGACAAAAGTTGCATTTCTTCATATTAGCGTAGAGCTGTTCAGCTTAAAGTTTTGTAAAGACTCCTCAGAGATGCTCCTAGTGAGTTTCTAAGTCGGGTTTGTACACCAAAATGTTGTCAAAATAAACCACAACAAACTTACTTATTTGTTCTCAGAGTACATGATTCATTAAGCATACAAATATGCTCGGTACGTAAGACAATCTAAATAGCATTACAAGCCATTCATATAAACTATGTCATATCTTGAATGCGGTCTTCCATTCATCACCCTCGTACATTCAAATCTGATGGTAACCAGGTTTGAGGTTGATCTTGGAGAACACCCGCGCTCCATTAAGCTCATCTAGCATATCATCAAACCTTAGTATGGGATACCTGTACTTGATGGTAATATGGTTGATAGCTCATTTATCTACATACATTCTCTATAATCCATCTTTCTTTGGCACCAACAAAGTTAGTATAGTACAGGGGCTAAGGGATTCACACACATACCCCTTCTTCAACAACTAGTCTACCTATCTTTGTAGCTTGATAACTTGTTTAGGATTTAGCCTATAAGCAAGCTTGTTTAGTAGTGCGGCTCCTAGCTGCAAGTCAATTGCATGCTCAATGCCTTGGATTGGAGGCAAACCTTTTGGTAGCTCCTCTAGAAATAGGTTGGTAAACTCCTCTAACAAGGTTTTTACCTTTGCAAGCAGCTCCTTCTCCTTAGATCTCATCTCTAGTATTTTTTAGATCAATAGATAGGTTGGTCCTTCAAGCTCCATCTCTAGTATTACTACTACCTCTCATCAAGGTTAGGCTTAGTTGGGACTGCATGACCTTTACTTGCTAGGTAGTCAAAGGACTCAGTTTCATCGTCTTGCCTTCATGCTCCACGGAGCACGTAGTCCTTCTTTCATCATACATAACTGCTCGATCAAACATCTATAGTCGCCTAACTAGAATGCAAGACGTACTCATAGGCAGCACATCACAGAGTACTTCATCTCGGTAATTACCAACGCAAATTGGTATAGATACTTGTTTGTTCACTTGTATGGCTCCTTTATTACTGAGCCAATGTATCTTATAAGGCTTTGGGTGGGGCTTGGTCGGTAATTTTAATTACTAGACCATAAATGTAGAGGCAGCACTGGTGCAAGTTCCACTATCAATGATCAGTGCACAAAGGGACTAATTCACCTTATAACCAATATGGAAGAGATTCTCCCTCTATTTAGCTTCAAGCACAAGACCAACACTCATCGTCCTTCTCAACACTAAAGTGGCCGGCATAAAGTTGTTTTCCTTACTATAGATAACTTCCTCCTTAAATAATTTAATTTATCTGTCCTCTTTCAGCTCCTCTACTTCCTCATCAATACTGTCAACTTCAATAGTCGGTACTTTACCTTGAATCACCATAGTTCTTTTAGACACTAAGCGATCATGTGTCCAAAGTCTTGGCATTTGAAACACTTGATCCCACTTGTCTTACTCCTTAAACTCTAGCCCTTCTCAAACTTTCTCAAGGGTTCCTTCTCTTCTACTTGGGTAGTCTGAGTAGGTCGGATTTCTGGTAACCTTACTTGGTTCAGTTCACATAGGTTTGCTCGAAACAAAACGGCTACTGCCAAGTCGGCTGGCGGGTGATCGAAACCTACCTATTCGATGCCTTTCTATCCTCTAGGGGGCTTGAATTGCGTCATCAAGTGTTTTAATATCCAAGGTTTCTAGAATATTACCAATCTCATACTTCAATCCACCGATGAACCAAAATACAGTTCAATCCTCTGGCTCTACGACTTCACATCGGATCATTAACATTTAAAATTCCTTAACATAAGTGTCTACACTCGACCGTCCTTGCCTTAGCTCCTGTAACCTTTTGAAGGCATCTTGAAAATAATAGTTCAACACAAATCTTCTCCTCATAACCCTCTTCATTTCATCCCAACTCCTAATCTCTCGTTCTCCTTCCCTTCTTCAAGTGGCTTAAAGGTTCTTCCACCATAAGGCGGCATAACTAGTAAACTCCAACACAATAAGTCTAACCTTTGCATCATCGAGTATGTCATGGTATTCAAATTGCTTTTCATTCCCATCCACCCAATCTAGGTAGTCTTCAACATCACCACTTCTAGAAAAACGTAGAATATGCATCCTTAACCCTTCGACTATAAGGGCGCATACATTTCTTTCTTTAACCTCATTGTACTCCTTTACTTCGTCATCTCCTTCCACTTCTTCCTCAATCTCTTCAAGCGCTAACCTTCGTTTAACATCCTTACCAATTCCTTCAGCTCAAGCTGGGGCATTAACTCGGCTAAACTGACAATTACCTAGCTTTTGCTGCTCACATTCTTTAATGGGGCTATTTCTAGCTCGTTGTCTATCTTCTTAGATTACAGTCACCAAACTAGTTATTAAGTTAGTAAGCCTATCTAAGCGGTCACCCACTGATTGAGATGTGAAGCTTCTTTCTTATCCTTGGCCATGTTGAGTACCACTTTCTTGGTTTCCTAGAGTTCCTTGAACACTTGAATCTAACATTATCAACTAGCTTACAAAATTAATGTTTTTTTCTAAACACCATTCAAAGTTCTTTCCATGAATGACAACAGTAGAACAATAACTACCACTTCCCGGTACTATGACACTACATATGGTAAATAAACAAACAACCGCACTCTGTTTTACGTATAAGAGAGAAGGGAAAATAGGGCATAGAGTTTTCCCTCAACACTTCTCAACTTCCAAACTCCAATTTCAACAATAGAACTTCTATTACACGAGAATAGTAACAAACCACTCAAAGAACATAGTAGCAGAATCCAACTTCAAACATAGCCAAACTCTAATACTACGATGATCTGAACTTATGGATAAACACACGAACCTAATATCGCATGTAACCAAAAGGGGTGGGTCCAGACCATGAGATAGAAGGATAAATGGTAGTCAAAGGATGAGTAGGGGTTCTTATGCACCAATGTTGGATATGATGTTCTAACGCCTCACACAAGCTCGAGACGCACTTGATATGATGCACAAGTGTAACTGGAGCCTACTCACCACTAGTCTACACTTAAAGGACTAAATAAGAGTAGCTTGAGAGTAAGCAACAGACCACTTAGCTCAAGAGAGTATGTTTAAAGAATTCAATCTCATAACTGTTGTTGCAGCTATTACAATGTATAAGTATTTATATGACTCAATTAGGGTAAATCCTAAGTGAGAGTAAATTACAAAACAAATTCCTACTAGGAAAGGAAAAGAGAATAATTTTCAGGGCTATCAACATAATCGTGCAAAAAGAATATCCACTGATAGTAAGGATAATACGATTCAGTAAAAGGATAGCACATGCAAAATTTTGCTCGTTCTATGGTCCCAATAACATGATTCACTTAAACTATATATATATGAATAAATCACGAATACTTCCACAAGTATATTAGGTCAAAATTAAGTAATATAGAGAAAGTAAAGTTGTCGATCCCTCGAGGACTAAGAAATTACTAATCCTATACTAGTTCTTATCAATATTCAGGCAATCAAAATTAAATTAATTAATCTAATAATTACTTTAAAACTATTGAAAAGAAAATGACTATGAAAAATCTAAAATTAAGAAATCAATTGAGAATTATAGGAAAACAAAATCCACCCTAAATTATGCAAATCAAATTTTTATCATGTTATATAGATTAATAGCTATATGGTCATTCAAGTGAAATTATTATACCTTAAAACTTAAGGATTTAAACTCCTAATTAATTAGTCAGCTTTTGCATCTTCTAATTAATAGTGGACTTTAAATTACAATCATATATCTCCCGATACTGTGATTGTCTAATGTCCTAAATCAATTATCCCTAATGTTTTAGTGAATAATCAATTGCCGAACATCACATTAATCTCTAGATAATTTCTAATTAATTCAATTAACTTTGCTTCCACATTGATTAATCAAATCAACTAAGAATTTCTAACAAACCCTATATCAACTCCCGTATCATTAGGATTTCTAACAATTATAATCGAAATCATAAAAATTACAATCATGAATCATCCATATATCTCTTAATCTTATAACATGAACACAATTATTATCTTAGCTATTTAAGGTTTCATCAATTCCCACAAATAAATTTAACCAGCCATGGATTTGGTAACAAAAATACAAATACTAATTGAAATTGCAAAGAAATTCATAATTGAAAGTATAAGTAATTTACAGAATTGCATAAGAATAATTAAAATAGATATCACCAATTCTGTATTGAAAAAGATAATCTTCAATTGCAACTTCAAATTGGTCTCCACAACAAAAGCAAAATCTTCTCAATGATCAAAGTGATTCTCTCAAAGAATTATTCAAGAACTAACTAAAGACTATTCTACAACTCTCTATGTCTAAGGAAAAAGTGTCTAAAAGTTACCCAAACGATGAAACATATGCTATTTATATAAAAAATTAGGGTTGGCTCGTGTAAAGTTTCTTTTCCATAAAGGCTGGCAATGTAAGTGCAAGGTCGACATTTAAGCCGGCGGCATAGCCATCAAAGGCTGCCAGTACAAGTTGTAACAATCAACTATGTTTAATTCCAATTTGCATGTATTGATCTGGACTTTGTTAATTTTCTTAAAATTCTTCTAAATCATTCGTAATTCCACTCTTGAATCCTTTAATTCCTAAAATATCCAAATGAAAATAATTAAGTACCATTTCTTAATGATTTCTATAAAATCAATAATAATTCTATCTTAATTTGCACTTTAAAACATGAAAAATATGCCCTTATCATAACACTACGGGAAGAGCAAAGGTGGGTCTCTATTAGGTCTGATCAATGTCGGTAATTCGGCAACTTTGATTGTTGGGACTAGACAAGAGTTGACTCAAGGGGTGACTCACATTCAAGTCAGCCTCAAGTAATAGGCTCCTAGTAGCTATTAGCCCAACTTTGGTAGTGGTTAGGTTACTAGTATCCAGATTCGATGCTAGGAATGTCGCATATCGGAGGAGTTGGCTTGGTACGTTAGCTGATCACCTTGGTAACTTCGTGGATGATGTAGGAAGCGAAGTAGCTCGGCAGGTCGGACTAAGATAAGCACTACTCATCGATGCTTAACTCACCTCAAACAGCTCGACAAATCATCTAAGCAAGCACTCGAGTTAAGGAACACGTGATTGGTCCTTAATCCCTATCACACCGTAATATTGAGCTCGGAGTCTACTAGCTCCAAGGAAAGGGTACTAACTAGGATCCCTTATGGAAGAACTAGTAGCTTTGTCCTACCGGTTTCCCCTACCCTTAACTACTTAACTGTAGTTAAGTGTGTTTCAGTTGGTGAACTCTGAAATTTAGCATACACACAAGTATTAAATAAATATCAAGGCATAAAGTAGTTAGATATAACAAAGATCCAATTAAGCTTCGATATAATTTTTCATTTACCTTTTTGCTGTTACTTGTGATGTCAAGCTTTGTTGAGGTACTCATAGGTGTTGAAAACTCTTTGGTATTCTCAAAACCAAATTTCTTTAATATCTGTCTAGTGTATTTCTCTTGGTAGATAAATGTTCCATTCTTTAATTGTTTGATTTGAAATCGTAAGAAGAAGTTTAATTCACTGATGAGTGACATCTCAAATTCTGTCTACATCAAACTTGAAAATTCTTAGCAATATATTTCATTAGTTACACCAAAAACATTGTCATTAACATAGATTTGTACAACTAGCATATCTTTTCCATAATGTTTCATGAAGAGTATAGTATCTACTTTTTCTCTTTGAAAGTCATTTTTAATCATAAATTGACTTAATCTATCATACCAAGCACGAGGAGTCTGTTTAAGTCCATACAAAGCCTTTTTTAACTTAAACATATGATCTAATTTAAAGGGATCTCCAAATGCAAACTTCTTCTTTTATGAATCCTTTCAAAAAAGCACTTTTTACATCCATTTGATACAACTTAAAATTTTTCAAACAAGCAAAAGCAAGTAACAATCTTATAGATTCCAATCTAACAACAAGAGCATAGGTTTTATCTTAATCTATTCCTTCTTCTTGTGAATAACCTTTAGCTACTAACCGTGCTTTTTTTCTAATTATTTTTCCATGCTCATCCAATTTGTTCTTAAATACTTATTTAGTTCCAATGATTGACTTGTTTTTAAGTCTTGGAACTAGACTCTAAACTTGATTTCTCTTAATTTGATTGAGTTCTTCTTGCATGGCCAAGATCTGCTTACTATCATTTAAAGCTTCATCTACTGAATGAGGTTCAATTTCATATATTAAAGCAAAGTGATATTCAAAATTCTGTAAGCTCAATCTTGTTCTTATTTTAGGTTTAGCATTACCAATTATAAGCTTAGGAAGATGATCAAATTTAAATTTTAAAGTTGACGGTGGAGTATGAAAGTGTTCAAAACCTTCTGACTTACCTTCTAAATGAGTTTCAACAAACTTGCTATTAGTTTTTGAAGCACCTTCTGATTCAACTTTTGTTTTGGATTCACCTAGCATCCTTGAAGCTTCTGAAGTACCTTCTAAAGGGGGTTTTGTCTTTCCTTTTAAATCAGGACGCATTGTATTCTTTTTGTTTGAAGCAAATGGAATTTCATTTTTCGATTCTTCATGGATTGTTTCTTTAATAAATTTGACATTTATTAATTCTTCCATGACTTTTATTTCTTTATTGTATACTCAGTATGCTTTTGAGTTCAAAGAGTAGCCTAAAAAGACTACTTCATCAACTCTCTCTTCAAATTTTCCCAAGGCTTTTCCTATTTTCTTAACAAAACACTTACAACCAAATGTGTGAAAATATGAAACCATAGGTTTCCTTCCTTTATAACTCTCGTAAGTAGTTTTATTTGTCAAAGATCTTACATATACTTGATTAATGATATAACAAGCTGTTGAAGCTACTATTGCTTAGAAATGATCAGCTATATTACTTTCATTAAGTAAAGTTCTCATCATTTCTTGGATTGTCCTATTTTTGTGTTCCACTACTCCATTTTATTATGGAGTATAGGGTGTGGAAAAATTATGAGTGATGCCTTTATCTTCACAAAACGAAAGAAAATCTAAGTTTTTAAATTCCTTGACATGGTCAATTTGTAAGAAGATGATGGAGAGGCCTTTTGCATTTTCAACTCTTTTTTCAAAACTTTTAAAAGCATCACTTTTATGACACAAAAATAAGATCCAAGTAAATTTAAAGAAATCATCTACTATAACAAGTCCATATTTATTTCTTCCAAAACTCAGAGTGCGAGTTGGACCAAAATGATCTAAATGTAATAATTCTAAAGGTCTTTGAGTAAAGATAACCTTTTTACTCTTATGAGAAGATGAATTCATTTTATTCTTAAAACAAGCAGCACAACAAATATTTTCATGAGTATGTAATTTTGGTAAGCCTAGGATTAAATTCTTTTTAGACAAGTTCTCCAATTGTTCAAAGTTCACATGTCCTAATCTTTTGTGCCAAAGCATAGTGTTATCATTTACTGAAATAAAACAGCTTTCATATGATACTTTAGATGGTTTAATTAGAAAAACATTCTTCTTTTTGAAACATTTAAACAGCTTAAAACTATTCTTGTTAAAATCAACACATTTATCATGTTCAAAAACTATTCTATATCCTTTATCACACAATTGACTTATACTTAATAAGTTATGTTTTAATCCTTTAATTAACAATACGTTTTCAACTGAATGGGGTACCACAGCAATTGATCCTACTGCAATTATTTTACCTCTACCATTGTCATGAAACTTCACATAACCATTTTCCTTCCATTCCAAATTTGTGAACAATGAAGCATCACCGATCATGTGTCTTGAACATTCGTTGTCAAGATACCATGTTCCATTTATCTTAGCTTCATAGTCTTACACACATCAAAGCATAAGCAAGCCTGTTTACGAAGCTAGTGAAACTTAGGTCCATGAAAATTCAAGCTTGTCTTTTGAATAGAACCTTGATTATTACCGAGCTTGTATTTTTTATAAAAGCAATGTTTCTCTATATGACCTATTTTATTACAAGAAAACAAACATAAGGTTTCTGCTCAGTATAACTGTTACTTATCACTTTCCATTGATTTGCATTTTTTCTAAAATACCCTTTGTTCAACCTTCTATTAAACCCTCTAAAGGGATACTTGACGTTGTCTTAAGAGAACCTTCTATTGTACTTTATGATAGGTTCAAATGCTTTGTTGTTTTCCTTACCTTTGATCATTTCTTCATTTTCATCTTTTGATTTAACAAATACAATTTCTTTCTTTGTTTTAAGAGTTTCTCTAAATTCAAAACCTAGTCCAGATTTGGAATTATCCATCCTTTGGCTAGAAATCAACATTTGTATCTTCTTATCACTTTCATCAAACTTGAGAAATGTATTCTTGATAGACTTGGATAAGTCTTCCATACAATTCTTCAAATTTTTTATTTCTTCTTTTTAAATAATGGTTGGAACTTTGAGATATCATGTAAAAATAATTTGCCAAGCCTAATAATCCGATGCCTTCACATAAGTCCCCATGTTGAATTTCCAATAGGAAAAGTTAATTCCATAAAAAAATGGTGCCTTACTAGGTTAAACTGTTAAATTACCATTTAATTCACCCATGATCTTGAACTCTAGAAGATATTAGAGCGAGACTTTGATACCAATTGTTGGTTCTGTATAAGGTATCAAGACAGAGGGTGAATTGATATCTTTGAACCTTTTAAAACTTTTTCGATATAAGAAAAATTTCCCCTCTTAATAACTTAATTCGATGAATAGTTATATTTTAATAATTTAATACGCAACAAATAATAAAGCAAATTAAAAGAACATAAGGAAGGAGAAAATCGAGTTGAGATTTTATAGAGCTTCGACCTTCTGCCTATTGCTCCTTTCCAACTCCACTGTTGGGGACCCAATCTACTTCCCCGGTACCGTTCCACTTAATCCACTAAATCAAATCATAAAATGTTACAAGTACTCATCACACAAAAACTTTACAACACTCTGCTCTGCATATCTAGCCTCTCAACAATCTAGGCTAATATAGAACTATAGAGTACAAATGTATTTGTCTCCACACTCAAACAACAAAATAATAATTTCAAATTATAAGAGAGAATAAAAATATAAATCTCAAACAATTTTGCTCAAAAGGAAATAACGATTGTTGTAATATTTGCTTCAATAGAACTTTCTAAAGACGTATCTGAAGGGCTTTCTATGACTTTTCAGAAGGTTGAATCTGATCAAAATTTTTTGTGCATGAAAACTTTTCTTCAGAGTATTAAATGATGTTTTGAATCCTTTCTCTTTTATATTAGGATCTTTTAACTCCTAAATATTTTGAAGATTATCTTTTCTTCTAGATTTATCCAACTGTTAGTTATTAAAGATAATTCCTTGGATATTTTGAGAAGATCTCCATCATTTAAATTTAAAAAACAACTCTCCTTATCTATTTAGATCAATTATTCTTCAATATGCAACTACCAAATAAGCTTCTGATTTGAATTTGACGAAGAGATATGCTTAATCAGCAACTTCCAGATAAGAATCATATTCAAGATTTAAAATTGCACAAAATCCAATTCAACCTTATCCTTATCCGTATTTGCGCATATCTTGATTTTTCAAAAAATTAATTCGTTTAAAAATCCCCATAGATCAAGATTCCATCTTGAGCGCAATGGGATTAAGTGTATTTTCCTAATACACCTAATCTAATGGAGTTAAGCCTTATTGAATTCAAATCTTGATATTAAAGTCATATATTTCCATATCAACTTTCTAAATGACCTTCTAAAATGATTGCAATCTTAATGATTCATTAGCATTTATCCCTTTTTGTTATCATCAAAATATATGAGAGATATCTAACAAATTCACATCGAGGTTAAACTTGTACCTCTTAGCCATTTCTTCATCATAGATTTCTCTATGCCTAGGAAGAGCTTGAGGATTAGCTTAGGGAAGCATCTCCACAGGGTCTCCTTGCCTTGAATCAATTGATTGTGCCTTAGAGCTATAAAGGGATCGATCTCTTGCACCGCCTTGGAAACATTCAAGCTAAGCTTCTTCAAAGCACCAATTCAAACCAATTTTATCTATCGAGTCCAGTAGTTCACTTGCTTAGATAGCTCAACCATAAGAAACTTGTCCTGCCAATTCTTTACGGATGAGTTTAAGCCCCAAAACAACTTCTTCCCTAAGTAGTTTTGGAGGCAAGACAATCCATTCAGGGTCTTCCATATATAGAAATAATTAAATAATTCAAGCATAGCTCATACCATAAAATACTCATAGAAGGCTTAGAACACCTTTAGTATCCTCTACCCATTAGGAAGAATCTAGGCGAAGCATCATCAATGGTAATCAAAAAGCTCTTTTTCAAACTTGGTCAAAAGGAGGCATGTCCTAAACTCTAGATACTTCTCAAAGATTGCAAAGCACCTTTCTAATAGCAATGACATTGTCTCCGCTGGTCTTGGTAATCGCACCACCAGGCTAGGAAAATCTCTTACAATATAATTACTTAAAATATACCTTACAACTAGCAACTTGCTCTTGCTTACCTAATTGCTTGGCCCCTTATCATTCCTAAGCCTATTAAATGAATCAATAACCTTTGGTAAAACTTCGTCAAGGTACATATCATAAGGGATGGCTTAGATGAGCTCTATCCTATCTAACCTCTCCACCACTCTCCTTGACTTCTCATCTAACTATACCAATACAAACAAAACTTCTTTATCTACCATCTTAAGGGGAGTATCACTTTTAATTGCCTCGAAATTCGAAGGTGTTAGTTCACATGAGTAAGAGTGTAACTTACCAGAGTTTGATGCCATTTGTGGTTTAAGTTGAACAGTGAAGAAGAACATACGAGTAAAGTGATTATGGGAAGTTGGAAAAGAAAGAAAGAATTTTTCAATTATAGTAGGAGAAGAAAAGCTTTAACTCACAAAAAGTGTTTGTGTGACTTACTCTGAGGGTATTTATAGGCTTTAAGCATTGGGACACATAGCAACGATTTTGATAAGACGATCAAGATAAAACAACAATACATTGTAACTACGCATGCAATTATGAAGACATGACAGCTGTCATGTAGCATTATCTATGCTTTTGGAATGTATACTAAGGGTAAGATTTGAAAAGGTTAGCTTCCTTAAGAAGTTCTACTAAGGTCCCTTTAGCTTCCCTACCTACTATTGTATTACCTTAGCATAGCAGCTTAGGAAATCATTGGGCTTGATACAAGCAAATCTACTTAGTCTGGCTCTACCATTGTAACCTCAACTCTGACATAGGTGACTACTTAGTACCTCCTTAGACCACCTCCTCTACTCAATACTCTCTATTGCTTGAAGAGGTCAGTCCTCTTACTCTCTACCTTAGCATACAACCCTTTGAGTTCTCAGCTTGGCCAACATGTAGTCAACTCAGATGGCCCTGCAAGGTCTCTCCTAAATCAAAGGCTTATCTTACCACATCGAATTCTTCACTACAGACGTTAGTACGTCTCTTGAATACTCCAGATCACCAAGTTAGCACAAGCGCTTTAGAAACAACTCGGCCATGTGCCTAAGGAACCTATCCACCTATTCTCTCACCTTGCCACCTTATCGGTGAGGTAGGGGTATGCAAGTGTTAATAGGGCATTTTAGACATAAGTCCCTATAATACCCCTTAAATGCTAGGTGACTGAACTCTAAATCATCAAAGCGCCTTTTGGTATAGTAGCTTAGAGTACATTGAAAGTCCAAATTTAAGCGTGCTAAAGCTAAGTCAATCTCAAGATGAGTGACCTCTTAGGAAGCTACTACACCAAAGGACAAAACCATAAGATGTTCCATGCCAAATCAAATAATAGCTTGATGGGATGAGTTTCGATTGGGTCATTATAGGTGGTATTAGAGAAGTCCATTAGCCAAAAAGGCATAGTCCTTGCTCGGTAGTGGTCATAGACCTATGTAATGGAATTAACGAAGATGTCGGTTTTGCAAAAGGGTAGAGTATATTACATCGTAAATGCTAGGTAACTAAACTCTAAATCATCAAGGTACCTTTTGATGCAGTAACTAAAAGCAAATCAAAACTCTGAAGTTAAGCATGCTCATAAGTCAATCTCAAAATGGGTAACCTCTTGGGAAACTACTTTACCAAGGAACAAAATCATGCGGCGTTCTACACCAAAGCAAATAATATCTCGATGGGAGAAGTTTCGATTAAGTTATTACAATCTATTAAGCCCACACAAACCTAATTGGGCTCACGTCCTAACTTGATTTGCTAACACTCAACCTTACTATATTAAGCCTGATTTTTTCACCTTTCGGTTTTATAAATTGGATTTCCTTTAAACCGATCAGTATTAAAGCCTTAACCATTCAATACTGATCCTTAACTATTTAAAGAAAACCATTTAATTTGAAAACATATTGGAGTCGGCACCAGATCGGAGTTGGGAAAAACAGTTAAGTTATAACCAATTTGGTAAATTGGTTATAACTTAACCACTGGTCTTTCGATAAAAACTAATTTTTAAAACGGTTTTAAAATAAGAGATCTAGATCCGAGGGTTAAGTTTATTAAACCCTTACGGGTATCGTTAACTTTTCAATTTAACCTTAATCTTAAAAATCACCTTTTGATTTCGTGAAGAAGAATTTAATTTATCTGTTACTCTAATTAGCTAAATAAAATAATCTAAACTAAAAAAAAAAAGGAAATTAGGTTTTTTTATTTTTACCGTCGCCCTGTAGGTGCTTACGTACCTGCTATTCAGGATCAAAAGTATACAATTCCTTTTTTTTTTTTGTAAAAACTTTAGTGAGATGTTCTTATTTTAATTCTAAAAATACACCAAATTTATGTCCTTAATTCAATTTGGTTTATTTGAGAAAAATTTCTAAAAAAGGGTCCTAAATTGGAACTTTTTGTTTTTTTGAAAAAATATTCTAAAACGTCCTAAATTTGAATACAGGTTGATCTTTTTCTTATTTAGAAAAATTCTTTTCTAAGTGATAAATCATTTATTCTCCGACCCACTTATTTTTATTTTTCCCTATTTATTTTTTTTATCCTATATTTTTTTATTTGTTTATTTTTGTATCTATTTCCATTATACTAAAAAATAAATAAATAAAATATTTTTTCTTCTTTTCTTTTTTTTTTCTTGTTATTATTTTTTCTTTTTCCTTTTTTTTTTAATTTAGATTTACAATTATAAAGAAAAGAAAATAAAATCAAACAACAACAACAACAACAACTAAAAAAAAAAAAAGGAAATAAATAAATAAAACAAAAGAAAAAATAAATATAAAAAGCTTCAGATGCAGTGGACTCATAGGTCAGACCTAAAGTAGGTTGAACGGGTTGGTCAGGTTTGGGTCAAGTTAGCTACAACTCCACTTTAGTAGTTTAGCGAGGCATGATTAAGGCTGATTTGGCCACCAAAATGAGCAAGTGAAGGGCTTTTTATGTGTATTGGATTGAAGATAGGGGGGTAGGCTTGATGCCGTAGCTGTTAGGGGTGGTTAGGTTGTGTTAGTGAGTGGCGGTTAGTGGTGGTACTCAAGTGGTGTCGTCAAGGGGTTACTGGAGTTGAAAGGGGAGTGTGGTGTGGGGTTTAGGGATGTAGGGAGAGTAGTTGTAGGGTCAGTTTGGATCAAAGGCCAAAGGGGATCGGACGTAGTGGTTTTAGAAGTGGGGTTTTGCGATGGTTAGGGTTTTGGGGGGGGGGGGGTAGTTCGACATGGCAGTAGAGGTTGTGACTAGGGACAAGAGTGGTTAGGTTCGAAAGCTTGTAAGGTAGGGAAGCTAGTAAGAGTGGTGGGCCGTAGTGTTAAGCTAAAGGGAGAGAGACTCGAATAAAGAGAGAGAGAGAGAAAGCTTGTAAGTGTTCGTAAGTGGTTATCAATGTCCAATGGCCAAAATTTAAGTTTTTTCTTTCAATTTTTAGAGCTCAGTTTAACTATATTAATGTATGAATTTAGACGCGTTTTTTGTACCAATTCACAGTAAGCCATGTGGTAAACAAAATCAAAGCAAGAAATCATGTGGATGTATGTGAAATCTGTGCAAAAATTGACTCCAAAGTGAAGGGGGTAGGCTATTTTTCAACTAAGGGGAGAAAATCATGAGAAAGAGGAAGAAAGAGGATGGAAAGAGAGAAAATACTGACATGGTGCCAACGTGGCACTACGTCAGCCAATTCGACCACCAGCAACTTGTCACGTGTCATCACGTGATACGTGGCAACTAACATGGCATACTACATAGCTGACACGTGGTGCCACATTAGCATGTTATCCAATCCCAACTTGCCACATGTTAGGACATTTGGTGCAATCAAATCCTGATACGCAGCAATCCTTAATGTAATGAAAAAAAATGAAAAACTTTGTACGCTTTTACCAAGATTCAACCCCCTGACTTCATGCTCATACCCAATACTAAGTCTAAGTGCTACCCATTAATCTATTAGCCTATACCTTGTCCATATGTGCAATGAAATCGCACAAATGAACTTAGTCAACCTAAACTAGATTCAAATCTAATCCTAAGTTCAACAACCCAACTTCTAAACCTATTTCAAAAATAAAAAATCTATCCTAATAAAATATTTTTTTCCTAAAATCTTTTATTTTTTCAATTTTTCTATTTTTTTAAATCTTTTCAATTTTCTAACTTTTGCAAATTTTATTTTCTAAACTTCTTTTTTTCTAGACTTCTTTTTTTTTATATATTTTTTCCAAATTTTTTGTGCTTTTTCTAATTTTTTAAATTTTTTGTATTTTCCTAAATTCTTTTTTTTTTTTCTAAATTTCTTTAATTTCTAGGTTTTCTTTAATTTCCTATTTTTTGTGTTTTTTTCTAAATTAAGACCTATAAAAAATACAATAAAAATAAAATAAAATAAATGACGTAAAAATTAGGTGTCTACAACTACCTCTTTTTGTAGCAAAGTTTGAACAAAACTTTATCACAAAAACAAAGAGACATTATTTTTACCTTTGGGAAGACTTTAAAACAACTACTTAGCTATCCTAAACTCAATTTAATAGGGATTTTATTGAAGATCTAAAACCTGATTGTACCTCATTAGGCTCACTAACCTAGGCGGGAGCGTCTCTCGGGGACTAGCAACCCTACACTAAGATCAATGTAAAACTTGGCTGTACGTCATTAAGCTCACTAACCTAAGCAAAAGCGTCTCTTGGGGACTGGCAACCCTAAGCTGTAATCGATCTAAAACCTGGTCGTACCTCACTAAGCTCACTAACCTAGGCAGAAACGTCTCTCAAGAACTAGCAACCCTAAGCTGAGATAGATTTAAATCCTGGTTATACTTCGCTAGGCTCACTAACTTAGGCAGGAGTGTTTCTCAGGGATTGGCAAGCTTAAGTTGGGATCAATCTAAAACCTAGTCGTATTGCCTCACTTGGCTCACTATCCTAGGCAAAAATGTCTATCGAGAACTAGCAACCCTAAGCTGAGATTGATTTAAAACCTGGTTGTGCTTTATTAGGCTCACTAACCTAGGTAGGAGCATGTCTTGGGGACTAGCAACCCTAAGCTAAGATCGATCTAAAACTCAGTCATACCTTACTAGGCTTACTAACGTAGGCAAAACTGTCTCTCGAGGACTAGCAACCCTAATCTTGGTCTTAATGTTGTGCCCTATAGGCCTACGAAAAGGAACCGATGAAGAGAAGTGCCTTACGAGCTTTCTAAGAGACACTTGGTGAAGGGAGGTAGTGAATGCCTTATGGGCTTAAGTTAAGATCATGTCTTCAAAGGATGGCTAAACACTAAATGCAAAAGGTGAGTGCCTTATTTTGCTCAAAAAGACTGTTGGGAGTAAAAATTGGTCTAAATGTAAGTGCAAGATTCAAAAATCAGTATGCTAACATTGTATGAAAGTACTTACTTGGTCTTTATTGATAGCGCCCAAACAGTCAAACCTTTTTTTGAAAAAGCCCCATCAAAAATAACTTGCTCATGTTTTGGTCCTTTGTTATCAACCTGGATGTTCTTGATGCAAAACATTTGAGACTTCGCCAACTCTTTTAACCTAATACAAAAAGCTACCCACTTTTTTTGAGTAACAAACGTCTATCTGAGGCGATTGATTACTCAGATTTCACATTTCCCTAAAAAACAGACAATAAAACTCCCCATCGAAGGGGATCAATCCGTAATAAAGTATTTTAAAGAGTTTTGTTTATTACTAATGTCCTAGATCTTACTCCTTAGCTTCTCTCTTATTTTCAATATATGAGTTCGATTAAATGGAGTAAAGGGAGTTGGACCTTTCAATGGAGAGGGTGATTATTTTAACGTCGAAAACGGCTAAGGATACCAACTTTGCTTGCAAATAATAAAAATTAAACCACAACGACATTCAAAATAACTAGCATTTTTGTGCCTCGAGCAAATATTTCCATTGACTTCTTATGGGTAGTACAATTTTACAACATCGGCATTTATAAGGTCTCTCAAATCTAGACCATCCATTTAGGACAAAATCAAAGCCCCTCCCGGTAATACTCGCTTTACGACATAAGGGCCTCTATTATTGGGAGCAAACTTCCCTCTAGAGTCTTATCCAATGGGGAGAGCCTTTCTCAACACCAAGTGACCTTCTTTAAAGTTCCAAGGCCGTACCCTTTTGTTGAAAGCCTGAACCATTCTTTGCTGATAACATTGAGTATGACATAGGGCTGTCAATCTCCTTTCATTAATCAAGTTCAATTGTTCAATGCGTTTTCTTACCCAATCAGCCTTATCCAACTAGGTTTCCAATAATACCCTCAACGACAGGATTTCAACCTCTACAAGTAACACTGCTTTAGTGCCATATACCAAAGACTAAGGTGTTGCCCCAATCGATGTTTTGATGGAAGTTCGATAGGCCATGAGTGCGAGTAGCAACATCTCATGCCAGTCCTTATATGTGACAACCATTTTTTCAATGATTCTTTTGAGGTTTTTGTTAGCTACTTCAACAACTCCATTCATTTAGGGTCAATAAGGAGTAGAGTTCCTATGAGTGATTCGGAATTATCAGCATAGATCTGACATAAGCTTGTTGTTGAGATTGGTGCCATTGTTAGTGATGATTGTTTCTAAAGTCTCATATCGGGCCAAGATATCTCTCTTGATAAACTTAACCACAACCCCTTTAGTAACACTCAAGTAAGACGAGAACTCAACCTATATGCCCCACATTGAGAAAGGCAAGGTTACTGAAAGGGCATGTAGTTCCTAAGGTACGGTGTTTATCTTATTTGCATAAACTTTGCATAAGTAACAATGCCTAACATATTTGATGCAACCATTTTCCATTATTGACCAATAATACCCTAGCCTCATAATTTTCTTCACCAGCATGTAACCATTCATGTAAGGGCCACATACTCATTCATGTACTTCTTTCATTAACTTCTTAACTTCCTTATCATCCACACACCTTAAAAGTGTACTATCAAAAGAGCACTGGTATAAAGTGGACTCGCTTATTAAGAATTGAGTGGCCAATCTCCTAATCATCTTTCTATCCTTTTTCTTAGCTACTTCAGGGCCTCATGTAGGAACGTCATAGCATCATGGTACCATGGCTTTTGATCATCAGTACCTTCAATTGCCAGGTAGAAGGCAAGCTTGTCTTCAATTTCAATAGTAAGGGGCTGAATCTCAATTCCACCAGATATCTAGATCATAAATGCTAGAGTAGCCAAGGCATCAACAAATTGGTTCTGAGTTCTCGGTACAAGATTGAAAGTTATTTCTTTGAATTTTCCCATCAATTTAGTCAAAATGCCAGTGATAAGGTATCGGTTTAGAATCTTTAGTCTTGTACTCTCCCCAAGCTTAGCCAATAATGAGTGAAGAGTCCCCATGCACTTCTAATTCTCGAATGTCTTTATCTAGGGCCATCTTGAGTCCCATGACATATACTTTATACTCAACGATATTATTAGTATATAGGAAAACAAGCCTTATAGCTACAAGGTATTGTGTACCTTTAGGGGATATTAGTATTGCCCCAATTTTACACCTAGACACGTTGGTTACCCCATCAAAGAACATCTTCCATTTCGATGGCTCATCATCTTCTGCATTATCAGAGTTTCCCTCAACTGCTAAGATATCCTCATTGGGGAAATCGACTTATACCTCTTAAGGACTGCTATCGGAGGAATTTTTTGCTAATTGATCTAGTAGAGATTCTGAATTTCAGTTCACGTACATAATGTTAAACTCAAATAGTAACATTTGCCACTTTGAGATTCTGCCAATTAAGGCCAATTTGTTTGCCAAATACTTCAGGGGATCATATCGAGTCAACAATTCAACCTGGTAGTAAAGTATGTATTGTTTGAGTTGATGCATTACCCAGACTAAAGCATAGCAGGTTCTTTCAATTTTTGAACATTTCTGCTCCCCTTCAATGAATTTCTGGCTCAAGTAGTATACAGTCCGTTCTTTTCCTTCCTAATCTTTCTGGCCAAGCATGCACCCTATAGACTTTAGTAATATTGTCAAGTATAAAAATAAAGGCTTCCTAAGTTTTGGAGCTACCAGAATTGAAGGGTTCATGAGGTATTCTTTGATCGTTGCAAAGGCTTGCTCACACCCTTCATCCCAATTGATCTTGGCATTCTTTTTTAATAACTTAAATAAGTGCCGATTCTTATCTGTGAGTTGGGATATGAATCGGGCTATATAATTTAAACGGCCCAACAAGCCTCTGATTTCTTTAAGTATGCCTAGCGGGGGCACGTCAACTATCACTTTGACTTTATCATGATCCACTTCAATGCCCCTTTGGCTAATTATAAAACCCAATAATTTCTCTAAAGTCACTCTAAAAGTACATTTCTCTGGAATGAGCTTCAATTGGAATTTTCTCAACTTATCAAACAGTCTCTTCAGATTATCTACATGATTTTCTTCTTCCTTGGACTTAGCAATCATATCATCAATGTATACTTTAACTTCTTTATGCATCATGTCATGAAAGATTGCTACCATGGCCCTTTGATAAGTTGCTCCAACATTTTTGAGTCTAAAAGGTATTGCTTTATAGCAAAACGTACCCCAAGTTGTGATGAATGTTGTCTTGGCTTTATCTTCTTTGCCATTCAAATTTGGTTATACCTAGAAAGTCCATCCATGAAAGAGAAAAGATGGTTTCTAGCTATGTTATCAACCAAGACATCAATATGGGGCAAGGGAAAATTATCTTTAGGGGTTACTTGATTAAGGTCTTAAAAATCTAGCCACACTTTAACTTTTCCATTCTTTTTTGTTACTAACACAATGTTAGCTACCCACTCAGGATAATCAAATACTTTGATTCCAATAATTTTCTGACTTCTTCTTTGATCTTTAACAAAACATCTAGTCAAAACCTTCTTAACTTCTATTTCCTAGGTTTGATATCCTTTTGTATAGGTAAATGACGAACCACAATCAACAAATCTAATCCAGGCATGTCTTCATAAGACCATATGAATACATCTTGGTATTTAGATAGTAAACTAGTCATTTCTACCTTTTGGTCTTCTTTCAAATTTCCCCCAATCTTCAATACCTTAGGGTTGTCATTGATCTAAACATTAATTATCTCAATTGGTTCGTCAATGGAAATTTTACTCATTTCATGTTTTTGTTAGTTTTCTTATACATCATTATGGTCATTGACATTACTCCTAATAACTAACCCAGTAAAGCCGAAGGTGATATCAATATTTTCATCACCTATCTGTGCGAAGTATCCATGGCTTTTATTCGAAGCATTGGATTTGGGAAAAAGAAAGGTATGTAAAAGAAAGAGTGTAAGTAAGGAATGAAAAGAAAAGAGACTGATTTTTATTTAGAGGAATATTCTTTTAAGTACAATCATTTGAAGAACAAAGGTAATTTATCACAAAACTCTTATAAAATATTGGACCATGATTCATCCTTTACTGTAGGAAAGACTTATTGTTATTCATAAGGATGGAGAACCAATTATTTAAGTGCTGGGATTTGTTGGATGGACCAGCCCCTTTATTTCTACTGAAAGTGTCCTCTTTGGTAGGCTTTGAGTTCTGAACTTCAACTAAGATGAAATTTTCTAATAATAGAGAGAAGGTTATTAGAGTGTGATATAACCTCTCACCTTTTCTACTCCTAGCTTGCATTCTTTGTAATTCCTCCATCAGGGTCAGAATGTATCCTAGCCCATAGGTCCCTAATTAGCCTTCTTTGAATTTTGGCTTCTCATCTTTCTCTTAATGAGTGATCATGCACACCTCTTTAAACATTTGAAGCCTAAAGTCCTCTTGCTCCTTAATACCAATATAGGATATAGCTATCTCTTTGTAGATTTCATAATCCTAGTCACTTAGAATCATGATGACCTAGCCATTGGAGATAAACTTAACTTTTTGGTGAAGACTTGACGGTATGGCCCCTGTTGAATGTATCTAAGGCCTTCCTAATAATAAATTGAATTTCCTTGGAATGTCCAAAACTTGGAATGGGAAGTTGAACGTCTATGGGTTGATATCAACTAGTAAGTCGATCTCCCTTATTATTTCTCTCTTAAATCAGTCAAAAGCTCTTACTATTGTTGAACTCGGCTTGATAGCAGTTGTATCAATGCCTAATAGATCAAGGGTAGCTAGGGGGTAGACATTTAGGGACAACCCATTGTCAATGAGGACTCTTGTTGTGAGGATGTTATTTATCCTCATAATTATGAATAGAGGCTTTGTGTGCTGGTTACCTTTTTCGCTTAATTCCTCAATAGAGAAGGAAATTTGATCCATAGTGAGGATGGAATTGCTGATAGAGCCAATCCTTTTAGCTAGTATTTCACAAAGGACCTTGAATTCCTTTAATGTTCTAAACAAAACTTCCTAATGTGGGTCTGATGCCATCAATAGACTCATGAGGGATATTTGTGCTGGAGTCTTAGCGAGCTGATCCATTATTTTATACTCACTAAACTTGATCATCTTGGTGAAGTCAGTCAACCTTCTTCATGCTCAATTTGTTCATTGTTTGGCATTTCAAACACGACCTTCTTTTTCAAGTCTTCCCTTGGATCATAAATTCTACTAATGCAGGTAATGCCCCCTATAAGTGAGCTTGACTGCCCCTGGTTTATTGCTTAGTAGTTGAGAAGGGCAATTTTATAATTTTCGGGGGCTATAAGCACATGGAAGGTGTATCATTTAGTTTGTGGAATTTACTTCTCTTCTTGTTTGTAGAATCTATAAACCTTATGCTCTCAATTGGGATCGATCATGTTAATGGCAGGCTTTAAGTGGTCAAATATCATATTAATGATGGGTCCATGGTATAGCAGGGGGTTGTTGTTGATGTTTGGAGCAGGAGCCTCCACAAAATCCAATTGTACTGTACCTTCATCAATTAAGTGTTGAATTTTTTTCTTTAACCTCTAACATAAGTCAGTTAAATGGCCTACTTGTCCTAAATGATACTGACATCCTGCATTGGGATCAAAAAATCTTAGCCCATACCTTTCACTGGGAGCCTCAAAATGGAGCAAATTGTCTCTCCTTAACTTTTCAAGTACCTAACTAAGTAAAACAGGTATTTTAGTGAACTGCCTTAGGGCTTTGCTAACCTATGGTTGGCTTCTATATTGTTGTTGAGCTGGTGGAGGATTTTCCCTGAAAGAGACCCGAGCGTTAGGCCTAATATTTGAATTGACCATGCTAACAATAGCTTCTCTAGGCTTACTGGTGGTGAGTTTAACAGAGGATGGTCTTCTATCTGATGTCTCTTGTAGCTTATCGGAGGAGACAACACTTTCAATTCAATACCCTGCTGCCACTACTTCTGCAAAGCTAAAAGAGGCTTGCCCAATTAGGTGAGCAAAGTAAGGTCTCTCGAGAGTGTTGATAAAAGTTGTAGTTAACTCTTTCTTAGTCACATGGGTGGAGGCCTTTGTAGCTACAAACCTCTACCTTTGGGTGTACTCTTTGAAAGATTCATTGTGCCTCTTCCTTAGGGCAACCAAATCCATCATGGTTGGCACCACCTCAATGTTGAATCTATACTACTCATAGAATGCTTTAGCCAGTTTTTCCCATGTGTTTACCTGATTCAAATCTAATTGGGCATACTAAATCAAGGCAAGGCTAATTAAGCTGTCCTGAAAGGTTTAGACCATAAGCTGGTCATACTGCACATACTTGCCCATCTTATGTACATACAGCTAGGTGTGTAACTTAAGCCACCTAGTCCCATTGTATTTTTCAAAGTCAAGTAGTTTGAACTTTTCTAAGAAGCTTCCATAAACATAGGCAAAGCAATCTATTGTACCAGCATGCTTGAATCTATCATACCCCTCGAGCATTTTTATTTTTTCAGCAATTTGTCGAGTTAGCCGCTTCTCAAGCTCTTTTAGTCTATCCTAATTAGCTTCAAGCTTTAGGTTGACAAGGAATGAGAAAGTGTTTGGCTCAAAAGTTGGGTTAGCCTTTGGAAATACCCCTTCTATTTCAAAGAATTCGAAGGCCTGAATGACCTTGGGGTAAGCTTCTTCTACTTTGAGAGGTAGGGCTTCAGCATTCTTTCCATATCAAGCTTTAGAACTTTTTTCATCTAATGGAGCCATGGACCTAAGCAAGGTAATGCTATTAGCAAGAAAACTTAATTAGTCTGCAATCTTCCCCACTGTTTGCTCTAAAGATTGTAACCTTACCTCAGTGGGATCAATAACCTCGGGGTTAACATTGTTGTTGTTGGTGTTAGTGTTGTCATTTCCTTGGTTGGCCATTCTAGTTTGAGAACGAGTTTTGATAGGGCTTCTCTAGAAAGTTTGATGTTTGGGAGCTATCTTAACAACCTGGTTAAAACCACTTCTCAACAAGTTAGCAAATGAATATTTTAATTTTTGAAAGAATGCAAATGAATGAAATGCAAATGAGCCACACGAATGGAGAGGGAATCTACAAATAATTAATAGAATAGTAAGTTATTTATTATTTTTGAATTCCCAGAGTTTTATTACATAAAAGAAAGGAAAAGATACAAATTCATCTATACTAATATTTTTTTTTTTTTCTGAAGGCCAAATGACATTTTCTTCTCCTTCTTTTGATCATGCTTAGTCGCTTCCTCAAACTCTTAAATCTTCCTTTGGGCCATCTTTAGTTAGTGTTCCAGGGCGTGCAACCTTTGCCTAAACTCTTGAAATAGGTTTTCCCACCTATCTTTTTCGTCATAGAGGACCTCCATATGAGCTTTTACTTAGTCCATATAGGTCACCATTTCAAAGCTAAGGTACAAAGGGAAGTTTGAAGGACTTCTAGTGCTCGATACCGCATCACACCCGCCTTGTGAAGTTGATTATATAAGTACTCTTTGGTGACCGGGTGCTTGTCTACTTCTCCTATGAATTCACTCAAATCAACGTTAGGGCTTATAGTCCTGGTATCCCACCAAGCTTTGTTCTTATGAAGCTTGGATACCTTTTCTATTAAGTGAGGCTCTTTAAGGTCAAAGGTGAATGGCTCCAATGAAGGCTTGTGAACTATGTCCTGGATCTCCCCAAACTACCTCACCATGTTGTTTGAATAGTAACCTATACACCAATTCATTCCGATTAATGGTATAGCATGGTAATCTTTGCAAATCAATATGACCTTAATGTAATTGCTCCATCTAGCAATCCACAATATGTCTTCAACCTAAAAATCTTGTAAAACCTCTATCCAAAGGGAGGTAAGGATATCTTCTGGTAATTTGATCTTATCAACGAAAGAGTCAATAAGATTAATCTTATTGGTGAACACACCCCTTATCAAGTCCAACCCAAAGCATTTGATGTGACTAACGAACCATACCATTAATAGTGTCATGTTTGATCTAAGATTTCCACAGCCTCTTTTCTTAAGAAAATTAAGATTCCTTATCTGTTCAACAAGTAGGGCAGGAATATAAGACTTCCCTTCTCAGAATTGAGCCACTAATTATGTTACCCTAAAGTGTATAAGAAAAGATCCACTTGGAAATAAGACGGTGGCAAACATTGGTAATTCATAGGCCTTAATTCAATATCCCCTCCAATTTCCAAGAAACAGAGCTCATTTGTTGGAGTTAGGTTCAATCTAAAACTAATGGATTAGATCCCATATCTTGATAACGTGTTTGTTACAATCATTTAGGGCCTCATTTATCTCAGTCTTACAGATTCCCAAGAATTTTGAAAAGATGTAAGCTGGAGCTCTAGAGCGTATATTTCATCAAATAGAGAAGCTTGGAGCAATTGGGTGTATTCTTCCAAAGTTAGACTAATTAGGTATGGCCCAAATTGAAATGCCACTTCTTTAGGCTCTTAGAAATGGACTAAGGCTCTTACTAGCATGATGTTAACATCCACTTTGTTTAGTAAGAGTATGATTCTAATCTTGTTGGTAATGAACTGTTGTTCTCTTAGGTTGAAAGTTTGAAACCACTAGTTGAGTATGGGCTTTGGGTTTATGGGTTTGTGGACATGAATCTCCTTGGTAAAGACCTTGGCATTAGATAAGCTAGCCATTTCTAAAATATTACAAGGAAAACATAAATTACAAAGGACTATTTACACAAAAAGAAATTACAAAAACAACTCCCAACGTACATGAATTCTAAGAAAGAATATAGGGAAAGAAACTCTAGGTTTCATCATTTTCCTTCTTCTTTTTTTTTATAACATTGTCGTCTTATTAGTTATTCATCAATCCCATGAAATGTGTGGGTTCTAATGGTTCTTAAATTCTATGATCTCATGCGTTTGTGAAAAAAAATAGTTCCCTAGTCACATCGAAGTTTAAGTAGGGTAACCTAATTGGCGCTGAACGGTGGTTGCCCTACTATGCCTAGAACTTACACAATGGCTCCCTATCTTAAGGTCTTAAGACGGCTCGAGTTAGACCGTATCTATCATGCATCCATGATACAATAAAATATATCCCTCCACCTCTCAAAATACATAAAACTAAACCTATAAAGACGTTATTATAGTTATGATAAATAACAAACAATGAAAGAAAATAAATAAATTACACTAACGTGATTTTCAAGTTTAATTTAAATTTGGAAAGTCAAATAGTTAACCCACTTGACCTCCCTAGCGGAGTAGTCAAGCTATCAGACCTGGTTTTTTCACCTCCTGGTTTTATAAATTGGATTTCCTTTAAACTGATTAGCATTAAACCTTTACCCATTCAATACTGATCTTCAACTAAGGTTTAAATAAAACTATTTAATTTGAAACATATTGGAGTCGCCACTCGACATGAGTCAGGAAAAACAGTTAAGTTATAACCAATTGAGTGGATTGATTATAACTTAACCACTGATCTTTTAATAAAAATCAATTTTTAAAACAGTTTTAAAACAAAAGATTTGGATCCAGGGTCTAAGTTTTTTAAACCCTTACAGGTACCATTAACTTTCCAATTTTAACCTTAATCTTAAAAATCACCTCTTGATTTCATGAAATAGAACTTAATTTATTCGTTACTCTAATTAGCAAAACGAAATAATTTAAACTGAAGAAAGGAAATTAAGTTTTTTTATTTTTACCATCACCTCGTAAATGCCTACATACCTGCTATTTAGGATTAGACGTACATAATTCTTTTCTTTTTTATAAAAACTTTAATGAGTTGTTCTTATTTTAACTCTGAAAATACACCAAATTTACGTCTTTAATTCAATTTGTTTTATTTGAGAAAAATTTATAAAAAAGGGTCCTAAATTAGAATACTTTTTTTTTTTTGAAAAAAAATTCTAAAACATCCTAAATTTGAATACAAGTTGTTTTATTTTTTTTTTCTTATTTGGAAAAACGCTTTTCTAAGTGATAAATCATTTATTCACCAACCTACTTATTTTTATTTTTCCTTATTTATTTTGCTATCCTATATTTTTTTTATCTATTTCCATTATACTAAAAATAAATACATAAACTATTTTTTCATCTTTTCTTTTTTTTTCCATGTTATTATTTTTTATTTTTCCTTTTTTTATTTAAATGTACAATTATAAAGAAAATAAAAAAAAAGAAATAAAATCAAACAACAATAACAACAACTAAAAAATAAAAGGAAATAAATAAATAAAATAAAATAAAAAGTAAAAATAAAAAGCTTCGGATGTAATGGGCTCGCGAGTCGAACCTAAAGTAGGTCAGACGGGTCGATCAGGGGTCAGTTGGGTTTGGGTCGAGTCAGCTGCAACTCCACTTCAACTGTTCGATAAGGTGCGATTTGATTTGATTTGGCCACCAAAATGAGCGGGTGAAGGGCTTTTTATGTTTATTGGATTGAGGATAAGGGGTAAGCTCGATGTAGTGGTCGTTAGGGGTGGTTTAAGTAGTGTTAATGAGTGGCAATTAGCGGTGGCGCTCAGGTGGTGCCATTGAGGGGTTATTAGAGTTGAAAGGGGAGTGTAGTGTGGTGTTTAGGGACACAAGGAGAATAGCCATGGGGTTAGTTTGGATCAAAGGGGATTGGATATGGTGGTTTTGAAAGTGGGGTTTCATGGTGGTTAAGGTTTTAGGGTTAGTAGTTCGGCGAGGAAATAGAGGCCGCAGCTAAGGACGAGAGTAGTTAAGCTCGGAAGCTTACGAGGTAAGGAAGCTAGTGAAGGTGGTAGGCCGTAATGTTAAGCTAGAGGGAAAGAGACTCAAATAAAGTGTTCGTAGGTGGTTGTCGATGTCCAATGTGCTCCCCCAACACCCATTTAATACTCGTAATTAACACAAAAACATAAAAGTCTTGAATCAGGGTTAAATGCGAGTGGTCGAAATTTCAGTTTTTCTTCAATTTTTAGAGCTCAGTTTGACTATATTAATGTATGAATTTGGATGTGTTTTTTATACCAATTCACAATAAGCTATGCGGTAAACAAAATCAAAGCAAGAAATCATGCATGTGTATGTGAAATCCGTGTGAAAATTGACTCCAAAGTAAAGGGGGTAGGCTATTTTTCAACCGAAAAAAAGGGAGAAAATTGTAGGAAAGAGGAAGAAAGAGGAGGGAAAGAGAGAGAAAATGCTAACATAGTTCCGACATAGCACCACGTCAATTAATCCGACCACCCATAGCTTGCCACATATCATTACATGACACATGTCAGCTGACATGGCATATTACGTAGCTAATACATGACACCACGTCAACACGTTGTCTAATCCCAACTTGCCACATGTTAGGACACGTGGCACAATCAAATCTTGATATGTGATAGTCTTTGATGTGATGAAAAAAAAAATGAAAAAACTTTTTACGCTTCCACCAAGATTCGACCCCTTGATCTCATGCTCATGCTCATACTCAATACAAAGTCCAAGTGCTTATCTATTAGGCCGTTAGCCTATACCTTGTCCATATGTGCAATTAAATCGCACATATGGACTCGGTCAGTTTGGACTAAATTTACATTTAAGCTCAGGTTCAACAGCCCAACTTCTAAACCTATTTCTAAAATAAAAATCTATCTTAATAAAATGTTATTTCCTAAAATCTTTTATTTTTTCAATATTTTTGTAATTTTTTCAATTTTCTAACTTTTTCAAATTTTATTTTCTAAACTTCCTATTTTTGATATTTTTCCAAATTTTCTGTGTTTTTTCTTTTTATTGTAATTTTTTGTATTTTCCCAAAATTCTTATTTTTTTTTTCTAAATTTCTTTAATTTCTAGATTTTCATTAATTTCCTATTTTTATGCTTTTCCTAAATTAGGTTCTATATAAAATACAATAAAAATAAAATAAAATAAAGGGGGCAAAAATTAAGTGTTTACATATTGTATTCATAGCCAACCTTAGTCTAAGACTTCCATATGGCCTACTTAATTACAAAAGCTTGTAACGGCCAGCAAATAGAGGATAAGGCTTGGAGACTCGATCAACTACCATAACCCTACAAATTTGGAGCATATCAGACTTCACAATCCTATTACCCAGGTCGTGCGAACATGCTAAGGTGTTGTTCTTACTTCCTTAATTCTCGGTGGCCCTCTTCTATAAATACCAATAGTCATCAATACAATAACTTATTGACAATCTTCATACATTCTTATTGTATTCAATCCTACTGCATGCTTGTTCTCTTTTATACCTACAAGTATAGACTTAAGCATCAGAGTAACTATGTCAAACAATACTTTGACACCCCTTACTATGCTTTGTTTTATAAGCTTGCTTAGCTAGCGTAAAGCCTAAATCTAGTTCACTCCATTGGTAAAATCCTACTGACAACAAAAACATTCCATAGTAAGTTGCTTGAATTGCATTTATTAGATAGTATAGTCACATAGATAGATATTCCAACTCTACCGCCCTCTCCATCAATCCATCTTTTCCTACACTATTGTAGTCCATTCCTCTAGTAATAAATGTAAGCCAACCATATCCTTAATTCATACCTTCCATGTACAATTTGTCCTAACCATTGACTCTAGTAGCCACTATTACTCCTCCTTTACCATCTACATCTTGAAAGCCTTCTCCTTCTCCATCCATATATCTGAAACCTTCTATCTTAACTACACCGACATCTCTTGCCCTTCCTCTTCCCTCCTTCTATTCTACTTCAACCATTACCCATCCACCAATCACTAATGTCTATTGTTATGTTGGTCTCCTTCTCCTTTCACAAATATTATTGAACTCCTCGAACACCCTACACCTCAAGTTGCTTCGGCTCCACCATTTCCTCTCCTACAACTACCTTTCCTAAGTCCTCTCACCCTTCACATATTCAATCTTTACACAATTCCCCTAACTCTACACACACCACATCCACTACCTTAATTACCTATCCTTCCACTTTTAATATCTTCTCCCATCTATCTACCTCCTCTCAAATTGTCACTTCATAACCTACCTACTACATACAAACCTAATCCCAATCTAGTGTCACAAACAAAAAAAAAAAATTCTCAATCTCTCCACTCACATAACTCCCACTTAAGCCCTTTAGGACTCCTTTTGGATTGCTGTAATGAGAGACGAATTCAATCCTTTTCTTTGACACCATATATGGATTCTTATCCCCCTTTAACCTAATCAAAATGTTGTTGGTAGCACATGGAAATTCAGCACCAAATATAATGCAAACAGTCAAATTAAGCATTGTAAAGCTCAGCTTATTATCTAAGGCTTCACATAGTAGGAAGGCATTGACTATGATGAAAAATTAGTTCTTGCTATAAAACATGACATTATTTGTTTTATTCTTTCACATCCATTCTCTTTGTTGAACCTAGTTTTTCACCTCCCAGTTCCTTTAAAATTAATCTTCTTTAAACTGACCAATATTAAACCCTATCCATTTAATACTAATCCTCAACTGGGGTTTAAAGAAAATCAGTTCTTTATTATATTTTTGAAATTTATTAGTCACCACCCGATTGAAGCCGAGAAAAAGAGTTAAGTCATAACCAATTAGGTGGATTGGTTATAACTTAGCTACTAGTCTATCAATTAAATCAATTTTGGAAACAGTTTTTGAAAACTAGATATCTGAATATGAGGGCAAATTTTTTAAACCCTAAACGGGTACTATTTTTTCAAATTTCCAAATTTAATTTTGCTTTTCAATAATACCCTTTTTCAATTTTTAAACGACTAATCATATCACATGTGAATAATTTAATTAATTTACACAAATATTAATAAAGATGGAAAAAATAAAACTTTTCATATTTTAAGTCACTCCATACTTGCATACGAGTGCTAACATACCCGCTATTCGGGATCAAACTTCTATACTTCATTTACTGAAAATATAGCAAGTTGTTGATTTTAATTTTTGAAAAGAGGCTGAGTTTATATTTTTACCCATTTTAATTTATTTAAAGAAATTTTCTAGGAGTCCAAAATTGGTTTAATTTTTGGAAATTCTAAAATGTCCTAATTTGGAAAGGATCTGTTTATTTTTTTTTTTTAAATTTGATTTTGTAAGTAACAAAATAAATTTATTATTATTTTAGTTTTATTATTCCTTTACTTTTTATTTTTATTTTTTGTTATTATTTTTTTGGTTTTTTGGTTAAAACATGAAAATAAAAATAAAAATAAATACTTCTTTTTTCTCTTCTTTTTTTTCTTTTTTTTTTATTACATATAATTACAATTGCATGAAACAAATAAGTAAATAAATATATAAAAAATGGTAAAAAAAATAAAAATAAAAGGATCAAAACAATTTGACCAAATACATCAAATAGGCATATGGGCTGGATTGGGGCTTCAGTTCGGGTCTTGAAGTGGGTTAGATGTCGGGTCAGATGGCGAATTCGACTCGGCCATGCGCAACAACTTGGAGAAGTGCTTCAAAGGTCGTTTTAGCGACCAAAAAAACCAGGAAAGGGTGGTTTTATGTGTTTATAATTAGGTTTAGGGGATGTAAGGAAAGTGTCATGGTGTATGGAGGTGGTTTGTGGTGTTCGGGTTAAAGTGGCGGCAGTGATGGTGTTTGTATGTGAATGCAACTGTGTGAGGGGACGCGGGGTGTTCAGCTACAGTATAGTGGGTGTCATGTGCAGTATAGATTATGGGTTCTATGAATCCAATGGTATTGGTCTTGTATGGACAAGGGATGTTGGTATGCAGCAGTAAAGCAATGACGATGGTTGAATGGTGTTTGCTGGACACGTCGTAGATGGTGCTCTGCTACAGTGGGAATCTTGTTGCTATTGTATGGTGGTCGAGATTGTTTTGCGTAGACACTAGCGAGAATCCACGGTAGTTGCAGCGTGCGTGTCTTATTTGAATGTTGCTGTGTATGTTTAGTACGTTTGTGCTATCGTGAGCGAGACAGAGAGAGAAGTGTGTGGCTGTGTTGTGTGTCAATTCAAAAACAAATTCCTCCTTGCACTATGTTTTTCGAATTGGTGAGAGAGAAGGAGAGTTGCCCAAGAGAGGGAGAGATCTGTGAGTATGTGTGAATTAAAAAAAAATGGACTCCCCCTGCATATCTGTACGAGTCTTGAAAATGGACTCCCCTGCGTATGTATGTGTGTAAATTCCCCACCCCCCCCATCACTCGAGTGATGGGGGGGGTGGGGAAT